>JAJOZX010000097.1:1532500-1562500 GCA_023014485.1 Bathynomus jamesi | reverse complement strand
TCAGTAACCCCTTTCCTTATCATGACAATTTTTATATGCAAGATACTTTCAAACTTCTTTTTTTGAATGCAAGAAACGGAATTCTGATATCTTTTATAGTTTTCTCGCAATTAACAAAAGTAACAACATGGGTCAAAAAAACGAATATCATGAGAAAGGAAAAATTTAATCAGAAATTTAACTAATTAATTTACAGTAAATGATCGATTGGACCACCACTCTGTTGACACACTTGTCTAAGTCTTTTCTTCCACACAAAAATAATACTTCTTACTTCATTAATGCCAATTTCTTGCCAAGATTCAAGTATTTTAATTTTAATTCTGATTCGGTGAATTTTTCTCATCGACCTCGGTAAACCTTCTCTTTTAGTAACTCCCAAATTGAGTAGTCCATAGGATTACAATCTGGGCTTTGTGGTGGCCACTCATTTTTCGTTATTAATTTTGGTGTATTGCTAATCAGAAACGATTGTGTGGCGTAGCTTGTATGCGACGGTGCTCCATCTTGTTGAAATATGAAATCATTTTCTTGATACAGGCGACGACAATCCGGCAACAATTTTGTTCTTAAAAGTTCAATGTAATTTGCAGAATTCACCTTTGTCTTTTCAGTTTCAATAAAATGAACATCTGTCTTGCCATTCCAAGAGACCCCTGCAGATATCATAACCTTTTTGGAGAATCTTGACGTTTCATGATACAATCTGTTTATTGAAATGTCACACTTTTTACCACGCCCGTAGACAACATCATTTTGACGGTTTCGCGGAATTTCTAGAGTGAAATCTTTTTCATCCGTGAAGACTATCTTTTTAATATCAACGACAGAGAAATTATCAAGTAACTTTCTGCACCTTGTTTTTCTTTTATCCTTAACAGTATCACTTTTTCTAGAAGATACTATTCTTTTGAAGGCTTTTAGTTTTTGTGCTTTAATTATTCGGTGTACAGAAGTCTTTCCAATATTCAAATGTTTAGCAATTGTTCTTTGTGACAAATGACTTCCTGGTTTATCTTCTTGAGAGCAGATTTTATCGTTGATGTAATCCACATTTTCTGGAACCGAAGCTGTTTTAGGTCTACCGCTTCCTGGTTTTCTGGCAGTACTTCCCGATTCGCGAATCTTCTTTAAGAGTCTTTCCACTGCACGCCTTTTCCACTTTTTGCCGGGAAACTCTTGCAATAACCTTCCAGTCTTCCATCCTTTTTCACAGTAACAATTTTTAATGAGAATACGATCTTCCTCTGACAACATCATTAAGGGTACTGACGAATTGTTAAAAAATAAAAATATCCACAATTTGACTTGTTCATTCCTGTAGAGTTTTGTAATAACTTGCAAAAATATCGCATGTATCGTATAAAAATGATATCGTATAAAAAACGGATATTATATTGCGATTTTTGTTTTTTTGACCCATGTTGTTACTTTTGTTAATTGCGAGAAAACTATAAAAGATATCAGAATTCCGTTTCTTGCATTCAAAAAAAGAAGTTTGAAAGTATCTTGCATATAAAAATTGTCATGATAAGGAAGGGGGTTACTGAGATATTAATTTTTAAAAAATGCGTCATTTTTTTCGGACCACCCGATATATATATATATATATATATATATATATATATATATATATACACACACACACACACACACACACACAATTAAATAAATAAATATACATCCTTTATATTCTACGGTGCAATACGCTAAACTCACACGTAATAGAGTCTGCATCCACATCGGTATTACTTTGTACCACGTCATAAAACCGTCCAAGCAACACTTCACCGTTTAACTGGTACGGAGGCATATACTCGACATAAATGGCTTTAATATCGTTCAATACTATTTTTTTGACTACTTTACATCCGGTTGGCAAGTTATCTTTAAACACGGCTAGAATACAATCAAAAGCACGCACAAAAAGGTAATCGTTAACCACATCTTTATTAAATACAAGTTTATAAACAAGCCTTTCCAATCGAAGGTTTTTTCTTACCGCCACGAGCTTTTCAATCGTGAATTCTTCTTCACTCTGCATAGCGGCAATTGAAATAATCTTCCAAGTCGTAACGACAGCTATTCATTATGTAGAGGTACAGCTCTTCAGGGTGAACAGTGTAGGTGAGCTCAGCCCTGTGCCGCTCAAGTGCTTTGTACCAAAGTTCAGGATATTTCCAAGAATTTAAACCTTTTAAATATGCATCCAACTCTAGACCACTTTCGCCTTGTTCATTCCTACATTCGATAAATCCGTTGAGCAGAGCGGTGTATGCGTATTCAAGAACCGTGTTAAGATAAATCATATCCGTAACACGAGCGTCTAATGTAGGCTTCAGCTTGAGGAATCCGACGATTTCAAACATTCTGTCGAGGATGAAACGGTTTCGCGTAGGGAAAAGAACGTTATTATCAGATGCGTTCTTCCACATCAGTCGTATATCAATGCATGGCTGTTCGTTATTTATACACAACGTGCAAACAACGGCATATGAGGGGGCGTCACTAATCTGCTCTCTTCTTGTACCTACACCTGCAGGTATTTTATAACGGTCCTCTCCCCACTTCTCAACTATCACGAAGACTATTAATTTCCTCAACACTTAAATAAATAACATTACGTTTGCTTGCTTGCCTGCAAATCGTTTCAAGTACATAGTTAATGGTGCCGGTTTCACGCCTGAACACGCGCAATGACTTCGTCACGGAGACATCGTACGAGGCGTTGAGAATACTTCTCAAAGGAAGTTCCATCGTATTCGCACGTCCACTCGGTTCAAGCTCTGAGATGACTATGAGCCACAGGTGGACGGATCGGCTCGACGGGCGGAGTGAGTCACGCTGATGAAACGTGTATGGATTTGTTCGAACTCGTATGTTTCGTGAGGTACACGGGTGGGCGGTTCGCTGGGGGGAACGCATTACACTGCTAGAGCGTGTACAGACTTGTTCGAACACTTATGCTCTTGGACAAACAGAATTTTCAACTACATGGTACAATATCGACTTTAATGTTTTATCACTCACCAGACGTTCGTTTCCACAAACTAAACATCTTCACAATCCGGTGCACTATTTGAGAGAAACATGTGTCCGTATTTGTCCTTTTTGTTTAACAACCGATACTCATCTCTAAAGTCTGTTAAAAACTCACACAGTCCATTAGCCACAACCTCACTACAAACCTCATCATGATATATATTAATATGTGGTAAAAATACTTAAGATTCTCCATGATGACAAGATTTACATTTTCAACCGTAAGGTACGAGTAGTCGGTATGGTGTAACATGACATAATATCGCTTGTCATACCACTCATCAACAAGACTCACTATCCATAATCGTTGCTTATCTTCTGAACGTGTTGCTTCTTCTACTTCGCGGTATATGTGAGCTTTTATAAAGGTTAGGTCTACAACATACTTCAATACATCGTCTGTACTACGAAATCCTACAACGCCCTTGCCAGAATACCCGTAGAGTATTTGAACATCTTAGTCCTTCGCACGGCTCAATGTAGCCTTAAAAGTGGCAAAGGAGGGGGGAATAGGGAATTTTTCAGTATCCACCACATCTTGGCACTTTGCCGAATACCACTTCATAAATGTTGAATACGCAATATTAAAGGTAGCCATTACTATTTTTCTTCTACGCGGGAGAATACACATCTGAGCTCAAGGGTATGCAGAGGTCAACTGAGCACGCAGAGATAGAGGCATGCTCAGTAGGGTGGAGCGAAAAATACTTTTTTTCTAGTATGAAGTTCTAATAGTGATTAAAAGTTGCATTTAGTGGACGAAATATGCCTGCCAAAATATGAGTTCATTTGTTTAAAATTTTCAGCTGCCACCAGGGGGCTAAATTTAATACAATTTTGTGTAAAAAGGAAAAAATTGCTCCTATTTTAGGTTTGTCAAATTAATTATTATAAAATTTTATCTTAGAATTATCTAATAGTTTGATTAAGATTCTTAAATGATAGGAATTCGTTTTCTGAAAATGCCTTTTCATATGCTTAATATCTTCAGCTGCCACAAGAGAGCTGAAGTTAACACAATTTAGAGTAACTGAGTCATGTTGAGACTACACTGAATGTTGTGGGGGAGGGTTGTGTGGGGGGGGGGGTGAAGGAATTTCTTTCTGTGAGTCATTAGAACAGTGTGTTAACACTTGTCTTCTTAGGTAGTAGGCCTAGTCGCTCAGTTGATCGGAGAGTTTTTAATATGATCGGAATATATAAAACTTTATTTTAAAGTGATTTATATAGAGATAATATTGATTTTATTATAAAATGCTTGTTATAATGTATTATATAATTTTAGTTTATTTATATAATATATATATATATATATATATTATATATACTTATAAAATATATTATATATATTAATTATATAATGTTTTGATGTTACAGGATATTTTGTGATTGTGAATTTTTCTTAAAAATATTATGGCATCAAATACTAAATATAAACATTTCACTAGAGAAGATATGAAGTGTGCCATATTTGAAGTACCTTGTGAGATGAGTGATATGCAACTACCAACTTATAACTGCATTATGAAAGATTACCTGTTCACAAAACATTTAGTGAAGGAGCAGATGAATAACAAGGAGCCTTCATTTCTGAAATAGCAGAGGCAGTTTCCAAACAGGTAGAAAATATTTGAAAGAAGGCCTCTTTGCCAATAATTTCACATACACGCGTTTTACAGATGATGCGAGTGTACCTTGATAAATACAGGTCCTTATTAAAGCCATACAAGTCACGCAAGGATCATCCTAAGTACAAAAATCAGCTTGAAGAATTTGAAAACTCTTCAAAATGCACTTTGTTGACATCTGCACCTGCAAATGTAAGGAGTTTAGGAGATGCTCATGTGAAAAGAGTAAGAAAGTCCCTCCAAAAGAGCAGGATTTTTTAAATGACCAACGAACACGCAGAATAATGGTGATAGGAAGCATTGACATAGCACACACAAGACGATTACAAGCAAGAGAACATCGAAAGGAATGGAAAAAGCACGTCTGGAATCCTCACAAACAACTAGTGCTGCTATAACCAATACGTCCAACTTACAAATCGAAACAGAGACAAGTGAACTTCAACAACTAGAAGAGATATCTGAAGATAATGAGGAAGATACAACCTCGACTCAGTATGTAATATCAGAACAACAGATGCGTGAGCCACTGCCTTCATTAGCAATTACTTGTGATAGATTTAAAATGTCGGACAGAGCTGGGGCTGCTATTGCTTCTGCAGTATTGGCAGATCTTAAAATTGTTACTCCGAAGACAAAGGGAATATTATAGACAGAAGTAAGCTAAGACGTGAAAGAAAAAACAGAGAAAGGAACTACAACAGATAGGAGAGCCAAAAACCATGCGGGGATTATACTTTGATGGCAGAAAGGATAAAACAATGATTCAAGTCCAGGAGAGTGATGGCTCTAACCACCAAAGAACCAAACGCGAAGAGCATATCAGCATAATATCTGAACCACACTCTCTGTACTTTGCACATGTGACACCTTCCAGTGGCAAAGCTAAATACATTTGCACAGCGCTAGTGAATTGCTTGAAAGAAAGGAATGATGATATAGGGAACATCGTTGCAGTTGGCTGTGATTCGACAGTGGTTAACACTGGTAGTATTGGAGGCACAATAAGATTACTGGAAGAAGCCTTTAATAAGCCATTGCAGTGGCTGATATGCCTTTTACACCTTAATGAACTTCCATTGCGCCATCTGTTTCATCACTTGGATGGTACCACTACTGGACCAAGAGCATTTTCAGGAGAAATTGGCCGAGCACTTTCAGACTGTGAAAAGCTTCCCATAGTTAACTTCAAACCCATTAAAATTCAAGAGGACATGTGTGAAGTTGATGTAGATGACATAAGTACTGACCAGAAATACCTTCTTGAAATTCACAAGGCTACAGTATATCAAGTGGAACATTCTCAAAGAGTCTTAGTCATAAGAGTCCAGGCAATATATCACATTCAAGTGGCTCACCACAGCAAACAGGACTCTGCGGTTACATGCAAGCACAGAGAATCCTTCAGGCAATTTACAAGAATTAGCTACTTTCATTGTTAGGGTATACGCACCAATGTGGTTTCAGATAAAGCGTAAACCATTATGCCAATATGGTGCTAAACATATGTGGCATATGATTGCAAGAAGCCGGTATCTCCGTGAAGAGCTTAGGAGAGTACATGACTCAGTCATTCAGCGAAATGCATATTACGCAAATCAAGAAAACATTCTCATTGCAATGATAGCTGATGAAAGGGAGCATGTGCGTCAGTTGGGATTTAGGCGTATCATAAAAGCAAGGGCATGCATTCAAGAAACAGATGTTATCAGGTATTTTAAGGTGCCAGAAATAAATTTTTATGCCAAAGACTATACAGATCTCATTATGTGGCAAGATTTTCAGATAGCAGAACCACCGATAACCAAAGGAGTTTCTCTTGATGAAATTGAATCATGCATCAAACATGGTACTACTCTTCATTCAGAATTATTTCAGTTTCCATGTCATACACAAGCCGTAGAGAGATGCGTCAAGCTCGTTACAGACGCTGCTGGATCAGTCTGCGGACCTACAAACGAGGACGGTTGGATTCGTGCTACATTAGAATCAAGGAAAAAACAGCCAAAATTTGACACAAAAGCAAATTACTAAATAGTCTTCAGCAAGAACCCTTTCTACAGGGAGGTTGGTTGGGGAAAGGGTGGTAACTCCCCTAAGGCACGAAATAACGTTTCTTAACTGTCTCAAGCCAGTATAAAGGAGGAGAGACATCCTAATTTATTACTGTTCCCTTTTTCAAGTAAATACAGAATCATACTTAATTGTCATTTTTAAGTTAAAATCAGCCCTCTTGTGGCAGCTGAAGATATTAAGCATATGAAAAGGCATTTTTACAAAACGAATTCTTATCATTTAAGAATCTTAATCAAACTATTAGATAATTCTATGATAAAATTTTATAATAGTTTGATAAACCTAAAATAGAAGCATTTTTTTCCTTTTTACCCAAAATTGTGTTAACTTTAGCCCCCTGGTGGCAGCTGAAAATATTAAACAAATGAACTCATATTTTGGGAGGTATATATTGTCCACAAAATGCAACTTTTAACCACTATTAGAACTTCATACTAGAAAAAAAGTATTTTTCGCTCCACCCTAATGCTCAGGTAGCGGCAGCACTCACGTTGCCGGTTTTACAGTGGGCGGGGCTTAGCTTTTTACTATACATACACACACGCACGCATGCACGCACGCAAAGGAGAAAGTGAAACGCTAATTGAAAACGATTTACTTAAATGAAATATTCAAGGTGTATACATATATATATATATATATTAGAAATACGTGTAATAAATAAGTTAACAAGAGACATATCAAAGATTATGGTATCCAAAGGGCACGGTATCATAGGTACCAGGCACCTGGTAACGTTTCCTATAGGTGTTACGGCACACCTTTGTACCCTAAGTTCCTTCACGCCCCCAGCTTCTGTGCCCGAAAATTGTGGGTACCTACAGTCAGTTGGGCGGCGGTCGCCTCATCATCTTCCAAGCACACTAGTTCCCTCAACGAATCAAAGTTAACGACCCCGATTCGCATGGTTAAGCGTGATACCCTTAGCCTTCACGATATACTTCGTATCATCCCCACCCTCACCCGTACCCCATAGGTTTTTGGCCCTGTTGACACAAACGAGTCTGCGTATGCGATGTCTCCATACTCATCCTTGATCTCGTCAGTTAGCTCTCCGAGGAACTCCCCAATAGCGGGCATGTATTCACCTTCCCTCGCTGTGAATATCACGCTATCTGTGTCAGCGTACAAAACCCGCCGCCCAAGAGAATGCAATAGGCCCCAAAGTTTGATGCGTGCGTAGGCTGTTGTGAAGCTGGCTACAGGTATGTTTGTAACCCGTGAGGTATCTGTAGCCAATTCG
Source organism: Bathynomus jamesi (assembly GCA_023014485.1). NCBI lineage: Eukaryota > Metazoa > Arthropoda > Malacostraca > Isopoda > Cirolanidae > Bathynomus > Bathynomus jamesi. Next base: position 1,554,511 of record JAJOZX010000097.1, on the reverse strand, counting down.
GTATTGTTGTACTTTATTATGTAAGTATTACCTACATTCACAATCTCCATGACCTCTTTATCGGGAGCGTTGGCATAATCCCAGACTTCACTATAACTTTGTGCCAAATGAACGTTCCCTTTGCCAGTATTCTGTGCAAATTTTCCCCAAAGACTGTTTAGACACAACTTTGCACTAAAGCGCTTGCCAGGGTTCTTTACAATTTGGGAACGGTCAAGCTGTATACCTTCACGGTCACGGTAACGCTGAATATAAGACTTTTTCATCTTCGGTATCAACCCCTCGCGGATATCCTGACGCCTCAACCTTATCCTTCAAAAAAGCGTTTATATATGGTGTGAAAAGGTTGGGTAGCTTCTGAAACCTCCACACCTCATGTATCTTCATTATTCTATACCCATGGCGAACGGCTAGGGCCAGCTCAGGGCTTGTATATACACCTCTGATCTTACGCTGGTGGGGTGTATGGTCACAATCACCATTATTCTCTTCCGCGCACTTCATGCACAGGGGAAACACGAACTTGTGATCTATAACGACGGGTAAGATCGGCATCCATAAATCGCGAGGGGGGAGAACATCTACGAAAGAGAGTCCAAAGTAGCGCTCATTCAAGTTGGCTGAAAACTCATCGAAGGTTGGTATGGTAGGACCCACCATTTTTTCAGGTGCGCCTACGGGGTACGGATTGTTCTTCATCACGTAGGGGTATAAAGAACAGAAGTCGTAGTAATGGAGTTTCACACCCTCCATAGGCGGAAAGTATAGCTTGAAGGGGTTTGTATGCCCTCCGAACAAGCTTTGACCGCATTTGAGAGGATCCAGCACCATTGAACGTTTGATCGTGTTTATTTCTTCACGGTACTGTCCATCTGCCTCTATCCGTGCATCATATTCATGCTCCCACAAGACTTTGTGAGTGAACTGGGAGCCTATAAGTTGATCGCGTGTGCGGGTCCACGCAAGACAGTCGGCAGGAGATCTACCGTGGATATCTCCTACGATTCCACACTCAGGACGGGGGCATCCGTGCCACCGTTAAAGGAGTACACAGTCTTCTCACCAGTGGCACGGTTTTCACCTAGACCATCAACCCAAAAAACACGACCATTAACCTTAATGGGTACTTCACCCGTGTTGCGGGCATGCTTTATTTATACACCTGTCTGCTGCTGTAGGTGTATGAGCCAGTAAATAGCCTTGTGCCCATAACTGCGGGGGTTGTTTCTGTGGATAATGACTAAGGTGTCTTTAGGCATGAAGTTATTCTTGAACACCGTAAAACATAATGAGGCGATGGTGGTTGCGACTTGCAACGGATCGCATTTGAAACGACTATGTACATCCTTCTAAAGGCCTGGAAACATACTCTAAGCACGCGCACATCATTCACGCAATAACGCTCACATTCATCAGCTATATTATAAGGATTACATTCATTAAAACTGTTGTAGTATCGGTCAAAATCTTCACGTTCATCTGTACTCATACATTCATAGTTAAAGTAATGTTTGGGTGGAGGTAGTCCTACGTAATTTAAAGTTTCGCTAGTGAGGAATGTGTAAGGGAAATATCCTTTTGAAACTTCAGCGGCTACGCCCATCACCTTGGGTAGCTTTGCTAATTTACAAGGTGTGAATAATAAAGTGTCTTTAAACTGTACATTACCTCTTATTTGCATCTGTATTAGTTTGTTGCCTCTTTTCAAGGGATCACCTGTAAATATCTCAGATGACTCGTGCTCAAGCAACTCCTTATAAAGGAACTGTGTCAAATTTCCCCGTTATGGGCAAGAATATACAGTCATTTTTTTTAACTTGTCCGCTAACTTGACAATATAGGACACAAAGAGTTTCACAGGGCTATCGTGGCATTCGTTTTAAAAACGTTTGTCCGTTTACCACATTTGTGACACTCATCACACTCGATCTCCATACACTCATCACAGATAGTCTGGCTCACAAGTAAATGTGGAATAACCTCTTTGGTTTCAGCGTTCGTGTATGTTTCTATATCGTAGTACACAGTTATACAAGGGCTGTTTTTAGGCTTGGCGTCTTTCATATAACATACATGCTTTACTCCAACCGCCTTATATTTCTCATGGCATGTAGAACAGTGAATTTCATCACATTTATGCTTGAATTCCCCAATTATCCATCATATGAAACATACCACATTCACAGATTCTCATTTTCCTGCACGTGCCAATTGATTTATGGAGCTCAAAACAGTTATTATTGAAAAATGTGCGTCTACACACATCACAATCCCTCTTCTCAGCTTCAACTACACGGCTTTCACATTTGGAGCTTTTACACTGCTCACATACCATGTGGCAATCTTTACAATGTTTCACTATATCATCCGCAAACTCGATACCCCTTACACAAATCATGATGTCGTCCATATTTTCGACTTTTATCATAACTCGCGTAAAGGCCCTTATATTACGGATGGGGAGATACGTTGTCCCTGACAGTCCTAAAATAAGTAGGGGTCTTGTACGATCTCCCACACAACTTTTAAAAACATACACAGTTCTACGACGATCATCCAGTCCAAATACAACTATACGAACATTCATTTCCTGTTCTACCCTTCTCAGCTCTTCAGGACCCATATTACAGTCAAACTTCAAGTTTACAGTCTACAGCTAGTTTACGGGCACGCTCCACTACCGTAGGCAACCAAATTTTTAGGGCCTGAGTATTTAGTACAGTAAACATACGAGCTAAGACTACTGCTATAAAGCTGCATCCACGATCGACGTTTATATTCCGTCTATAAATAGCCTGAGAATTGAAATTAAGAGTTTAAGGTGTGGCACTATGACCCGCAACACGGAATACAAGGTCAATATTTACCGTGAAGTTGTCCACATTGAAGGCTATACTACTTTGAGAGACTTGCATTATACGGCCTAATATATACTCAATATCTTCAGCTGCCAAACGTCTGAACGGTATTACTACCCAAAAATCATCTACATCTCCGTCATCTGACCCGAACCCGAAGGACAGCCTCGTCCTGACTTCACGTTCGTCGCGGTTCTGAAGGGCAAACTCTACAATACGTTCAACTATGCGTCGTACTCCGTGTTCAACACCGTTGCTATACATGGACCTAGGATCAACCCTGATTATATATCGGTTTCTAGTCAAGGCCGGGGTGGGGGTAGCGGTGCGCACCAACTCGAATATTATGCCATCATCAACAAAACGGGAAGCTGCTGTGGAGGATGTGCTTGGAATTGAATAAGGGGTTATATTTGAGGATGCAATTATTGTGGGGGTTGTGTCGTAAGACGTTGAGTGTTGGGGCTCTATTACTGGTGGTCTAACAACCGGAGCAATCCTGGCACGCTTTATACCTGACGTGGTGGGCTCTTCATCATGTCTCCGCTTTGAACTGGCGCGTGCTACAGGTATCGCTGGTGAGGATTCGTCAGCGGGGAAGGGTTCTGTAGCTGTACGGCCAACGGGCTCGTCTGTGATATCGATGAAGGGGTGCTGTATATCGTCGTCATTCACGGTTCTGTGGAAGAAAACAAAATATAAGGAGCAGCACTCAAAATTTATAATATTTTGTAAATGACCCACTTAGGAGTGTGACGTGTTAGAAATGGATTCTGTAGAAAAATTCAGGTTCACGAGCCCATCCACATGTATTATATCTGGACCTACAGGATGTGGTATAACTGTGTTTATGCTTAAAATCATTAAAGAAAAGGGAGAGATGTTCTCAAAATTTGTGCATAAAGTTAAATGGTGCTATTCGACATACCAATCAGTGTTCAACGAGTACCAAGATGAAATCTTGTTCCACAAAGGTGTATATGACGTTAATTCGTTAAAGGGAAATGAACATACAGTCATTGTAATTGACGATCTCATGTTGGAATGGATAAAACGTTTGCCGAGACATTTACAGTTCTCCCACCATCTTAACATAAGCGTGTTCTTCATCAATCAGAATCTATTTTTCAAAAATAGATACATGCGCGATGTGTCGCTAAATACACAATATCTAGTCTTATTCGCGCAACGTAGAGATGTATCACAAATTGGGGTATTAGCCAATCAAATGTTCCCGAATCAGCGTAAGGAGTTTTTGGAGGTTTATAAAGAGGCCACAAACCAGCGTTATGGATATTTGCTTTGTGACCTTCACCCGCGAAACACGTTTAGGGTGCTTCTAAGAACGAATATATTCCCAAGCGAACCTGAAACGGTGTATATTCCAGAATGACAAATAGGCTAAAGAAATACCGTGAATTAATAAAAATCTATCAACGATTGCCCCGGGCACTGCAACAGATGTTAAAAATATCGACTCTGACTTTTTAAAATGCATCTGTGAAATCTGTCTTAATGTTATAAAATGTAATGTGCCAATGAAACCCTCTCAGAAGACTCGCTTACGTCGTTACAAGAACATAATACGAGCGCTCGCTCATAAAAGTCAAACTGTGGGTAAGAAAAAGCGAATTATTGTACAAAGAGGAGGATCATTCCTACCCATCTTATTTTCAGTTTTGGGTCCTTTACTGACTAGATTAATATAATGAAGAAGGTGGTTGTGATTCCGAACGAGGTGTATGCTTCATTGCAAAGTTCAAAGACTCCAGACACGGCTCTAGAACCCCGTAAAAGTAGGCTTAAAAGAATGTAAAACGAGTTGCTAGCCCTATTAAACAGTGAAAAGTCACCTGATGAGAAAAGGATCTTGTACCAAGAGGCTTTGCAGAAAGTTCTTCATAAGTCCGAAGATTATAAGCATCCTACAGAGCTCCCCGTGGTTATTAGGCACAGCGCGAGTAGCGCTGAGCATGGCGACACAAGACCTGGACCCGACGATGGCCAACCAAAGAACAACGGAACACAACACATCGAACATGTGCAAAAAACAGCCTCCCACATACATTGAGGAATAAAGGTTTAAGTCTTTATAATCTCTTGAGTGAGGATCCCATCATATAGTGGACCGATACAGGCGAGGTTGCTTATGAAGGGGGTGGATATGAAGTTGAAGCTTACCTGCACGATTCCTGAGATCTGCATAAATCTGGGGTCTGATCAAGAAGAAAGCGCGAAACCCGTTGTGATACACATCATGGAGATGTATTTGCGTGTGTGTACGCAGAGTGAAATTAAGGTCCCCGAAAGAAATAGAAATTGAGAAAGACTTAATACACGCCACAGTAAAATACCCAATTAACAGGGTACAGATCAAACTGTACACGATCCCAGCAGGGTTCGTCTCGAAGCAACTAGAAAACGTGGCCCTTGGAGTCCTACCGAAAAGGATATTAATTGGAATGCAGGACCACGCCTCGACGAATGGAAAATATAAAAAGAGTGCCTTTAAATTCGAGAATTTCGGCATTAAAAATATTACTCTATACGTAAATGGACTCGCTCTGGGAGGGACCACGATTATGGACTACTCATCAGACGCTGTGTTCCCGCTCTGCGCGAGAGCATATAGTGGTCTGGCTCATAATACAGGCGCCTGTGACGAACTTGGTTTTGGTGTAACGCAGAAAAAATTTGTCGAAGAATTTAACATTTATTCATTTGGTATTACGCCTGACTTGTCTGCTGGCGCAAATACGCATTTAAGTCCACAGCAGAGTGGGAATATTTCAGTCAGGTTGGAATTTGCCAAACCTATAGACGCGCCTATAAGTGTACTCGTGTATCTCGAATCACAGGCACTAATAGAAGTTGATCGTTTCAGGAACGTGGTCACAGACTTTTAAAATGGACGCGAATACACTCCAGAGAGTAATGAAAAGTGACCGTTTCACACGCTCAAAATTTATCGGTGTTTGCGAAGAATGAAATATTGGAGCTGCCAAGTACGAGAAACTGGTACGGGATTATCGTTAACACCGACATTGTGGGGGGTGATGGGATTCATTGGTTTGCAATCTATTTTAAAAATAGGGAAAGAATGTACTATTTTGATTTACTCGGATTTCAGCCCTGGAATGATTCGGTAATTTTACAGTATATGTCGCAATTACATGTGCCTGAGATTGTTTCGAGCCCATATCGTTTTCAGGAATATTATACTGAAACATGTGGATTGTATTGCATTTTATTTCTCATGCACATGTCACGTGGGAAGGGATTTATGAATTTTTTAAAATTATTCGATTTCTGCGACACAGAGATGAACGATAAAACTATGCAGACAGATAAAAAAAGTTCCCATATGTTAGCACGCCCTGTAATGTTTAAAGCTGTATATCTATATTGTGTAAAGTTGTATATACATTTGTAACTGTAGCCATTAAGATTTATTTAACGGATACTGGCTCCGCTTTGTACATGTTTTCTGCCATTTAATAAATTAAAATATAGTGTTTTGTTCTTAACCTCAAAAATACTTACATTATCTCCTCGATGACGTGGCACTCGCTGGACCGAATATGTGCCAATACCTCGACTTCTGTATTCAGGCCCCTGGGGTGATTGTGCGGAGAAGCATCCATATCATTTATCCCCCTTTCATCAAAAGTAGCTATAACACGGCCTAGCTCCGATTCGGTCCTATAATGATAAGTAAAATAAAGAGAAATGCCACGATTTTAAATGCAGATAATTCTTAAAAGTTTTGGTAATTTAAAAATTCTACTGCGGTGCTGAATTATCGTGAAAAATATTCTTAAAGCTCCACCACACACACACACACATATATATATATATATATATATATATATATATTTAAAAACAATGGGATTAATTTTTACGTTGTAGAAAAATTCAGAATAAAAGGAAATTAGATTACCAATTATAAACGAGAAAAAATACATCTTTAAATTATCGAGAAAAATATTACTAAAGCTGCACCATATATATATATATATATATATATATATATATATATGAGGAAACAGACAATAATTAAAAACATTTTTCAAAACGCGTTTATCGCAGGCTTTTATAAGTTAAGACCGGTTGAAACATTATATATAGACCGAGAACAACAAGAGAAATACCACGAATTTAATCGCAAATAATTCTTAAAAGTTTTGGTAATTTAAAAATCCTACTGCGGTGCTGAATTATCGTGAAAAATATTCTTAAAGCTCCACCATATATATATATATATGCTGATATAATCTGAAGGTAGCAGAGAATAAAATATATTTTTGAAAACGCTTTTATTGCCGCCTTTTACGGTTAGGTTATATTGTTAAAAACGAGAAAGAGCCCTAGGATTAATTTTGCTTTGTAGGAAAACACTGAATAAAGCTAGGTTAGGCACTTATAAGTTACTTACATTTCAGCAGCGTCTTCATTGAGCGATTCTTGCACTTCATCACAATTTTCCGTAACACTCTGGTCAGATAAAAACTCCCCCCGATCTACAACGTTGAAAAGATGGAGCGCCGTGTGAGCATAAAGGTCTTTATCCTCAATCAGATCCGGGGAATTGTACAAAGATAACTGACTCATAGTGTATAAAGCACTAAACGAAAAACACACGAACTGAGGCTCTGAGTCGAAATCCTCCCTTTAAAAGGGGACCTGTAACCAACCCACAAAACACAATCGTTAGCTTCCTATTGGCTAGCGGTGAATTTCGGGTGGGGCTTGACGCGTAGGCCTGCATAGCGGCCAAACAGATCCTGGGATCCCCCACAGGGCTGCGGTTGGTTGCCCCGTGAAATCTGGGGCGTGTCAGATGTCCCCATTCGTGGAGAGACGAGAAACGCATTGTTTTTTGATCTTGTATTCAAGAGAGAGAGAGAGAGAGAGAGAGAGAGAGAGAGAGAGAGAGAGAGAGGGAGAAAACGTTTTATGGCAGCAAGAGTTTTCCTGTACATTATCGTTTGTTGGGAAGGGATTTCGTGATATTGGAAGATATATTCACGTATGGCTGAGAAAAAACACTAACTATGGTTTATGGTGCCTTGAAACATAAAAGTGAAGGGTATTTGCCCGATAGAATAGATAAAGACAAAGACGTGTGATGAACTGGGCAGTATAATTTAAAATGCGTATCATAAAAGTGGAAGATATTTAATTACCCATGAAGGCAGCCGCTGTAAAATTTCCGCGATACAATAAATAAATTTAAAAAAACAAAGACGTGTGATGTAGTGGGTTGTTAAATACGATTTCGAGTGAGTTGTAAAGCTTTATGGCATGTGCAATAAAGAAATAAAACAACAGATGTTTCAAATTTTATTTTTAAACGTGAACGAAGATATACATATATATATATATATATATATATGGGGAAAGTTCAGATTAGAAGATCGTTTATGACATGTAATTAAATTTTTGTTGTGGAAAGATAAGAAAAGCTTTGGTCAGCAGGGGCTTGATTGGGACAATGAGAGAGAGAGAGAGAGAGAGGGTTGAGGTTGTAAGCCAGAATATATGACGGGGAAGTATATATATATATATATATATATATATATATATATATATATATATATATATATATATGAGAGAAATAAAACATAAACAACATGATCGAGTGTTGCAATAACGGGGTTCTGCCCCTACGAACCGTGGAAAGATGTTTACACTCCACCTTAGACCTACAGTTTGACACAGATCATTAGGGCGCCCTGGCCAGCAATCACGATTTTTAGATTAACCTTTTTCAGGAAATTTGCATATATAGGCTCGCCTTTGCTTCCCGTACGAATTGTTCATTCTGTCGAAGCTTTACACTCCACCTTAGACCTACGGTTTAACACGGATCATTAGGGCACCCTGGCTATCAACCTCGGAAGGACGCGCCAGGTCTCGAGCCATGTACACAGTGCTAACTGGCTGATGATGCCTGGAGGCACTGGCTGATTAAGCCGACTGGCTGATTAGGGGTTCTATAAGGCAACGGCCGCTCGGCTAAAGTCTTAATATGCGCTTGGCTACTGCCAGGCGAACACCTCTCTCTTAGGTTAGGTCTCCCCCAGTGGGGTTCATTGCAGCTTGGGGGATAACTTCGCCTCCAAGTTGTATAACCCCTTGTTGCTCTTGCAACCTCTCCCAGATTTGGGGGGTGCCGTGCAACAAGGGGTGGGGGTTTGGCACTATCGGTGCCTTGCAACAAAGGGGGTTGGGGGTTGGCGCTATGGGGTGCCTTGCAACAAAGGGGGGGGAGTTGACACTCTTGCAGCATTTACAATTGCATTGCACTCTAACATTTTGCGCCCATACTACTAGCACCGTTAACGCTAACGCTCATTTTTCCTGAAACCACCCTAATTTATATATGTTTTGCCTTCCGTAATTTACTTACATATATTAGCACATACTTCGATATAACTGGTTGCTAAGGTACAAAAATGTGACGTTATAGTGTACGAAAATGAAAACATTCTTATGTAGGAGTCGAATTCCTTTCGTATATATTAATAGGGAGAACAAACCAACGGAAGAATAAATTCTATTAAATTTATACGTCTATATTTAATTCAAATACACAGTGAATCTCATAGAAATTATAAAGTATTGACAAAGGGAGTAAATGTTCCATTGGCACAACATATTACAGAATAAAAATGGAAATCGCTGAAACAGCGATGTGTCGAATTGCGTGAATTTTCAAAACAAACAAAAACATTAGAACCTCTACAAAAACCTCTACATGCTGATGTCATGATCAACTCGCAGTTAGTGCTGCCTCACTTTTATAATAGAGATTGCTCTCGGCGAACCAAATTTTAATACAAGTGGTTTTGAAAAATTATTATCGATTGACTTTCTCTAAAAACTTAGCCCCGCTACCTGTTTCACTAACAATTTAAAAAATTAGCGGCGATAACAGGTTCGTTAATAAAAAGTTAGCGGCGCTAATCCCAGCACCGAGTGTAAATGTAGCTAAAGGGAACAAAAAAATAATGATTTCTATATTTATGGATTTGAGCAAGGCTTTTGATGTGATGGACCATACTGTTCTACTTCATAACTCATATTCGTATAGCTGTAGAGGAGTTATCAGTGATTGGTTTAGAAGTTATTTGTCCAGTAGATATAAATTTGTGTCAGTAAAGAAGGTTTGCTCAACTACAACAATTGTTTATATATATATATATATATATATATATATATATATATATATAATATATATATAATATATATATATATAAAACTACTGACTGTCATATACAAATAAATAAGAAAAGTTGAATCTATCCGTGTATCTCTTTATCTATCGAATGCCTTCTCCCTGAAAATGAAAAATTTTATACTTTTTTAACAACTCTTTTTTACAACTTTTTTTTTATTATTTAACTAATAATTTAAGTAATAAAGTTAAAATGAGTGTAAAATTTTGCGCAACAGGAAGGACAGGACACGAAAAAGTAGAGAACAGAACAGAGGCTTCATATGAATGGAAAGTTTTCTTACGCAGCAGTTGAGAATGAGCCCCGCGATGATAAGGTTGGCTCCTTGCCATCCGAAGTTCTCGATCAAGAGATTTGCCATGGGAGGGAATATCATGGTGCCCACGCCCGACCCACAGACTGCGATGCCCGTCGCGAGGGCGCGCTTGGTCTCGAAGTAGTAGCCCACACACACGACTGCAGGCAAGTAAATTAACCCGAAACCGAAACCTTGGGAAAAAAAAGGGAATAAATAATAATATATATTTATTTTTCGGTAGGTGGGATGGGAGTTTAACCTCCTTCGTAATGGCAAGAAAGCTCATGTGAGAAACTGGACCTCTGTAACTTTTCATGGAATTCGAACCATCTACGGGTCGCTACATCATCTGAACGCAGAGAACGGTCACCCATCCAACTACAAAAAAAAAAAATGAATATAAAGATTTTGACATTTGATTCCGTATTTTGCTGAACTAAATTTGTGTGGACCTTGATTCCTGTCCTGTAATTTTGTATTTCCAGTCACTGATTGACAGGATACTCTACATTCGTAATTATTAAAATTATTTCAGAAATTATTATTATTATTATTGTTATTATTATTGTTATTATTATTGTTATTATTATTATTATTATTATTATTATTAGTGCAAGTGACTTTTTAGAATTTTATGAAATATTCGTCCTTTTTATGCCTCACAAAAATTTTTCAGGAAAAAATCAAGTTCTTTTTTTTTTTTGCAGTGAAAATTCCGGTTTTTAAAAATAAAGTCTCAGATAAAAAAATGAGATTATAGAAGATAAAAGATGAATTCTGAAATGGCTCACCCTCGTTCAAGACCTTCATATTAATCATATAAAATGTAGATTTTGTTACACGTGTGTATTGAGGGAATCTATATAAAAATGTAAATTATGGCACACGGGTGTGTGTGTGTGTGTGTGTGTGTGTGTGTGTGTGGGAAGTATCCTAATCAGGGATTCTACTCAACCTCTACGTATGAGGGGGCCACTCAATATATTCTGCCCCACCTTTTTTTTTCTTTCCAAGTTTCCTTGTAAGTTCCAGAAATTTTGTACACAAGTATGATAGTTACATACCTTTTTTACAAGTTCTTATTTTTCCACATAGTCTCCATCCTTTTCTACGGCTTTCCTCCACCTCGAAACAAGGGCCTTTATTCCTTGCTGGTAAAAGTCCGATGGGTTCCGCTGGAGCCACCTCTTAACCTCTTCAACAACCTCATCGTCACTCTGAAACTTTCTTCCACGAATAGCATCCTTCATTGGCCCAAACAAATGGAAGTCTGAAGGTGCCAGATCCGGGCTGTATGGAGGATGGGGTAACACAGTCAAGCGCATTTTTGTGATGGCCTCTCTTGTTTGCAAACTGTTGTGTGGTCTTGCGTTATCGTGCAAAAGAAGGACATCTTCCAGTTTTCTTTCCGGTCGAACTCGCTTTATACGTCTCTGGAGTCTCTGTAGGGTGGCAATATATGCCTCTCAGTTGATATATATGCCTCTCAGTTGATTGTTTGTCCTTTCTTCATAATGTTCACCAGAATCACCCCTTTCATATCCCACAAGATGGTGACCATAATCTTTCCTGCAGAGGGAGCCATTTTGAACTTTTTCTTGCGTGGGGAGTCTGCGTGATGCCAACTCCATGGATTGGCGTTTTGTTTCAGGTTCAAAGTGGTGTACCCAAGTCTCATCCCCAGTTACAATTCGTGAAAGGAAGTCATCCCTTCTGTCTCGTATCGAACCAACAACTCAGAAGCAATTTCTTTTCTTTGGGCTTTGTGATCTTCAGTCAGTTCGCGAGGAACAATCCCAGTTGCTGAATTATCGGATATTCACACTTCCTTCACTAATTCCTAGCTCCAGTGATAGCTCCTTGTATGTGACGCGCCAATTTGATCGAATGATGCTGTTAGCACGTTGCACAGTGTGAGATGTCACAGCCGATGCCGGGCGACCGCTGCGTGGCTCATCATCGAGGCAGGCTCTCCTTCTCTCCGATGATCTCACACGTTTAGACCAGCGTCCAATTGTGCTTCGATCAACAACAGCATCTCCTTAAACGTTTTGTAGACGTTTGTGAATATTTCCAACTGTTTCCTTCTCTGCAGTTAAGAACTCGATAACAGCTCGCCATTTTCGAAACTGCGTTAACCATCGGTTTTGTACAAGGGTGTTTAAAAGCGGTTTTATACAAGGAGGGGAGGGTCAAACTGGAAAAATCCGGTTATGTGAAGCGCAAAAAGTTCAAACTTACGGCCCAAAAGACAGTTCAGCCCCATGGCCTATTATTTAGCTAAGAAAAAAGGGTGGGGCAAAATATATTGAGTGCCCCTAGTAGCTTTTACAGATGCCTGTCTTATAAAACACCCACAGTTGACTGGAGTGAGGCACCACCAGTAATGGGGGTGCCATGTGAGCAGGACAGAATGAAGAATTTGAACACAGAGTGGAATATCCTACGACGAATGAATGAAGAATTTGACTTCAACTTTTTCTTTATCGTCACTAATGGCTCGGCCTGATCTTTGTGTTATGTTTCCTGGAATGAAAAAAGTAGGAATTCATCTCTTGTTACTCCCAGTCACGAGAGCTACAGTTGAGCGTTCTTTATTGCCATTAAATAGAATTTTATGACCTGAAAAAAGTCGCCTTCTGCTTGGTCATGAACTGAATGAACAATGAGCAGATTAATTGAAGGACTGAAAGTGTCGGACACACGGGAAACCATCAAAGATGAACGCATTTATTCGAGAAGTTCATTAATAGAGATGTACAAAATTACGAGAAACCAAGAAGGATGTACGTGTAGTGCTTCATAGACCTGAATAGCCAAATTTAATTTGTGTAATGATTTTAAAACACGAGTTAAATCTAATAAAAAGATCGTGAAACATTTGTCAGTTTTTACTTAGGTGCCATACAGCCCACCTTTGCTAACACGGTCTCACCCCTCGGCGGCCCTCACCTCCTTGAAAATTCGAACACCCCCTTCAAATTTCACTTCCTGGGAAAACAATGATCCTAATACGCGCGATACCACTCCTTATTTCATGCTGCAGGAATACGCGTGGAAGTGAAAAGTGCCTTTTGAGTTACCTTATATGAAACACCACAAATAATTGTGTAATTCCACCATGACTGAAACTTGGTTACAACAACCAATACAAATGTTATCATTCTATCCACTATTTATTCTTCTATCATGTTATTCATTTTTCACAATAATTTTTGTCCTGCTATCTTTCTATGACGTTACCTTCTATCGCGCTACTCTTCTAACTCCTGTCATGCTTCTACTGTTATACTTTTATATTGTCTTACTTGTCTGTTTGTGGTGTTTTACTTTTTCTTGTTTGATTGTTGTATTTATTTTAATTACCGAAGGTTTCATAACTATTATACTGACCAAGATTTAATTAATGTACATACTACGAATATAATTCATTTCTCGTCTCAACTACAAGTTCGTCCGCGTGTCCTACAAAAATTACCCTTCATAACTATAAGCCTCGCGCTATCTTATATGTAATCACAATCATAAAATTAAACATATCTATATATTTCATAATCATAACATCGAAGTTTGTTTTATATAACAATAATTAATCATAATATTTATACAACCGAGTGGTAACTACCTTTATATGAAATGCTTTTATTTTATAATTAATCTGAGAGCCCAGTAAATCTAAAAGCTTAAGGGCCAAACTACTCGGGTAGAAATAAACAAATATATTCTGTAAAAAAAAATTATTGTAAATTGGAGTAATGTAATATTTTTTAACTAATAAAGATTTCATTATTATTATTATTATTATTATTATAAGCAAATAACTAAATGTAACGAGTTACTTTTAAACAGTATCTTTTCCAGCTGTGCTGCTATCATTCTATCTTTGTATCTTCCTATCCTGTTATTTTTCACCCTCATACCCTTCTATCCGCTGTTATTATATATTGTCATCCTTTTATCTTGCTGCCCAATTATCTCGCTATCCTTTTTCTTTGTATTCCGCCACTCTTTATCCTTCTATCTAATTTGATCATTTGGGTGTGCTTACCGGCTATGACGCCTTGAGTAACCATAAGGTAAGGAACGGATCGGGCGAACACGGTGCTCGCGTACGCCAAGGATGCAACGATGGCACCGAAGATACACACGGGACGACATCCGAATTTGTTCGTCAGTGAAGACACGATCGGACCTTTAAAAAGAAGAAAAATAGAAAATACAATAACCTCGCCTTCCATTCTCACCCCAAATGAGATTTCCTTTATACAGTATACAGGGTGTTTCATAACATGTGGGACGCACTTTCAGGATGGATTCAGGACCTGAAAATAATGAAAAAAGTTTATATAAACATATGCCCGAAATCGCTTTGTTTCCGAGCTACGGCCTGAATTAAATAATTTCCCTAGGTTCTCTCTTAAAATTTCCCTTTTTAGTCTAAAATTTCCCTATACACCTGCATTTAAAGCAGTATGTATGAATATAGGTTTATGTGCATTTGTATTTATTTGTATTATTTAATAATAGTGTTACATATTTTTTAATTAATACAGTGAAAATTTGTTTCTGGATATATAAATATTTATATCCACTCCTCAAAATTTCCCTATTCAGGGAATATTGTCGTTATTTAGTAATTAATTTCCCTAAAACAGGGAAATTTCCCTGTACCTGGCAACATTGGTTACAGCCCATTTTATGTTCCAGCAATTCTTTCCGCAAACTGCTTGCCGACAATGTTTGGGAGTGTGTACGAGACTTATTTCATGTATGGCCTTGCCGATTGTAATGTTTCGTACACTCTATGACATGTTTCAATATCGTTGAGTATAGAGCCATCAGTCAGTCAGAGGTGCATCGCGGTGTTTCACTGTTCGTATTCGTAACTTCTTACCGTGAATAAGTGCAGTCTAGTGAAAAAAAAAAAACTTAAGAGTTTTTGTGCTATTCAGTGATAGTGTGCATTTGAAGTGAGAATGGAAGCTTATTCAAACAGAAAAATGGTAGATATACATCTCATGTATGGACTTGCCGAGTGTAATGCGGCCGAAGCAAGACGTCTGTATGCGGAAAGGTTTCCAAATTGCTGTCTGCCAGATAAGAATACCTTTCAGAGAATAGACGAGCGTCTTGGTGATACAGGATCATTCAACAAGCGAGTTTCAGATGGTGATAGACCAATCAGCGCCAGAACTGGTGAGTTGGAGGAGAGGGTCCTGAATCGCGTGAAGGAACATCCTGGTGTCAGCACCCAAAGGATAGGAGCAGCAGAGGGTGTAAGATACGCAACTGTGTGGAGAATTTTATGGGAACAACAACTTTACCCATATCACATTCAGA
This sequence comes from Bathynomus jamesi, assembly GCA_023014485.1. Lineage (NCBI taxonomy): Eukaryota > Metazoa > Arthropoda > Malacostraca > Isopoda > Cirolanidae > Bathynomus > Bathynomus jamesi. Next base: position 1,538,774 of record JAJOZX010000097.1, on the reverse strand, counting down.
GAGTACAAGGCCTGACTGAAGCTGATTTCCCACCACGAGAGGCTTTTTGGACTTCGTTCCTTCAAGAGCGTGCTCGCGATCCTCTTTTTCTATCCTTCGTGTTGTTTTCTGGTGAGGTTGCCTTCACAAGAAATGGCGTAATCAATTTTCACAACACTCATCACTGGGCCGAAGAGAATCCGCATGCCATCATCCAGTCAAGGACCAACAACAATTTAGTATCAATGTATAGGTAGGACTTATTGCCGACAACTTAATCGGTCCTTTTGTTTTGCCTGGAACACTGGAAGATTAACAGGAGAATCCTATTCCAATTTTTTAAGGAATGATTTAAGCGATTTACTGGATGAAGTTCCTCTTGGTGTTCGACGTCGTATGTGGTTTATGCATGACGGCGCTCCGCCTCATTTTAGTCGAGTAACCAGAAACGGTGCTCTTCCAATACGTGCTCTACCGTAAAATTTACATTCCAATATGTGCTAACTAACGAAAATATCACGACCTAACCTAACCAATCGTCAAGGGCGTACAATTGACCTAACGATTGGTTAGGTTAGGTCGTGATATTTTCGTTAGTTAGCACATATTGGAATGTACATTTTACGGTAGAGCACGTATTGGAAGAGCACCCCAGAAACTATTTGGACGACCATTTCCCTGATAAATGGATAAGCCGTGGATAACCTATTGCGTGGCATGCTCGCTCTCCGGACCTGAATCAACTCGATTTTTACCTGTGGGGTCATCTGAAATCCATCGTTTACGTGACACCCATTGACAACGTTTAAATGCTTCGCCAACGTGTAGAACAAAGATGCCAGAAAATCCGAGCAAAACCTGGAATGTTTGAACGCGTCAGGCAGTCTATGACGAGGCGTGTTCAGGCGTATACTCAAGCGCAAGGCGGTTATTTTGAGCACTTCCTTTAAAGGTAAGGCGGATTCTTGCTGGAACATATAACGTGCTGTAACTCGGAAACAAAGCGATTTCGGGCATATGTTTATATAAACTTTTTTCAGTGTTTTCAGGTCCTGAATCCATCCTGAAAGTGCGTCCCACATGCTATGAAACACCCTGTGTGTGTGTGTGTGTGTGTGTGTGTGTGTGTGTGTGTGTGTATATATATATATATAGGCTTAGTTAAGTCCAAAATTTACCAGAAACGTTATTCGAGTGTTATTTGTATTATATATTAAAGGAAATAATTAAGGCTTTATTTAAATGAATGGTGCAAAAAGAAATAGTAATAACTATTTATTGAATTGATATATTCCAAAAATTTTAAGTGCATTTAATTTAGTAATGTTGTAAGCTTTATTTTATTTCATATAAAAATTTAATGAATGGCAGAAATGCGGTAGTTTTACGAAGATTGTACATATCTTTTTACCCTATATTTTTAGCCTGGTCGAGGCTTTAGTTGTAATGGCGTTTGTATAAGAGAAGGCTAAACTAGTAAGGTGGATTCACGAATGTAAATCAATTATTACAGCCTCAAAACGATTTATGCGTGAATTAGACAAACCAATAGGCGTAGGAGCCCGATTTTGTCCGGGGACGGAGTGGGGGGGAAGAAAGTTTTGCCGAAAAAAAAAATAAGCGAAACCGAAAACCGATTTTTAAGTTATATTTTTTTTTTAAACACTATTTGTAGGTATACATAACTGTATAAAATCGGAGTACCAAACAAGTTACAACAATAAAGTAAGTTGTAACAATGTAACAGGTTATATCAAATGGGGTATTTAAATACTGTACTGCCGTTTTGCGACAGGTTTTCTTTTCTATAATCAAATATTGTATGGTTCAAGATCTAAAGACACATTTGAGGCAGAGCTGATATCCTATATGAAAATCATAAAAAGTTTCGGGTGAAATTGTGGGAATTGAAAATATGTGTACTGGGCTTTTGCCCGAATTTTCGGGTGTAAATTTCAGTCAGGCTGAATTTGGGGTGTCAAAGACCCCCCCCCCCCCCCGTCTCCTACGCTTATGGACAAACCACTCCACACAAATCTTATTCCAGTCCTGTAACCAGAACTGCCCAAGTGGAGGGGAAGCGAAATTGTAGAAAGGCGGACCTTTTGGTGCAACGACCCAGTCACTGCGGAGGGGGTTTAGAGCAGTTTAGAGTAATTTAAAAAAAAAAATGCTAAAAAAATGCGAGAGTTTATTTACTAAATGATGTTATATATTATAATATCACATCATAAATTATAACAAACTTAAGAAAACATAGTTTTACAAGTGTTGTGGGATATAGGGAGGCAGCATCTTGGGTTAGGGGATACTCTCTGTCCTTACACACCCCATTTAAAGAGATTCCTCTGCCGAGCGAGCGGTGCCCCCCCATAGTACTGTGAGGTATTGAAAAACTCATGATCTTCACTTGACCCACAAACACCTTTGAATGGGAGACCCATAATGGGTGCACACACATTTCTACATTACTGAACAGTCTTTACAGCCACACCTACACTTTTCCTCCTAAGTATATATATTGTAATGTATATGGTTGTAAATTGTAACTTGGTCCGCAATTGATATGGACCGTGACTTATTTTTGTTTGGCAAGGTACTGGTATTGATGGATACCGTAATGAAATTGACTGGATTCTTTGGATCTGATATATTTGCATGTCGGTTATAAATAGATATAGAGTGTAACATATTTGTGGATAGTAGTCTATTATGACTTGATCCTCTGGATCCAGAGGTTCTATCTTTAGTTTTAAAGTGATAATTAATTAGTTTTAAATTGATAATTATTTAGTTTTGTAAAAATTGGTTGTTGCCAATGTACAGGCAGTTTTTACATAGTGGAGCCACCTCGATGGGCCGAAGTGGCCCCTAGTGTGCCTACTATAAAAATTTCATATGTTCTTATGTTCTTTGTGGTTCGGAACCCACGTAAAATTGTAGGTCCCCTCCGCCACCACGGAGAACATGCACAATACACAATTACGAACACAGTTAGGTAGACCAGCCATGAGTGGATCCTAGGGTCTTTGTTGGTCTGAAACATTATAACATTATAACTATGGTTACAGAAATGGACCTTTCCTGTCAAGGGGGGTGTTTTATTTATTTATATATATATATATATATATATATATATATATATATATATATATATAGGATAAAAACGAAGACGTAGAGCAAAAAAGTCATTATATTTGGCTGCAGCCGACGTTTCGGGCAACTCTACCCCATTTTCAAGGCCTAATAAATAAAAAGCTAAAATTAATGCATGACAAAAATATACGAATGTCAAAAACTAAGACTAATTTATAGTACAGAATAAAACCACTTCAAGAATAAAAATTAAAAAGCATAAAACAAGCATAAGCCAAAAACAAAGTAAAAATTATATACGTGACAAATATACGCATGATAAAAATAAAACTTAAAAACTAAAAACATTCAAACATAAATTAGTTAAAAACTTTACTAATAAAAAGTTAAATGAAAAAACGCAAAAGTGCACCAAACATACCATGCTCACTTGACAGCCACAAACAACTGAGGAGAAAAGGAGACAGGGTCAAGGGGGGGGGGGGGGGGGGGGAATTAGTTTGTAGGTATTCTAATTAATATAAAGGGGGTAACAGCTAGAATCAATATTTAAACTGGAGTTCAGAAATTTAATGCACAAAGATTCGTAAATACGGAGAGAGGACGGGCATTGTAATGATTTAAGAATTTTAAAGTTATTAACGGAAATATCAACCTTACACTTAACAGAATGATTTCTAATGGCAGACTGTTCCTTTTTCGATAAAACTTTCCCTGTCCTGTGGCTAATTGTTGAGTGTGGTGAGGAAATTTTATTTTCACACTGATTTTAAGGTTGCTTTTGTAAATAATAATACCCTTGAATGTTTTTTCCATTGTAAGGGCAAAATCCCCCCTGCGATGAACTGTTCTGTCGTTTATTTGTTTACCTGCCCTGGGTGTTCCCAGGGGAACTACGTTGGCAGCACAGTTCGTTCTTTGCAGGCAAGATTTTGCTCCCATATGGGTATTAGCCACAGGACAGGGAAAGTTTTATCGAAAAAGGAACAGTCTGCCATTAGAAATCATTCTGTTAAGTGTAAGGTTGATATTTCCGTTAATAACTTTAAAATTCTTAAATCATTAAAATGCCCGTCCTCTCTCCGTATTTACGAATCTTTGTGCATTAAATTTCTGAACTCCAGTTTAAATATTGATTCTAGCTGTTACCCCCTTTGTATTAATTAGAATACCTACAAACTAAATTTTTTTTATTTTTTTTTATTTTCATTTTTTATTTTTTTTGTTTTTTCCCCTTGACCCTGTCTCCTTTTCGCCTCAGTTGTTTGTGGCTGTCAAGTGAGCATGGTATGTTTGGTGCACTTTTGTGTTTTTTCATTTAACTTTTTATTAGTAAAGTTTTTAACTAATTTATGTTTGAATGTTTTTAGTTTTTAAGTTTTATTTTTATCATGCGTATATTTGTCATGTATATAATTTTCACTTTGTTTTTGGCTTATGCTTGTTTTATGCTTTTTAATCTTTATTCTTGAAGTGGTTTTATTCTGTACTATAAATTAGTTTTAGTTTTTGACATTCGTATATTTTTGTCATGCATTAATTTTAGCTTTTTATTTATTAGGCCTTGAAAATGGGTAGTTGCCCGAAACGTCGGCTGCAGCCAAATATAATGACTTTTTTGCTCTACGTCTTCGTTTTTATCCTAAATGTAAAACTACGTCTCCTTAGGAGGGATCCTATTTCATATGTGTATATATATATATATATATATATATATATATATATATATATATATATATATATATGTGTAAAGAACGACGCTTGTGTAGAAGTGTGTTTCGTACAAGATGAGGAGGGAGAACGAACAAATAAAAAATGAGGTACCACCCGGGAATCGAACCCGGGATCATCCGATTGCCGGTCAGATATGCTATCCACTACAGTGACTACACCATGGACCTCGATCAATCAGAAGTCGTAATTCTCCTACATACGAGCAGAAACCAATGCCCTGAGGGGGCACCTTCGCATGCCGTACATATATACATTTTAACTGCAAACAACACACAGTATAATTAATGTAAAGAACGACGCTTGTGTAGAAGAGCGTTCCGCACAAGATGAGGAGGGAGAACGAACAAATGAAAAATGAGGTACCACCCGGGAATCGAAACCGGGATCATCCGATTGCCGGCCAGATATGCTATCCACTACACCATGGACCTCGATCAATCAGAAGTCGTAATTCTCCTATATACGAGCATACGTGAAAAGTTTCGGTTTGTCTATTGAATACAAAACATTGAGGAAAGTGGAGCTAAAAATTTGATATATCCCTTCATCGTCGGAAACTGAAGAGATAAAGGATTGGAGTATATCCTTCCGAACTTCATTTCTGTTATCTGAGTGAGCAAACTGTATGTACTCATGGCGAAAATTTCCTTTATTATGTATGTTGTTTTCGACGCGTACATGTCCTTCATATATTGTATACACACCTCATTTACGTCGTACATATTATTTATAATTTTATTTATTTTTGTTTTTATTTTCATATCGGAATTATGTGTTATTTAATTATATATTATATATATATATATATATATATATATATATATATATATATAATATATACTGTATACAAGGTGAGTAACGACGAAATGTCATAACTTCGGGAGCTTATAGCTGAGGTCATTCCCAGTCCAAAACCTCCTATGAACATAGGTCCGATTCATAACGGTTATGGAGCTATGGATGTTTGAATGCTTAAAAATAAGAATAAGCGAACAAGCTGCTAAAGTTTTTATTCATGAATTTACAATAACTGTTCAAAATGACTACTCTCGGACTCAATACACATCGCGGTTCGTTTGTGAATAGAGTGTAGTTCGCATTAGTTCATTACGATTGTTCTTTATGAGGGTTGCAGCATCCAAAATGCGACGGAGCAATGCATCTCGTGTTTCCACTTTTCTCTGTACACCAGCTCTTTCATGCGCCCCCACAGATAAAAATCCAGAGGTGGTTAGGTCAGGAGACCTGGGTGGCGAATTTGGAAGTACATACGCAATCATGTTGCCAAAGGTACATCTTCTAACATTGGCAGCAGTTCGTCTTGCAGAAATCGTAGATAAATGTCACCTGTAAGACCACCTTCGAAGATGAATGGACTAATCAGCTGACCGTAGAGAATACCACACCACACATTGACACTGAACCGATGTTGAAAATTACTTTCCACAATAGCATGAGGATTCAT
>JAJOZX010000097.1:80000-295000 GCA_023014485.1 Bathynomus jamesi | reverse complement strand
ACAAGTTAATATGCATATATAATCTTTGCTACATTACAAAATAAGGTATTGTAAACCAGCAGCTGTCTGAACCAAGACCGCCATATAGGTGAGAGGTACACAGTATCTGAAGACAGGATATTGCACAATAACACATTAGAGCTGTTTCAGACCCTATTAATGAAATTATATATATTCTTCCGGATTAACATTTGGCTGGTAGGTGGGTTATGCGTAGTAAATATAAAATTGGCACGACGGATAGATACTACCGTTGTGCGATAGTACAGGTTTCAAACTCAACTTTGATGAATCGATAAAAAGACTCCATTCCTTAGGATTGTGTTTCTCCGCACTTATCTTCGTTAAACAGAAGTATCAATCAGTCGAGTAAGCTCTTTGTTTTCTCTATACCATTAGGACCCGCTTATATATATATATAATAGTTGTGATTGCAAAAATGAAGCAGACCAGAACTCGGGCTTAAAATGCATTCTGTACAATACTTTTAAACACTACGAATGCATGAACTTAGAAAAGACAGGAAAATGATAAATAGAATAAATAACAAAATCATAGGCCTTTATGGTTTCTTGTGCGTCAAGTGCATGGAAAACAATAGGAAATTAGTACAAAGGGGAATACAAAATGTTTAAATAGAAGAATTAAGTACAGCAGTTTTACCGACAGAAAACCAGGAAACAACAGAAAACGCCGGCACAACCGAAAACGAAAATGAGATGGACAACACACTACAGGGAGGGGCGAAAGCAGCCTCAGATAAAGAAATACCCACGACAAAAGCGGGAGATACGAAATACACGCCGAAGAAAAAAAACCACTGAGTAGGGAAGAAGCGGTGGCAGAGCAGAAGGAAATCGAATTATATAAGACTCAGAGGGAATTTAAACGACAGGCCATATGCGAATATTATAAAACAGGTTCGTGCAAATATGGCTCAAACTGCATATACAATCACCCCTAAAAATGCTTCTATATGATGAGGAATAGGAATGCAGGTACGAACCAAACTGCAACTTTTTTCACCTTCGTATGTGCAGACAGTCAATTACTGAGAAAAAATGCCTGAACATAGAGTGCCGGTATTTTCAGATAAAAAGTACGCAAAGAAGAGAACGTGAAAGAACAAATCATATTAGACATAAAAGTAATAACAAGAGTAATGAAACATATTTTTTAGAAGAAATGAGGATAATAAAAGCACAGCTTGCCCTTCTAACAAGGAAAGACAGAACGCCGCAAATATATGCACCATAACATTACGCACATCACCCTTCTATTGAACACCACCCACCAATAATATAACAACCACATTTGTATCACGGGCCGCAACCCCAATACTCCCAAATGCAGCGGCCCAACCAATAACACCAAACAGGATTCGACATAGACCAGGAAACGACCATCATTTAGGAAAATCGAACACGAAGATTGGAAACCCGATAAATGTATTATACACAAATATACAAGGACTCTATACGGACCATGCAGACTGCAAATTACAATACTTGCAAAATTTAGCTACAGAAACCAGCATAGATATCATATGCCAAACGGAAACACACTTACATAAGTGCGAAAAAGGCTGTGAAAACTGCATCGAGAATACTGAAATAGCATTGCTGGACTACAACATATACAGAGCAAATAGAGTGGCTAGACGAGGGGGAGGGTGTTGTATCTACGTGAAAAACACATACACATGTGAGGTGAAGGTAAACAAATCAAACAGCACAGTCGAAGTTATTATATTAGAAGTAAAAGAACTGAACCTAACCATTATGGACGTCTACAGACTACCAAACACCACAAAAAGTTAATTCCAATTTGCCATTAGTGAAATACAAAACATGTTAAAATTACTCGAAACTTCAGCAACAAATATTCTAATTTGCGGAGATTTTAATTCCCCATTCATAACATGGAAGAAAAATGACGAAGTCACATATGTTGAGAAGTTTCATGGTAACATTACAAAAGATGTTAGAACCCAAGCAATAATGCTATTAGATATGATGGAACATTACGCCCTTACTCAGGAAATCTGTGAAGCCACTAGGAAAGAGAACGTTTTGGATTTAATTTTGACAAATAACAATGAGATAATAATAAATAAAAAGGTAACGCACACAAATTTCTCCGACCATAACCTAATCGATATACAATTGAAGTTAGCACCCAGAGGTCCGAAAATGCATCCCAGAGAGGCAGAAGGAATATTTGAAGGCTTAAACATAAATTCAAAGAAAGTAGATTGGGAAAGTGTAAATAAAGATTTAAAGGAAGTAAATTGGGAATTACTACTTCACAAAAAGACTCCAGAACAAATACTAGGTATAATGGAGTCTGAAACCAAATCTATGTTACTGAAGCATGTTCCAGAGAGACAAAAAAGAAAACATAGCAAGCTCGAGAGAAAGATCAGGACACTATTTAGACAACGGAAGCAAACCGTAAAACATCTCTACAGATGCAAAACTGATGCAAGGAGACTCAAACTAGAGAGGAAACTAGGCGAAATAGAAATGGACCTAAAGCAAACACTCATACATAAGACAAACGAGGAGGAAAACAAGGTAGCAGAAAACATAAAAAATAACCCCAAATACTTCTACACTTTCGCGAAAAGGAAAATACAGTGCAAAGAGAGTATTGGTCCGTTGATAGACGGGGAGGCCAAACACACAAATGACCCCCCCCAAAAGAGCGAACTGCTTAAGGAACAATTTAACTCTGTGTTTAGCACCCCTAAGTCCGAGGTGAAAGTAAAAACCGCAGATGAATTTTTCGACTGATACAAATCAGCCAAGGACAAATTCTGGCACAAACATATTAATGGACTTAGAGTTCTCGGAAGGAGATGTAATTAAGGCTTTATCACAGATGCGAGACAATTCGACACCAGTGCCAGACACATGGAGTGCCACATTTCTGAAGAAATATAAAGAGAGTATTGCCAAACCGCTATACTTACTATGGAGGAAATCACTCGACAGAGGACAAATTCCACTGCCATTAATGAACGCGAACATTGCCCCTTTATTCAAAGGTGGTAACAGAGCAGTGCCCAAGAATTATCGGGCGGTAGCTCTCACCTCACACCTTATAAAGTGCTTTGAATGTATAATTAGAAGCGAAACTACCTACCACTTACAAGAAAAGAACTTATACAACCTAAATCAACATGGTTTCAGGGCTAGAAGATCATGCCTATCACAGCTATTAGACCACCAGGAGAAAATATTGGAAACACTGTGTCGAGGACAAAACATAGATGTAATCTATATTGACTTTGCTAAAGCCTTCGATAAATGTGACCATGGAATTATAGCACATAAACTTAAGAATATAGGAATTACTGGAAAGTTGGGAAGATGGATATTAAATTTCTTGACGCAAAGAACACAAAGAGTGGTGGGAAATGGAGTCAAATCGGGAGTCTCGGAAGTAGAGAGCTCTGTACCACAAGGGACAGTACTAGCTCCCTTGCTGTTCATAATAATGATTGCAGATATTGATGCAGATATCAGTGACAATATTGTATCATGTTTCGCAGATGACACAAAGATATGCAAGGAAATATTGAACGAAGGTCGCATAGAAAGATTACAAAACGACATTGAAACATTATTTCAGGGGGCAGAAGACAACAATATGAAGTTCAACGAAGAAAAATTCCAACTTCTAAGATATGCTAATAACAAGGAGTTACAGAAAAAAGGGTACAAAACTCTGCAAGCCAAACAGATAACACCAAATCCACAAGCACTATAACATCAAAATTCCGACGGCTAGAAAAATAATGGGAATCATCTGGAGGAGCTTCCGCAGCAGAAAAGCAAACATCATGCTCAAATTATGGAAGAGTATTGCTCAGTACTCACAAGCCCATACAGAGAACGAGACATTGCGAACATTCAATCTATACAAAGGACTTTTACATCTAAGATAGAGGAAACGGAAGGTGAAGACTACTGGTCTCGACTACAATCACTGAAACTCTACTCTCTCGAAAGAAGGCGCGAGCGGTACGCAATAATATATATATGGAAAATACTTCAGGGCACTATCCCTACCCTTAGAAATGAAATAAAAAGAAACTGGAATGAGAGAAGAGGCAGATTTTGTACGGTCCCAGCTGCGGTGGGACAAGGGGTCATGAAAACGAGGATGGAAAATACCCTCAGAATACGAGGCCCAAAGCTTTTCAATGTCCTACCAAAAGAAGTGAGGAATTTCCAGCACACCGTCCTGAATAACTTCAAGAACCAGCTGGACAAATTCCTGTGCAAAGTCCCTGACCAGCCATGCGTGGCTGGCTACGAGGGCAGGAAGAGATCAGACAGCAATTCCCTCCTTCACCAAATCCCGCAAATGAAGAGGGATGCTGCAGAGGGGTCGACCGTAGGTCGATCCTGAACCGTCGTTCGAACTCACCTAAAGTATGCACCTAAAGTATGTATATATATAATATATATATATATATATATATATATATATATATATATATATTATATATATATATATACATATACTGTATATCGTGTAGTGTCAACAAATTAAGGGAGAGGCAATGGATCTTTTCATCACTGAAGAAAAATAGCTTGGTTGTCAGGGAGCCAAGACTTTTTAAACAGCTTCCAAAGAATCTCAGGGGGGCCACAGCAGGCAAAGTTAAAGTCTTCAAAAGAAGACTAGATGCTTGCCCCATTACGGTGCCAGATGAGCCCGGTGTACCTGGCTATGCATGGCAGAGAGTGCAAGAGAACAAATCGCTCATTCACCACGCCTAGAGTTAAGGTCCCCCAGCATTGTCTATGTGTGAAGTCAGACCAATGCACGGAGCTGCTACGAGGTTGCGAGGTGTATATATATATATATACACACACACACACACACACACATATATATATATATATATATATATAATATACTGCGTATATAAGCAATAAAGGAAAAACCAAATTACTTCTATAGCTATGCGGAAAGGGAAACAAAAACAAGTGACGCTATCGGGCCGTTAAGGAAGAGAAATAATGAACTAACTAACGATCTAAAAGAAATATCTGAAACATTGAGAGCCCAGTCTGAATCAACTTTCAGTACCCCAAAAAGTGACAAAGTGATACCTGACATAGATGCATTATTTGAAGAGAAATTGCAAGGAGAGTGTATAACAGCCTTTGATTTTACCTCAGAAGATGTAGCGAGAGCTATAGGACAAATGAAGCCGCATTCAGCGGCAAGCCAGGACAATTGGACCGCATTATTAATTAAAAATTGTAAAAATGAAATAGCTACACCTTCATACTGGATATGGAGAACATCCCTAGACACTGGGGAAATATCGATCATCTTGAAAAGAGCAAACATTGCCCCTATATATAAAGGAGGGGATAGATCTGAAGCAAAGAACCAGTGTCATAGACGTCCCGCCTCACCAAAGTATTTGAAAGAATAGTTAGAGAGAAAACTACGGTTTCTTGGAGGCCTTGGAAAGATTCACCGAAAATCAGCACGGATACCGATCACGTAGATCGTGCCTATCACAACTAATAGAGCACTATAACAATATCCTAGATGCACTGGAAGGCAATGACAACTACGATGTCATATACACGGATTTTGCTAAAGCTTTCGACAAATGTGATCATGGTATAATAGCACATAAAATGAAGTATATGGGAATAACAGGCAAAGTGAGAAAATGGATCTACAACTTCCTCAGAGAACGTCTACGTTTAGTCAAAATTCAAGGTATATCATCATCAGAATCGGATGTACGCAGCTCAGTACCATAATGTATAGTACTGGGCCCCACTCCTCTTCATTATCATGCTAACAGATATAGACAGTGAAGTAAACACCAGCAGTAACATCCTATGCAGACGATACAAAGATCAGCAGAAAAATCACCTATGTAAATGAACTGGAGGCCTTGCAGAGGGTTACAAACAAAATATACAAATGGTCAGAAGACAACATGACATTTAACACCGAAAAATTCAGCTCTTGAGATAAGGTGGACATGAGGAACTTAAGCAGACTGCGTATTATGCCCCAGATAGACGGGGAAATTCAGAGAAGCACGAAAGCGTTCGATCTGGGTAATAATGACCGATGATTTGAAATTCGAAACACAAAATCAGATAGCGATAAATAAAGCAAAAAGATTCGCGAGACAGGTGGTAAGAACGTTCAATAGAAGGGACGGAGAGTAATGATTCCTATGCTAAAAACACTGATTATAGCACAACTTGAATACTGCTCAGTTTTGACGTACCCGTATAAAAAGGAAGAAATTAATAGACTAGAAGGAACTCAGAGACATTTCACAGCAAAGATTGATGGCTACAAAGAGCTCAACTACTGGGAAAGACTATGTAAACTAAATCTGTACTCCCTGGAAAGAAGAAGAGAGAGGTATATCATAATCTACATATGGAAAATGATCGAAAAACTGGTACCAAACCTCAAACTAAACCCAATTACCATTCAAACAACACTGGAAAATAGGAAAGACAGGATGTGTAGTGTCCCAAAATTAAAGACCCGACAAGGGACCTCTTCAATACTGAAAGAAAATAGCTTGGTTGTCAAGGGTCAACACTTTTTAAACAGCTTCCAAAGAATCTCAGAAACGTTGCAGGGTTCAAAGTTCATGTCTTCAAGAGAAGACCCTGTATATATATATATATATATATATATATATATATATATATATATATATATATATATCGGCTATTGATTGGTGGCGCGGAAAACGCAGTTTAATAATAAACAGGAACACCAGAGAAAATACAAACATCCTTCAAGGTTTAATAGTACCAACGTTTCGGAATGCACTAATTCCATCTTCAGGGCTAAAACAATAAAACGCCAAATCACATACAAAATACAATTTGCTTAATAACAATTTAAAATAAACTTAAAAAATTATAAAAAGTAGCTAATTAAATGTAAAACATTAAAACTAAAAGGTAAATAAATGTGAAGTTAAAAAGTTAAAAATATAAAAAGTAAAAGCATTAAAACTGAAACGTAAATAAAATAAACTAGTACCTTAACCAAAACATAGCAGATCTATCGATGATTCGTCAGAATTTAGGTCTGGTTTTAGTTTATAAATAAACAAATTTACCCCTTGGCAAACCACCTAATTCTCTCACGTAATCACTCTCACAACAATAACCACCCAATTTCACAGTCTAATTTCGCCGTTCTTGCTGCCGGAAGCTCTGACCTTAAGCTTAAAATTATGGAGTCTCTGTTTATTTATAAACTAAAACCAGACCTAAATTCTGACGAATCCTCGATAGATCTGCTATGTTTTGGTTAAGGTACTAGTTTATTTTATTTACGTTTCAGTTTTAATGCTTTTACTTTTATAATTTTAACTTTTTAACTTCACATTTATTTACCTTTTAGTTTTAATGTTTTACATTTAATTAGCTACTTTTTATAATTTTTTAAGTTTATTTTAAATTGTTATTAAGCAAATTGTATTTTGTATGTGATTTGGCGTTTTATTGTTTTAGCCCTGAAGATGGAATTAGTGCATTCCGAAACGTTGGTACTATTAAACCTTGAAGGATGTTTGTATTTTCTCTGGTGTTCCTGTTTATTATATATATATATATATATATATATATAATATATATTATATATATATATATATATATATATATGTGTGTGTGTGTGTGTGTATACCTGGTTGCCCAGGAAAAAGTAAGCTATTGCTTTTAAGATTTCATTTGTTTTATTTTTGAAAAATCTGCAAGAAAGATAGATATATATATTAAAAACAATATTATAAAGACATAGAGAAGTACTACATATAAACAAATTATTTATTTAAATAGTTATAAAAGCAAGCAAATCTTGGCAATAATAAATATAATAGTTGATAAAAGCAATAGCTTACTTTTTTCTGGCCAACCCGGTGTATGTATGTATATATATATATATATATATATATATATATAGCTATGATAATGATATTTGCTGTTCATGATGGTTGTTACCACGTTGCTATACGAATGGATTGAAATATATTAGCTTCTCCTTAGATTAGATAAATGAAATTAAAATTAATTTAGTTAATAGTTTCTGGATCTATTTCGTAATGCAAGTGTTAGAACAAGACAAAATTTGATTATGAGTTAACTGTATTTATTCTAATTTTATTTTGTGTGGTATCAGTATTAATATATTAAGCCGAAATGATGAATCAGTTGGCCAAAAATTATTTTTAACGCTTTCTGCTGTATTTTTGAGCTCTTACACGTCTTCGAATTACATAGGTTGTCTATTATGAAATTTTATTTTATGGTTTTTCCTATTTAAACGCTGTGTAAAATGAACCATGAATTTTTTTTCTACTCAAATCAACTTGAGATTAACCTATCCTCGGCCTCGGGAATGTTTGTTTGTTTGTTTCGAAAAACCGTGAAGGAACCCCAGGAGGAATTTTTTTTTTTATTTTGTTTGTCTCATGAAAGACCATGAAGGAAAGCGAGGATGAATCCTTTTTAATTTAAAAAAAAAAATTAATTTTTCAATTTTTTTCTCATGAAAGGCACTTTATAAAGGGGGGACCGTCGTGAAGGACGGTGAGGGGGGAATTTTCAAAGTGATCCAATTTCCTCCCCCCAAAAGCGGCTGTACTACTATTGTGTATAATAATGTTATGGTTGTGATGTAGTAAATATATATTTATTTACTTGAACAATTGTCAGTTCCTTATAATTTGAACATTGTTTTGTATGTTAAGAAAATCCCTAAATTTACTTGATTCATGTTTATTTTTGTAATAAAAAATTGAACTATGTTATCAATATCTCTCCATGAATAGACTTTTTTTCTGGATAATCATTTGTTGATGCGAGGCGAGGATGAATCTTTTTAATTTTTTAATAAAAATTTAAAATTTAAAATTTTTTTCTGATGAAAGGCCATGAAACGTTAACCACATTTGCCCACACATTTTCAATGGGGTTTAGGTCACACCCCTTGGTGAGCCAGTTCAGCAGCTCGACATCTCGTTGATCCTGAAACCACCGTCTGATGATCCTGGCAGTATGAACAGGGCAGTTATCCTGTAATATATATGTTAACCCTCCGTCTATTGCCTTGGGTGGATCGAGGTTGATGGGGGTTCTGGTTAGGTGGTAGCAACGGATTTTCTCATTCGGGAGTAGCTGGTACCTTGTCGGGAATCGAAGTAGTTTCTTTTATACTTCACTCCGATTTCTTCTTGTCGTGGATCGGAGGATTATGTGAAAACTTACTAAATTATCTGACGATTCTCCGATTTTTCTTGTAGCGAATCGTGAAATTATTTATTCTATTTTAAAACTAAGTTCTCTGGAGAAAGCAGGGCTCAAAGAAGTCAAAGCGATCCTCTGACTGAATTTTACTGCTTCTAAAATATTATAGGTAATACTTCAGCCTCTAGGTCAGATCAGAATAATCAGAATGATAATTTTAAAAATTACAAGGGTTTATATACTAATAATTTGGTGACATCATTATTATTTAATATTGACCTGTTTTTTTTTCTTATTCTCAATAGGCTGATGTTTTTTGGCAAAATATTTGGAGATAAAGATAAATTTTGGCTGTAACAGCATACTGGCAGATAAGCAAGATATTTGAAGATGGTCATATTTTTCTTTTAAACAGCATATTGACAGATCTAATGTTATCATGATTTGCAAGTGAACTAAAAATGGAAATTGACATATGCATTTTATTATGGATTAAAATTAAACATGTATATGAGCCAAAATTAAATGCTTAACATTTAAAATTAAGTGTTAATTTAGAGTTTTGGCAAGTTATAACTTCATCTTTTACACCTTAGGGAGAATATATAGAAAATGAACATTGCAGAATTTAACACGATTACATGATTAAGCTTAATTTAAAAAAAGTGATTAGGTAATTTAAGAAAGAAATAATCCATCAATTACTTAGCAAAAATAAATAAAAAGAAAATTCAAATTTTTTCAAACTTGCATTTTATATGCAGTTAGTGTCACGCGAGTTTGGACTTTATATGCAAAAATGAATGTTAGAATTATGAATTTTTACATATATATTATATATTGTTTAATATATTTCGTCGCTGGATTCAAATCACAGTTTACAATTAGATGCTATTCGAATCGTAATGAAACACGCCGAATTAGTGTCCTTCGAATTTTGGAATCATTCATGATGCAATACTTTTTGTCATATCGTGATTCGATATTAACACTTACAAATAAGTGTTGTATTTCTCTATATTATGATGATTAATTTCAGCTATTGGGCGATTCCATGTAGACGGTTTGATCTCGTAATATCGTCGTGTTTGGTGTAGCGAAAAGAGAGAGGGAGGACGAGAGTGGGGGATAGCGAGAAGGAAAGTAAAGTATGCCAGAGTAAAGTATCCCCCTAAATTTAGGAATAATGCATGAATAAAATACATAGTCGTCCTAGCATTACCACCGAAACTACAGTGAACAATATATTTATTCTGTCATTGGTTTTCAAAAAATAAAAGTATTACTATGACAACACCTGAGAGGAGGAGGAGGAGGAGGAGGAGGAATTGAGGGTGGGGTACTGGGGTTTAAGAGAGAGCGCGTTGTCGTCACATCTCGGGGAGGGTGGAGCGCAACTATTACAGACGACTGTACATACATCCAGATTTCTTAATAAACAGAATGTAGAAAAAAGCAGAGGGAGAGAGGGGGAGAATAACCTTTATTAATTATAAAATAAATACAGTAGTCTTTTTACAATTTACAATTTTTACAATGACATGAATAATTGTGAAGCTCGACTATTTATTTTTATTTAATTTGGCCCTTAAGCTTTAGGCTTTACTGGGCTCTTATTAAAAATAAGCAGTTAAGTTGTTATAAATTAATAATAATAAATAAGTAAATAAGTATTATCAATAGTTAAAACCTGTATTACAATATTAATGGACAATATTAAACATTATTAGTGGACATTAATCCTAGATTTTTGTTAGTATCCCATTATTAATCGGGATTTCAACTTGGTTTTAAACAAATTTACATTCGCAATACTTTTTATATCGGCATGCAAGTCATTCCATAGTTTCAATCCAATGAAAATGGGTAGTTTTTGAGATGAAGACAATCTAAATTGAGGTATAACAAGCTTTGATTTATTTCTGGTCTGATAAGAGTGGATTTCTTGATGAGTCACAAAATATCTATTTACCCATTGCAAATTAATGATTTTGTTCTTACATTCGTAAATAAAAATAAAATGTGCCAGTTTGGTTATCGTTGAGCTTTAGTAGGGAGAGAGGGGGAGAATAACCTTTATTAATTATAAAATAAATACAGTAGTCTTTTGATCACTAGAGTGATCAAGGAAATCAGCATCAGATAATAACCTTATTGCTCGTTTTTGGATGACAAAGATACCATTTAATGCGTTGTTAGCGGAGTTTCCCCAAACAAGGGTGCAGTATGTTATATAAGGAAGAACAAGAGTATGATGGTCAATAAAACTTGTTTAGGGACTACATTTCTAAGTTTAAACATTATAGCAACGCTCTTTGAAATCTTTTTCGCGATATAATTTACATGATCACTCCATTGCAAATTCTTATCCAGCATTACACCAAGAAATTTTGTTGCAGTCCACTCCTTTATGGCGATTTCATTAACATTAAGTTCATCAAGATATACATTTCTTTTATTAGTAAAAATCATTAAATGTTACTGGTATTTACGAAGAATTTATTGGTGGTCAACCATTTCATTACACTGATGAATTTTGAATGAAATATATTATTAGCTGTATTAACATAGAGAGAGAGAGAGAGAATCATCATATATAGAACAACGTTGGAATGGAATGAAACCATATATTACAGCTACATGACAAAGCCGTTATTAAAGTACTTCATAAATGGGAACCATCGTTCGAAAAATACCTCCTCAACATATAACTTCATGAAAGCAGTCGAGATACAAATATTGTGGTAGAGCGTTGCTGACGTCATGAAAATAGGGAATTTTAAATCATCGGCAAGGTTAGTAGAACTGTCAATTCAAGCGCGGACGTTCTGGATCTTAAAATGTTGATTATTATGTGTATCCGAATCCAAGCAAGCACTTGGTCCCCTGATTTGAAAATTCTACATTATTATTAATTCAAGGGTTGTCGATGTATTAATGGTAAGCATTTGTTCTTTATAGTCTCCCTTTCAATAAAAGTGATTATAATTTTATAAAATAAAGATTAATTTTGTGTAATATAAACATTTAACTTATAGTGTAGGTTATTCAAGTTTCACGTGTAAGAGGTTAGAGTGATTCACCAATTAGTAAAGGTAGAGTTTAAGTACTGTTTATTTGTGAATGGAAATTGCTTTCTATGAATCAATTATAATAATAAAATAAAATTGGTTAACAGAATATAAAATTGTAATTATATCGTAGGTTAATTGGGATTGGTGAATCGAGCTAACTTGCTGAGAAGCATAAGTCACTTGTTGCCTGGAAAAGTATTTAATGTGTATACATTCCTTCTGTTATTGTGTATATTGCCCGATAATGTAACGTAATGGAATGGTACTGGAAAATATAGAATGTTAACTATAACAGTAAAGTGTGATTTATAGGCAATCGAGTTGGGAGGCACGGACTTGAGGCCCAGGTCCAACAAGAAGGATCGAACTGCTGCAATTACCATATTCAGGCTTCATATGTACATTTAGCCTGCCACGTATCCTGTCGTGGATCTGTTTGTCTGAGCTAAGTCTGTCCCCTGTTCTTTCCCGGTGCTCTACTTAGTGTGTGTAATTATTGGTGTCATTAGCGTGAAGTGTTTATTATTATTATTATTATCTTCAGGATTAATTGTTATTAGTTGAATATGTTTATCTCGAATTAAGAGTTATTTTCCTTTCAATTAAGGTGTTACAGTAACTTTTTCCTTACTTAAGACATACGATCGGTCATATGTCATGTCGCTAGTATATTGGCTACAGGGGAGGTTTGGAAACGGAAGTGCTGAGGCTACAGTTTGAGTACACTCTCACCTTAGGAAGATTCTAGCACAGAACCCGCGAGTCTTTGTGAGTTAACGACAATAACGCTACCGGCCAACCCGGTAAAAATATATTCACTCAGACACTTGTACACTTTCAATCTCACACCTGCACTCACTCTCTCAAAAAACTTTTTATTTAATTTAAGCGAAATATTTGTTTGAATGTTAGACGAAAATAATGTAATCAAAATTAAGAGGCCCAATTTTGTTCAAATCGATCTAAATAAATGTTACTTCAAAATAGTGTTTTACATGAAATACATATAAGAGTATTTACTTGGAATTAATAATTTTTAAATTTCTCGTGTGAAAAAAAAAAATATTATATTTATATATATGTTACAGCCTTTTTGAGAAATCGGCCTTTTTGAAAAATGGCCGGCCAATATGATGGCCTTTTTGCAAATGGGCATTACAATGCCGGCCACTTTGGAAAAAGGCCAGCATATTGGCCATTTTGCAAAATGACTGGTAATCCTGCCGGCCATTTTGCGTATACCCTTCGAAGATGTGTCGAACTGGACACTGAATGCCCGGTTAGGTCAAGTGAATGCCCGGTTAAGTCAACTGTCCGCCCTTCACGATTGGTTAGGTGAAGTCGTGATATTTTTGTTGTTTAACGAAAATATCACAACTTAAACTAACCAATCGTCAAGGGCAGACAGATGACCTAACCGGGCATTCAATTTAAATTTCAATACTTTCAATCGAACTAGATTGAATCTTTTAACTGAAGTTCTGCCTTTTCGTAAAATGGCCAATATTCTGGCCTGTTTGCAAAGTGGCCTGGCATTTAATGTCATTATGCAAAAAGGCCGGCTTTTTGGTTCTTTTGCAAAAAAGGCCGATCTTTTTGCAAAATGGCCAATTTCGCAAGAAGGCCGTAACATGTATATCAGTGGCGTTGGGTGAACTATATAATTTATCAGGGGCTAACTATTTTTCTAAAACCAGTGCTCTTACTTCATTTGTAGAGTAACTCAGCCCGTCTGCTTTTCTGTTCTGCGAATTTCTTGATGACTTTGTGGTTGAAATTGGCTATTTTTGCTATAAAGTCTCTTTCAATGGCAATGACTGTCGTTCCATTTAGCCAGTCTTGTCTGATGGTGTTCCTCAAGGAAGTTTTTACTCTTTTCAGAGAACTGAAACATCTTTCAGATTGAGCTGTTACGATGGGCGATGTTAAGCCAATGTTTAACAGTTTAACTGTTTCAGTATAAGCAGACATCAAATTGTTTTCAGATAGAAAGCAGTTCAACTCGGTAATTGTTTTTAAATTTTTAAATTCTTCACTGATGTATAGAACGCGTAGCTCACATTTTAGTTTTTTTCCTCCAAAAAATGGATAGAATTTACAAGATTCACGTATATTTGTAGGAAATTCTTTTCTAAACGCAACAAATTTTGTAGGATCAACTAAAATGAAGCACTCGAGATGTTCAGTTGCACCAAACAGGTCTTCAGCCTCTTGTAGCATAAGATCACAGCATTCGATTGCACAGGATTTTTTTGTTGTATTTTCTTCTTCGTTTCGTTTCAGTAGTTTGTTCCAAATCATCAGGTAACTCTGACACCTTTTGACGAATTTCTTTTATAGATGTACAAAATGAGTGAAGCTGTTGTTTGACAGAAACAGGAGTTGTAATTTTTTTTTAAGAATGTTATAGAACAACTCAATTACCGGCATAATTTCACTAAATATATTAAGAAAGAAAATGAACTGATCATTCTCCAGGAAGTTCAGTAGAACACTTGCTTGTGTTATTGACACTGAGTCCCATCCAGGTTCAATCTGGATTCGTTCGAAGCATTGCATCAATGATGCTTTATTTTCATACACGGAATTTACGACTCTGCTCTGAAAATTCCATCTGGTTACAATCGCACGAGGCGGACGTTCTCTGCAAACTTCTTGCAGCATAGCTGTTCTTTTGGAAGAATATGAGAAAAATTCTACATTATTGATGGGCATAACAGTGTACGAAATGAGCATGACGATAGGATTCTCTTATCAATTTCTGTACTCCGTTGCGTTCGCCACTCATCACTGGAGCACCATCATAAGCCTGTGCAACCAAATTATTTTTCAAAATGTACCTCAGTTTCTTCAAGAAAGCGCTTAGTTGTGCCGGCAGCAGATCTATCTTTTAGTTCTACAAAGCCATTGAAGTTTTCACTATTTCAGTGCCCATGACAAACCGCAATATAATAACAAGTGATATGTTGGAAATATCCGTGCTCATCAGCCTGAATTGACACGAACATTGCTTCATTGACTTTTTCATGTAGAGCAGCTTTATAAACGGAAAGCATACAGTCCCGCAACTAATTTTGGATAGTAGGAGAGGTGTGTTTTGAAACAGTTGCATTTTGTAAATGTTCGTGCAATTTACTGTCTAATTTGGCAAGTCCACTCAAAAGATTCAAGAATACACCTATGTTGAGAGATTTTTCTGTTCCCTCATGACCTCGGATAGCAAGTTCATGATTGCCACAAATTTTTAAACAGTCAACGATTCTTAAAACCTGCCTATTCCTGTTTACTAATTCGTTATACCCAGTAGCGGATTATAATGGGGGCAAAGGGGGCATTTGTCCCCGGCCCCAGATGCGGACCGACCTCAAGAAACTATGTAAACGCTATAATCTACCGTTGAAATAATTGGTCGACCGTGAGGAAGAAAAAAAAATTCTAGATTCCGCTTCTACAAAACCTTGTTTAGTATCCATTTATGTGAACAAAGTATACATTTTCTGTAATCACATCTTTGTTTTTGTTTCGTTTTCTGTTGATCGATCCCAGTCAGCTGATCACATCACTCATGTATGATGTATCAGGTAAAGAATTGTGTTTTTCTAGTGACACCGGCCGGAAAATATTCATTGCCCCCGGCCCTAACAATGCTTAATCCGGCCCTGGTTATGCCGTTGGGCTGAAATCTTATGCCCTGCATCTAACTGCGTTGCAGTATTCACTTTTCCAAGTAAGTTTGTTTTTAAACAATTAATTACCGATGTGACAAGAAGTTTGTTCATGTATTTTTATTCTTTCTGCGAGGTGTTTCAAAGCTTTTACACCAGTACGAGTCCAAGCAAGTTCACCTCCAAACAATTGAAACAGTATAAATTTTTACAATTTTCACTAGCTGTTAGCCCTAGCTTTCTGTTATACCATTCAATATTAAATGTTCTTGATTGTGTTTTGTGTGTTTGATTTGTTAATATACTAGGTTGATGAGGCCCTAATTCTTTAATTAACAATTTAGTTTGTAACTCTAATCCATTAAATGGATTATCTAACAAAAAGTGAACCTTATTCATTGTTACGCACTTCACTCGCGGGATATCCTATGAGCGGGTAGGCACAACACAAACACGTTTAGCTCGAGCTGACGCGCGACTCATTTCAGCTAGCCCAGTTTAGCAGAATCACACCCGGGTCCCCCTCCTCCTTCCTTCCCTTCCCCTGCACTCCACCTCGACAATCGTGAAGTAGCCCCACTGACCAACGTTTTTGCTGCTACCAGCTACCAGTAGGGTGTCCCGTTAAACCCAAAGTTGGTCGGGTACAGCATTAACCGATATAATATCGTGAAGTGGGCTACTAAGAATACCCAAACACGTTTTCAAAGTCCTATCTAAAAAAATCATGCATCCCCAGGGGTTCACATTTTACACCCCCGATTCAGACCAAAAAATTGGCATTTTGACCTTTAAAAGACCCATTAAAGCTAGAAATTACATACACATTTTTTCCAATCTGTTAGTAGGAAGCCCCAGAACCACGTCAAGGTCGATTGGAATATCTCGAGTTTTTTTTAGCTTTCTTTTTTTAGTTTTTTCTATTTTTTTTTTTTAGGTTTTTAAAATTTTTCTTTACTTTTTTTTTGTATTTTGTATTTTTTTTCTAATATTTTGTTATGAAAAATTGCATAAATCCCCTTTCTTAATAAAAAATTGCATTAATCCCCCTTTTAAACTAATAATTTACCGAGTAATTACGAAGATTCTTTTTCTTGATTTCTTTTAAATTTTTTCTATGAAGTTCTGTGGTTTGAATTTTAGCTTGAAGCTGAACTTCATCCTTAACTGTAGGAGCCAGATCAGTTATACGCTTAATAGGCCTTTCAGCACAATCATTGACAACCCAACCTTCAAATTACTCCCAAACTCTTCCATTTCATTATAGTTTTGATCTGAGCGCCATTCTCCCACTGACTTTGACAACCAACAACTTTCTAAATTCATGATTTTAAAGATTTTCCATGAATTAGGTCCTATCAAATCCACCAGATGTATATCTGGGTGTAGTTCTGGAACTTCTGGCTTTCCTATAATAATTTCATCTGGAACTTAAGTTCCAAATAAACGAGCTGCGATACTTGCTTTTGTATTATCATCTAAAGTTTTACTAAAAAGAGATAAAACTACAAGTTCTTGACTTAAATACCACTTGTGTCTTAAGAATGCATCTACTGCAGCAATAGAAACTTCTGGATCTACTTCCTGCTAGACATTAACTAATTGCTTATAAAATCGCAGGTCATTGAGTGGTGCTTCTGCAGCTAATGGAGTCTTTAGCCAATAAGGGCCATAAACTAAAGATGTAAACTTGACAAATCTTCCAAATGATTCTTTTACTTCTGGTTCATAGATAAGCTGATCTCTAAATAAGACAAGTTTATTTGAATACAGATGAAGTGCCATGAATCTAGCTCGATGGCATGCTCCTGGTTTTCGAAGATGTATCTTTGAAGGCCTGTGCCCCAACAATAAACAGTTTAATTCTAAATATTCTAAGTAATCATCTCTGAAATAATTTTTGTTCTCTAATAAAGAATTATAAATTTATTTGCACTTTCTTTAATATCCATCAACAAAGGCTCAGTTATATTTATTTCTTTAGTTTGGGATAATGTTATTTTGGACCAGCTTTTCGAAAATTCTTCAAATATGGGATAATCGGGACTAGTGCTTTTTCCAAAGATGCATTGCCAAACAGATTTTACAATAAGTTCGCCAATGTGGTGACGGCATGCTAAATATAATAATGGTCTATTCAGATTTCTTTCTATATAAATGCAAGCTCCTTTGTTAATACCTGTATTTGAGGCCGTCGTGTCAAATGACATACCTCTCACCTTTCCTTTGACCTGCCAGTCTGTAAGGAGCTTGAATGTAGCTTCAGACATTTGTTCACTAGTAGCATTTTGAATAATAGGTATCCCCAAAATTTTATCAATATCAGGAGATCCAGTAGCAGCAACAGCAAGCCTTTCTAAGCCTAGAATCTGTTTTGAATCCCAATGGACAACAAAATGTTTTATATTGGTATTTTGAAATAATTCTTTGACTTCATTTTCAATTTTTACCCTATTTTCTTGTGTTGCTGTATGAGTAGATGTTTTTGAAAATGCATAATCGTTTAGGTCTCCACCGCCGGCTCTAATTAAGGCAGAAATTATTAATGTAGCTGTTCTAACAGATACATTTCCTCTGACTATAGCACTGGCTACAATAGACTCTTTAAGTACATTTCTAGGTAGGTAGATAGGCTTTTGTTCTTTAGTTGTTTTTAGTCTTTTATTGAGGTAATCATAATCGTTAGAACTATCTCCCTCACATTCTAATTCCTCTATTTTCACTTCAGATGGTTTGCTTATTCTCTCTTGTTCTTTCTGACGTAAACGTTCATTACTTGCTAGTCTTTTTATTTTATTTTTTATTATTTGCTCTGAAATCTTATCTCTTGAACCCAGTGTAACTTTATATCCCTCTCTCAGTATCTTTAAAAACTCCAGATCTTCCTCAACTTCAGCTTTCCCTAGCTTTTCTGGAAGAACTTTTTCAGGAAATGGGTGAGCGACATCAAATATTCTTTCAAGTTTTTCATAAAATTTGTTTACTGAACTTAGGTGCTCTTCAGTTTTTCTATATTTATGTTTTGTTAGAACATACCATTCCTGGTGCAATTTAAGAAGTTTTTAACGGCATATTGTCTGCTACTATTAGGTAAATTGCATTTATTTCAAAAGGAGAACACATGGTCTATTACCATGCCAGCTTGATGACTTACAAGTTTTCCTTTAACAAGGGACTGATTATAATGAGGATTGCAAGCTTTAATATGATGGAAATATTTGAGTACTTGCTTCTTGGTTGGAACAGCTGTAGTCGTTATGAAGGCTATAGGTTGACCTAGAAAGGGAATTTCTGTTTTGCTTCTAGTTATTGGTTTGCTTAGGGCCATTTTATCAATTTAAATAGGTATTATGGTACAGTGCTTACAAGAAGTCTCACGCTTCTGTCTCGTCCCAAGCTAGTCTGTTAGGTATAAAATGGGCGGTCCTTATGGCAGCGGAGGTGTGTTCGGATTGGTGCACATAACTGCTCTAACACAATCAATGACGTTCATTATTACGTCACTTCTGCTACATTTTAGTGTTTAAAATACAAATGATTAAGAAGCAGAATGGAGCAAGTTTCGGGATGTTGGGATGGTTATGGAGCAATCCTAGTCATCATAATATTAGCTGGGCATTACATTATACGGTCTCAATATATACTGTAGACTATAGAGAACGACTAATTCGGCAAATATCCCAAATCATGGCATGATACCTAAGTTATTTTGACGCAGGTCTAAATTATTTGCTCAAATGCAATTATTGATATTAAGTAATTGTTGGGAATTGTTGTCAGTATTGTTGTTTGTGATATATATCCTACGTGAAGAATCTAATGGCCAAATTCCTCAGTGAACCTCTCACGCGCTCGCATTTCGAGGAAGTCACGGTCGTCTCACTAATAGATAGTTTATTCATTGTTTTAAGTGGTAACCTATTAAACGAACTACGTTAAACCTATTCCATCTTATGAAAGTCATTAGTCTAAAGCAAGACTGGTGGGCCGTGAATCAGAGAAATTTGCATTTGATTTGTTCATCGTAATTATTACGTAATATAGTATACTCTATATAGTAGTATATAAGAGTTTATTGGTAGCATATCGTATGATAATTCCCATAAACATGTGATGACCTCGATGTTGCCAGTTTTTATTTTTTTCCTGAAACTATTACCTTCTCATAGTTTGTTTCAACAATGCATATATTATCATCTCCACGAGCGTAGACATTACAAGAAAAGATTCTAACTAAAGATAAGTAAAGTTCTTTCATGGTCACAATATATACTTTTATAGATGTCAAACATAAAAATATAATAAAATTCTATATTAACATAAATATATATTCGATACACATTTACGTCATGGCTTTAACATCAGTATTTCGTATAGCTTCCTCCAGCATCAATAATTTCTTGCAATCGTTGCGGCATAGAAGAGGCCAGATTGTAGGGAATGTTTGGTGTTCGGCGTAAGCTCTCCCAACTATTCCTCGTGTGAGCTAAAAGTGCTTCAAATGTTCTTTCATTGCGTTGCTCCGATTCGTTAATCATTATTGCCCAAAGGTTTTCAATCGGATTCAAATCAGGAGAACGTGGTGGCAGAATTAGATTAATCTCTGGGTGATCTTCGTACCACGCTCTCACAACGTTACTGCTATGAATGGGACTGTTATCTTCCATTAAGTAAAATGGTTCCGGTGCTGGAACCAGATGCGCAAGAACACTGGGTAGCAGCACCTCTTCCAGTATCTGGCAATATTGCTGTCCAGTAAAGCGTCCATCTACTTCAGTCAATTCTCCGACACCATAGCCAGACATCCAGCCCCACACACCGAGATTGATGTGACCACTACGTTTGCTTGGGAGAACATTTCCTTCTTCATAGCGTTTTCCGCGCTGCCTCCAACAATGCAGGGAACCATGACTATCTGTTGAAAAAGTTTTTTCGTCACAGTACACAACTTTTCTCCAGAATTTTTCGTCCTGCGGCAAGTATTGCAAGGCAAATCCCATCCGCGCCTCTTTATGCTCAATCGTCAATGCAGGTTTTATAGCTGGACGACGAGAAAAATACCCTGCCTCGTGAAGTCTGTTGTTCACTGTATTTGCGCTACAACGAAGGTTCAGGTGTCTGTAAATATGCGTCGCTGGAACAAACGGATGTTCTGTGGCATGACTAACAATCGCAGCATCTTCCTCTTAAGATGTTGAACGCGGAGGACCAGACCTCAGCAAAGTAGCGATTGAGTTTTCTGCTTCATACCGATGAATCCACCGTTCCACAGTGCTTCGATGAACGTCTAGTCGTCTTGATATTTCTCTTATTGGCACACCATATTCATGCAATGTCACCATTGCTCCCCGCATTGTCTGGGTCGTCTCGTGGTGCACAGACGGCCTTTCCATCTTTGTGTAAATGGCTTATGTGAAGCGTGCTGGGACGATAAAGGAAATGAGGATACCATGCACCCCTTCTGAAATTGAGTTCGGTTGTGAAGGGTACCAATCCTTCGAATCGAATGGTAATAATAATCAGCCAATTTCCTATTTGTTGAACATATGCATAAAAAATTCGTCTTAAAAGCCAAGGATCCAAAGATTGTCAGTAATAGTTTATATCCCAACTGAATATAGTCAGCCATCAACAGTATAATCATATTTTATTTCCATAACTACTCATGACTACTCTGTCATAGTAAGTAACCTTATTATGACTTAGGTAGTAGTGGTAATTCTGAGTGGCGGCCTCTAGCCACATACGTTAAACCTATCAGTGCGTCTAAGACCAGACTCTTCTGTTTCTGTCAATTCATTGTTAGTTTAAGGTATTTTGCTCTTTGTCTTTCTAGGTCTAGGGCATTAAAATAAATATTTGAGTTTGTGTTTAACATTTCCTCCTCCCTTCGTAATTCCCCACCCAACCTCGTTTCCTTCGACATAGCAACGCTTACCTCCAGCCTCATTCCACTTCCTTCATTAAACCTATTATCGCTTTTACTGTCCCTTCCTTCCATCCTTCAATGCCAGCGTTCTTAAACCTAGCACATAAAATTATGTAATATGGAATCTAACACCTTAGATCTCTAGGCATTCATGTTGCTTGAAGACGCCTGTGTCTTAGGGGAATCTAAGTGTTGAAAGTGGGCTTGAGGGGTAGTCTATAGATTATTACAGATGACCTTGAACGCTCCAACTATTTAAAAATGATTATTTATTACGCACATCATATGGCATAATACACACATGAATTTAAGTATCTCTTACACTATAGGAATGGAATTGAATCCTACCAGAGTTAAAAAGTCGCAAAATATGATAGATTAGTTTGTATTAAGAGGTCACTAAGAGAAAAGGATTTGGAGTAGAGCGGAAGGCAGAGAGTATATTTTCTCGAGTTTCGGTTATTATTAACGTTATATGGATACATTGCCATGCGGTGTAATCAGAGAGACAGAGACAGAGACAGAGAGCTTTTAAATTACACCTTTTAAATGGTTTCTGGGTAAGGGCTTCACGTATGTTATTTTAGTCCAGGGTAGTTTATGTGGAGGTGTTAACGTAACTTGCACTTGGGACTGTTAATTGTAAGACAACTACCATAGCTGGGACTGAGACACGTTATCCCCTGCATACTCTATATATATCTATATACAGTATGTCTCTATATATAAATAGATAGAGTAATCAACACAATGATAATGTGGACGTCATTGATGGGGTTAGAGCAATTATGTGCACCAATCCACACCTCCGCTGCCATAAGGACCGCCCATTTTATACCTAACAGACTAGCTTGGGACGAGACAGAGGCGCGAGACTTCTTGTAAGCACTGTACCTAGATTTAGAAATTCCTGAAAAAAGTTAGATTAGTTAGTAAAAATCGCTAAAAATATGAAATAAGGGGCTAAATTGGGCCCTGTGGGGCACACATTTAGCATTGACATTTATAAAGCTAGTATACATTACCAGAAATGCATATAGAGTGGTAAATGTGTTTTACTTTTAATTAAAATAGTATATTTTACTAGAAAATGCCAAAAAATACCAATTTTTTGGTCTGAATCGGGGATGTAAAATGTAAACCGCTGGGGATGCATGAATTTTTTAGATAGGACTTTAAGAACTTGAGGGCATTCTTAGTAACCCACTTCACGATATTATATCGGTTAATGTTATACCCGACCAACTTTGGGTTTAACGGGACACCCTAAGCTACCAGCGTACAGAAGAAAGGTTTTGTTTATATTATAGGCAACTTTACATATATTGAAATTAAGATATGGAATGAATGGCAATTTATGGTCAACTTCGAATGTTTCATAAGTAATGAAATATTGAGCGGGGCTAAGCCCTGAAAGCCCTCATGCAAGCGACGCCACTGATATATATATATATATATATATATATATACACATTTCAACTGCAAAGAACACGCAGTATAATTAACGTAAAGAACGACGCTTGTATAGGAGAACATTCCGCGCAAGATGAGGAGAGAGAACGAACAAATGAAAAATGAGGTAACCACCCGGGAATCGAACCCGGGATCTTCCTCATTTTTTCATTTGTTCGTTCTCTCTCCTCATCTTGCGCGGAATGTTCTCCTATACAAGCGTCGTTCTTTACGTTAATTATACTGCGTGTTCTTTGCAGTTGAAATGTATATATAGGTGCGGCATGCGAGAGGTGCCCCCCTCGGGGCATTGGTTTCTGCGCGTATGTAGGAGAATTACGACTTATGATCGAGTGAGGACCATGGTGTAGTGGTTATCATATCTGACCGGCAATCGGAAGATCCGGGTTCGATTCCCAGGTGGTTACCTCATTTTTTCACTTGTTCGTTCTCTCCACATCTTGCGCGGAATGTTCTCCTATACAAGCGTCGTTCTTTACGTTAATTATACTGCGTGTTCTTTGCAGTTGAAATGTATATATAGGTGCGGCATGCGGGAGTGCCCCCCTCGGGGCATTGGTTTCTGCGCATATGTAGGAGAATTACGACTTATGATCGAGTGAGGACCATGGTGTAGTGGTTATCATATCTGACCGGCAATCGGAAGATCCCGGGTTCGATTCCCGGGTGGTTACCTCATTTTTTCATTTGTTCGTTCTCTCTCCTCATCTTGCGCGGAATGTTCTCCTATACAAGCGTCGTTCTTTACGTTGATATATATATATATATATATATATATATATATATATATATATATAAAGAATATATTTAAATTGTTAAATCTTTTTAAAAACTGTTTAAAAGTTTAAAATGTTTTATCAGAAATAAAAAGTCCAAATTAAGTCCCATTCGACATGAATAAAAAGTGTTGTTATTTCCGTTATGTAACTTTAAAGCCACAAAAATAAATCACATAAAAAACATGCCATATACTATATATATATATATATATATATATGAATCGTGTTTGATAACGAGTTATAGTGGAGCCGTGTTTTGCAGTGAAAAAGGAAGAACGTTGCATGTATCTGGTGCTCGTTTCGGTGCAGCTTGGAAATCCGGCGTGATTCTTCCATTCCTTCGTTTCCAAATATGTCGTCTAGATAGCCAAATACTTTTTGCCATTTTTCAGCACTAATGAGTGCATCCAGGCCCACCTCTCGGCGTTTCATTTTCTCGGTATTTTCTCCTCTCAGCGTTTCCTTCTCTTCTTCTTCCTTCTTCTTCCATTAAAAAAAAGCAACCGAGAGAATGGAGTTTTACTGCAAGACATATTGGAGCTAAGGAAATTAACTTGTAGCTACGGCGTTTTTTCTTTAATCTTTTCTTTTGGATCATTGTATGTTTTTTCTTTTTTTTTCTTCGTCATTAATTCCGTTTGAGCTGAATTTTAAGTCCAACTCTAACATCTGCAAGGTCATCTCATCCGCCCTTGAGCTTCCACTTCCTTCCATAACGTTTTTATAATTACTTGTTTAATTTTACTATTTATTCCTACAAGTTACTCTCATAACAATTTTATCCAATTTCTCCAGCGCGAATACGCTTCAGTTTTTATCGAACTTCTTTTAAAACTGGGTAACGATCGACATCGTCGTTATCTTCTACGTGTGTGCGAACGTAGGAGTCATATTCTTGGAAAAGAAGATGAAGTAGAGGGTCAGGAACCTAGACTCTCCCCCTACTCCCGCTACATTCTACCTCAAAACCATTACCGCTAAGTTTTCAGTTTGTATGTAAGCTCTTCGACCTGTTAATATTCACAAATAATAAGCTAATTAGTTCGTTTAGGACCAAGAGTAGTATTTTAAACTGAAGGCCTTCTATCCAGGCGTTGTTGAAAACTTTCTCACTGTCGCAGTATACATTACTGTCTGTTATCTTGCATTTACCTTAACCTTATTTCGCGGAAATCTTCCTCCAGCATTCCAGTCACCACCTTAAAATTCACATTACTACTCATTTACTTATCTCCGTCTCCTTTTTCTCTTTCATTTTCGTCGTTCCGTGATTTCTGGCCATTTTCTTATTTTAAGTTCTTTTGACCCAATAATTTCCTCGTCATTTAACTTTCAATTCGGTCCCATTTCAACCTCTCATTCCCGTACCTGGATCTAGCTCTTTTTTTCGCTTTGGTTTTTTTTTTTTTTTTTGGCTTCAAGAACCCTTTCTCTCCTATATTAGTTCAGCTTCATCGGTTTTACTTCATTGTTTCTTAGTGAAATCCATCGGTTCACTTCTATCATCCACACACCGTCGAATCAAACCATCAAGTTCCTCTCGTTTATTTTAAGGATAACGTTGGATAAGTAAGGATGAATTATTATCAGTACAACTGTTTATACATTCCTTCACTTCTCTTTCGTTCGCCCTCTATTTCGGACTTAACTATTTTGGCATAAGTCGTACTCAAATTTTGTTTTCTTTCTTTGTTTGTCTTGAATTTTCCTTTCGTGGTGGAGCAACATCCTCATCCTGAAGCGGCTGCTTCCGCGATTCATAAATGTTCTGTGAAGGTTCCTACAAAGTTTCCATGTTTGCCTCTCTGAGACAAAATCCGAACAAAATTTTCTTTTCTTTATCGGATAGTTGCTTGTTTATGAGGCTCCGAGGCGTAGTTGAAGTTAAGGAAAGTTAAGAACTATTTCCGCTTTACTGTTACCAATGGAACCATTTCCAAAGAAAAGCAAAATAGATGCGTACGCTTTGGCAGCTATTTGGTCCCTTTAAACGCGAATGACACGTTTTTCTACCTGGTTTCACCACTGCTACTTTACCCATTACAGGAACCTTTCAATGTCTCTTAATTGCCAGCTCTTCCGGGGGTCTGCTCCTTTACCAGAAAAAAATTCCATCTTCTTCCCACCTAGGAGAGTAACTTAAGAGGCAAAAAATGCTCCCCTCTCTTTAATTGTCCTATCGTTCCTCGCTTAATTTAACTAAGGTTCCTCCACGTCAGGGACAGCAAGAAAGTAACGTTTTGCAGGAGAATGTTTAAGCTCCCACTGAAAGTGTAGAACATTATCTAGTTTCTTCGCAGCTTCAATAAGAGTGAAGGAAGCCTTCCGCCGACGTTTTTATTAATCTTTTACGTAATGCTTGGTGGGTCACTTTACTGTTTATTTTAGTTAACGCCAGACGATTTTATTCATCCTTGAAAGATCCCGTTATCAAAGAGTTAATTATGTCCATCGAAGTGTAAATTAAATTAGTTGTTCGTTGCATATTATGAGTTAATTGTCTAAAATTATGATAAAGCGCCTTAATTAAAGTCACTTCACAATATACAACCAGTTGTTAAATTAAAAATATAATTTGGAACAATAAAAAATGGAAAAGGACAACTAAAAACATCCCCACCTCCAGTAACTTCACTCATATATATATATATATATATATATTCCACCCTCACGGCTTTGAATTGTCAGGTCCGTAAATGAGCAATATATGGATCTTTAAATGTCATATCTGCAAAAAACCGTGTTATAAAAGTTGCTTTTCATTCGAGACCATCGAAAACAGTTTCGTATTTGAAAAGTAGGATCAGATACCCCCTAAAACCTTTTAAAATAAATAAATGTGTCCAAAACTGAATGAAACTCTCCGAATGAAGGAGCAAACAACTTAAGAAAAAAGATTTACCCTAATTTATCGGTCTATCTTTTAACTAAATTATGCGAAAATCTGAATTATAATGTAATGTACAGATACAGAAAAAGTTCACTGAACAAAAAATAGTATGAGAAGAATACTGAATATATATATATATATATATATATATATATATATATATATATATATATTAGTATTGGTAGGGAAATAGACTTATGCTACTCTTTCGTTTTTTATACTTGGGTATATATAGCCTTCCGACACTACGCCGTTTCCACGAAAATCCACAATAAAAATGAAAACAACACTGAGCAGTTCACATTTTTCCTACTTTCCTCATAGTTTATGCTACAAATGACTCGGGAAGAAAGAGACAAAATATATAAAAATTCCCTGTATTATATCAGTGAAATAAAGCTTAAAATATATTATAATATTCTCAGTAAATAAAAATTTGTTTGTACGTTTGCTTTTAGTAATAAAAAATAATTCACAAGTTAGGTAAACGCTTCTTTTTATGCGTGGTTATGGCTATGCCAAAAAACTGTTCGCAGATGAGCGAAATTAATCGATATTGGGGTTGGTAAGAGTTGGATGATTGACCATCCTCCGTATCCAGATGATGATGTAATCCCTGGTTTGAATCCCGTGTAAAGCTGTAGGTTCCTCCGTCACATAGCATTTGACGTTAAGAAGGAGGTTAAATAACTCCCAAAATAACTTTTTATTCACATTCCCTCCCACCGAAAATAAGATACCACTTCAATGTGAAGAATTCAATATTATTTTCCATGTTACCTCTCCTCTTTGTTTCTCGTTAACGTCTTGTGACAGAATTAGAGGAACTTCACGTTTATTCGCGCATTTATTAATTACATCCTTCAATCTTCCACGCAGTCTTCTTGTACAGTACTTCTAACACTTATGTATTCATTTTTATACACTTTTTTCACAATTCTGTCATCATTCATTCTCTGCACACCTGACCATATCAGCCTAATATAGTATCCTCTATTCATATCTCCACTGAGTGTTCATTCCAAACTTTTCCGGAACATCTTCATCTCTTGTCATCCGGTCAATCCGTTTCCCACCAATCGTACTTCTTAAATTATAATTAATCTCAAATGTTCTCACTTTTCACAATAAACCATCATATCAAACACGAGTTTCACATCCATACATCAGTGTTGGCACCAATACATCTTCATATAAACCTCTTGCTGTATCTACACTCAAGCTTTTAGTAATACACTACACTATATATAATTTTTAGCAACATTTTTCCATTATATATATATATATATATATGTAATTTTATGTATATCTTCATGAAAATATCTGAACTATTTTTTCATTAACAATGAATTCAGAATGATTAAATTTGATATTAGGCACGAACAACACTCAAATTACATACCAACTAGCTACGATAATAAAGAGCAAGTTGGAATGTCATTTGTTATTTTCAAAATGTGGGAAATCTGGCAAAATATATATATATATATAATTATTGCCAGTTTCCATACAGTAATACTCTTATCCATTTTTAATTAAATTTTCAGCAGATTCTAATCTTATTCGGAGAAACGAACTGTTATAAATTATTTATTAATACCTTGTATCAGGGTTGGGTCATTTAAGTTAATTAACTTAACTTTTTGCGGATTAACCGATTAAGTTAATTAATTTAACTAGTTAAATTTTTAAAAAGTTTAACTTAACTTAATTGAAATATTTCTAAATTAATTGATTAACTTTAATTAATTTTCAATTAATTTTCCTATAAAAATGCTGTTTTTATCTTTCTGAGTGAAATGTAATAGGCTAAGAGATGAAAGGTTTGAGAACCTCATCTTCTGTAAAGTTAAGAAGCATGTTTAATTTGTAAGTGAAGTATATATTTTGTCTCTAATTTGACTATTGTTGGTAAGGAATCTGGACTATGTTTAGTGTCAATAGTGTACAGTACAATATAAAACATACAGTTTAGAAAACAATTTGTTATTAAATTCATTTTGCCTTCATTTTTACATTAGAGAACTATTATATGCCTAAAAGTTGAGACTTGTTGAGAAAAGTTGAGTTGAGACCATAAGCAAATTTAGAATATTTATAAGAAACAGAAAAATAATAAAAGCTTATAGAAAAAATTATCCTTACGTCTTGCTCTGTATAATATGTAAAAAAATACATATAATTTATCAGATATTGACAACCACACATGCAAGGTGATCCCACATAATTACAGGTTTATCATTACCTTCATTGGTTATATATAATGATGAGTTTACAGCAGTGGTTCTTAACCTTTTTAGACTGCGATCCAAATTCTGGTCTCGGGCTAGCTCGGCGACCAATGCTTTCAAACAGTTCACTCGTAATAAATAATAAAATAAATAATAATGGTAAAATGATTAGGGATAACATAAATAAATGATAAATGACAATTTAATAACCCAAGTTTGGGTCGCGACCCAGAGGTTAAGAACCCCTGGTCTACAGGCTACTTCCAAGAAAGAAAAAGTTAATTGATTAACTTTCAAAATTAACTTAACTTAACTAGTTAGTTTTTTAAATTTGCATTAACTTAACTTAATTGGTAAGAATCTCAAATTAACTTAACTAGTTAATTTTGTAAGTTAATCGACCCAACCCTGCCTTTATATATATATATATATATATATATATATATATATATATATTATATATATATATGGAAAAGAAACGGAAATGAATCAAATTTGGGTTGAGGAAGGAAATTCTACTAATATATCAACTAATGTACCAACGGAACACCACGATGAGAAAAGATACGCTGAAATAAACATAAATGGGGTATGAAACACTGAGAACAACGCATAAGAGAGAAAAGCAGAACAATACTTAGACGAAGGAATATACATGATACAAGATAACAACAACATGAATAAAAATAAAAGTACACCAAAGACTAAAACGAACACTGATTAGGGAAGTAGTAGTGCTTGAACAAAAGAGAGAGATTGACTAACACAGATTACAGAATGGTAAGTCTGAAACCGTAAAACAATCAAAAACACGGACCACGTGCGAATATTACAAAAAAGGTTCGTGTAAATATGGCTTCAAATACATATACAACCACCCTAAAAATGTTTCTATATGATGGAGAATGGAAGTTGCAGATACGGGCCAAACTGCTACTTTTTCCACCTTTCTATGTGGAGACATTCATTCAGGGTGAAAAACTAGGGAGAGCCAATATTTTTCTCATTAAGGGTTCTCAAAGAAGAGGGAGAGAAATAACAACTCAAACTCTAAATAAAAAAAGTAACAACACTGTCAATGAAGTACATTTTTAATGTTCTCGGAAGTTAGTACAACTGTTCCTCCTTTTTATGAAAAGAGACCGAACTTCGCAGATGTATGTAACACAATAACTACATACACCACCCTTCTGTTCAACAACACCCACCGTTAATTCAACATTCACAAAGGACCAAAGGCCGCACCCCCAGTATTCTCAAATGCAACAGTTCACCAAATAACACCAAACAGGAACCGTCAAAATCGACCATTATCCAAGACAAACGAACACCAAGATTATTAAACCTGTAAATTTATTATACACAAATATACAGTATAAGGTCTGTACACTGACCATACCGACTCCAAATTACAATACCCGCAAAATTTAGCTCTGGAAACCAGCACAGATATCATATGTCTAACGTAAAAACACTTCCATAAATGCGAAAAGGCAGTGAAAATTGTATCGAAGACATGGAAACAGCAATAAGGGATTACAACACATGCAGACCAAATAGATTTGCTTGAAAACGAGGAGGCTGTTGCATTTACATGAAAAACACACACATATGTGAAGTGAAGGTAAGCCACATCATGAATTTTAGAGACCTTGATTTGGGTTCTCTCCTTCGTACATAGGGGGAGGGGGCATTTTTGCGGGTGCTTGCCCTCGGTCCCTCCTTCCTACATAAAAAATCAAACAGCACAGTCAAAATTCTTATTTTAAAAGTAAAAAAACTAAATCAAATTATTATGAATGTGTACAGATCACCGCCAAACACTATAAAAAGTAAATTCCAGTTCGTTACAAATGAAATAGAAACCTGTTAAATCACTAAAATCCCCAGCAGAAAATATTTTAATTTGTGGGAACTCTTCTAGCTTTTCATTCATAACATGGAAGAAACATGACAAAATTAAATATGTTGAGAAATTCCATGGTAGCATTATAAACGATGACAGAACCCAGGCAATTATGTTATTAGATATTATGAAACATCATGCATTTACACAGGAAATCTGTGAGGCAACTAGAAAAAAGAACGTTTTGGATTTAATTTTGACAAACAATAACACAACAGTAAATAAAAACGTAACGCACACAAACTTCTCTGACCAAACTTCTCTGATCAGACTGATATACAAATAAATTTAGCAACATAAAACGTATCCCAGAGAGTCAGAAGAAATATTTGAAGGTTTAAATATGAATTCAAAGGAAGTAGATTAAGAGAGAGTAAATGCAGAGCTAAAGAAAGTAAATTCAGAATTGCTACTTCGTGAGAAGATCCCAGAAGAAATATTATCTATAATAGAAAACGAAACTAAACCCATATTGCGGAAACATGTTCTCTAAGAGAAAAAGAAAACGTGAAAAAAAATGAGAACGTTATTTAGACAACGGAAAAACTGTTAAAAATATTAGGGATGCAAAACTGAAGAATGGAGACTAAAAATGGAGAAAACTATACGAAATAGAAATGGACCTCAAAGATTCATCCACAAGATAAACGAGGAGGCAAAGAAGGTAGCAGAAAACAAAAAAAACAAAATACTTCCACACGTTTACGAAAAGAAAACTACAATATAAAGAGAATGTTGGTCCGTTAAAATATGGGGCGAATGAATACACAAATGACCCAGAAAAAATAAGCGAACTGCAAAAGGAACAATTTAATTTTGTATTCAGCACCCTTAAGACCAGAAAGAAAGTAGGAAATGTAAATGATTTCTTTGGCACAGATACAAAACAGCCAAGAACAAGTTTGGACACGAATCTATTAATGGAGTTCGCGTTCTTAGAAGGAGGCGTAATTAAGGCTCTATCACAAATTTCAGAAAATTCAGCACCATGGAGTGCCATGTTTCTGAAGAAATGCAAAGAGAGTATTGCCAGGCCACTTTACTTACTCTGGAGAAAATCACTCAACACAGGACAAATTCCATTTCCATTGAAGAACGCAAACATTGCCCCTTTAGTCAAAGGAGGTAACAAAGTAATGCCAAAAAACTATTGGCCAGTTGTTCTCACCTCCCACCTTACATAGTGCTTCAAACGTGTAATTATGGCAAAATCGTTTATTACCTGCAAGAAAAGAATATATTCAATCCGAAAGCAACATGGCTTCAGGGCTGGAAGATCAAGTCTATCACATTTATTAGATCACCAAGCGAAAATACTGGAAACATTGTGTCGACGTCAAAATATAGGTGTAATTTACATCGATTTCGTTGAAGCCTTTGATAAATGTGATCATGAAATTATAACACACAAACATCTGACTACATTCTATAGGAATTACTGGAAGCTGGGACGATTAATATTTAATTTTCTGACCAAAGGAACACAAATAGTGGCACTAAATGGAGTTAAATTTGAAGTTTCGGAAGTCGTAAGCTCTGTCCCACAAGATATAGTATTAGCTCCCCTGTTGTTTATTATAATGATTGCAGACAGTGACGCAAATATTAGTGACAGTATCGTATCATGTTTCGTGGATGACACAAAGATATCCAAGGAAATAGCAAATGACAGTGACATAGAAAAACTACAGAACGATAATGAAACAGTGTTCAGGTGGGTAAAAGACAAAAATATGACGTTTAATATGAAACTCAACGAAAAAAAATTTCAACTTGTATGGTAACAACAATGAACTACAGAATAAAGGGCACACAACACTGCAAGTCAAACAAATAACCCCAAACCCACCAGTCAGGGACCTTGGAGTAATAATGTCATTGGAGGCAGAATTCAGAGAACATTATAACATGAAAACTACAAAAGCTGGAAAAATAATGGGAATTATATGGAGGAGCTTCCACAGCAGTAAAGGAAACATCATGCTAAAATTATGGAACAGTTTAGTCCTACCAGTAATTAAGTGTTGCTCAGTAGTCACAAATCTATATAGAATACGAGGCATTAAAAATATAGAAGCCATACAAAGGACTCTTACGTCTAAGATAGAGGAAACGAAATATAAAGACTACCGGTTTCGACTACAATCCCTGAAACTCTACTTCCTGGAAAGAAGACGCGACCGGTGCACAATAATATACATACAAAAAATACTCGAGGGTTCTGTCTGAAATTACAGAAATGAAATGGAAACACATTGGAATGTACTGTCCCGGGGTGGACAGGGTCCATGAAAACGAGGATGGAAAATACCCTCAGAATACGAGGCTCAAAACTTTTAACGTGCTGCCAAACGAACTGAAACTTCCAGCACATCAACCTGAACATTTTCAAGAAGCAGTTGGACAGGTCCTTGCGCAAAGTCCCTGACCAGCCATACGTCGTTAGCTACGAAGGCAAGAGGAGAGCGGAAACCAATTCTTTATTCCAACAAATCGCTCAAATGACGCGGAATGCTGTAGCCCGTTCGACCGCAGGTCAGCCTTGGATCGTCGTTTAAAGCCATTATTGTTATAATTATTATTATTATTATTATTATTATTATTATTATTATTATTATATATGAAATGAAAATTAAAAAGTTTATTGGCAGACCATCGTCCATATGACAAATATTAATAATACAATGACAAGTCACACACTAAGGATAGAAATATATACAATTCATGAGAAATAATACGGTAATGTCAAAGTTAACTGGAGCTA
The DNA here is from genome assembly GCA_023014485.1 of Bathynomus jamesi. Lineage (NCBI taxonomy): Eukaryota > Metazoa > Arthropoda > Malacostraca > Isopoda > Cirolanidae > Bathynomus > Bathynomus jamesi. The sequence goes on along the minus strand of JAJOZX010000097.1, from coordinate 261,020 downwards.
CAGACACGTTTTCATACCATGAATTCCATAGCTTAGAAGACATACGGCAGGACTGATGAATAGCTTGGATAATCGGGTTGGTTGATTTTTTTAATTCTTTGCATTAGACTGTATTGAGCACGTCTTTTTACCTCCAGGAAACTCGGGACATTGCGGGGAGCAAACATCTGCGAAGCTGAGCAGCTCCGGGGGTAATTTATGCAGGAGTCTAAAAGATCTGTTGTACAGCAAATTTAGGGTTCTGCCAGAACCTTTTTTATAATTCACCCAGAGTTGTTGTCCAGTATATTACTGCAGAAAGTACGAAAGAGAGTGTCTTTAACTTCACTTGTACAGAACCTGAAGTTCCTTATAGTCATATTCGCTTTAGCACAAAAGCTTCGAGATTTTTTTCTTATATCTGAGTCATCACTCAAGGAGCTGGTGATAGTTTGACCTAAATGCTTAAGTTCTTGTACTTCCTCAATTACTTCACCTCTCATTTTAAACCTTATATCAGCTGGCTGATTACAGCTTTTAGGATGAAATTGCATAACCTTAGTTTTTGTAACATTAAAAAGAATATCATGTTTCTGCGAATACACTTCGCAGACGTTTAGTAGCCGATTCAGACTTTTAACAGAAGGACTTATTAGCACCATATCATCGGCATAAACTAAGTTATTTATCCTTGTGTTATCTATACAACATCCAACTGTTGCCTCATTAAGTGAAGCAATTAATCCGTCAATATACACATTAAACAGCAGAGGAGAGAGCAAGGAGCCTTGTCTCATCCCGCAAGAGGAACCAAAACATTCGGATAGTACATTGCCCCACTTAACAGTAAAAGATTGGTGGGAATACCAAACTGTCAATGAATTTAATATGTATGATACATGGGAACTTTCCTGTGTTCTACTTTTTTTAAATAAAATATTGTGGTTCACTCTATCATATGCCTTACTTATAGCTATGAAACAGCTATAAATAATTGAATTACTCTCAGTGTATTTAAATATAATTTCCTTCAGTACACACACACACACACACACACACACACACATATATATATATATTTTGCTATTTTTTATAACCTTTGGTTTGGTTAGCTTCCGCCCGAATTGTTCATTCTGACGAAGGTCAAGCTTTTCACTCCACCTTAGACCTATAGTTTAACGTGGAATCCGAACCACGCCCCATCAGCAGCCCAGCGTCTTAACCACTAGGCCACCTAGGGTACCCATTTATCTACCAACCACTTTCTTTATTGTGTGGAAGGATGAACAGCTGGGTTTTGCTGCGCGCCGGCTGCTGTCGGGTCTCGAATCCGGGGCCGATGGATTCGTAGTCAGCGACGCTAACCACTACACCACCGAGGCGTATATATATATATATATATAATATATATATATATATATATATATATATATATATAGCGCGAACATAGTCACAATATACAAAGGAGGAGATCGATCCGAGGCCAAAAACTATAGGCCAGTGTCGCTTACATCTCATCTCACTAAAATATTTGAAAGAATAGTTAGACAGAAAATTTATGGCTTTTTGGAAACTCAGAAAAATGAAATGATAACCAACATGGGTTTCGGTCAGGCAGATCATGCCTATCACAACTAATGGAACACTACAACAACATTATTGATGCACTGGAAAGTAATAAAAACTATGATGTAATATACACAGACTTTGCCAAAGCGTTCGACAAGTGTCACCATGGAATCATAATACATAAACTGAAGTATATGGGAATAACAGGAAAAGTAGAGAAATGGATATATAATTTCCTTAGTGAGCGACGGCAAGTCGTTACAGTCAGTGCCGTATTAAGGATTGTTGGACCCTGGAGCCAAAATATTCTTGGGGTCCCTCAACAAGACAAATCTTCGAGTCATGTAAATTAATAAAACCATTTATTTCTAAATCAAATAATGCAAGTTTTACACAAATACCAAGCTGCTGCAATTACACCAAACCAATTACACCAAGTCCACTACTAATCTACCAAAGTTGGTCACAAAATCATCCACCACCAGTATACAAAAGTTTTTTGAGCTGCTTCATATCACTAAATTTTCCAATCACAAGCTCAGTATTTAAATTCTGCAAAATATTCTTTTCTATGCATAACAATGACAGACTTTGCAATTTCTTTTAGGTTAGCATTTGACGTTTAACATTTTTAATCATGCTCAAATGAGAAAAAGAACGCTCCGCAGTTGCATTTGACATCATCAAACAAATAAATGCGATAAGCAATGAAAGCATTTGGGAAAACAACCCTCAGTTTGTGAATTTCCTGTAGTACTCCTAATGGGCGAGTGTCAGCTAAAGCGTTTTGTTTGACAAACAGTACAAAATGCTGACACTCAAATGGGAAGCTGTCCTCAAAATCATTTGGGTAATGGACTAGCCAGATTTTTTGTTGCTTTTGATGCTTCCTCTGAAGTTAGTTGAGAGATATTCCAAATTCATCATTCCAAATTTATCATTGATATCATTATAAACATCGGCACCTAAAACAGCTGGGCCATGGGGCCTGACCCCCCTGGTCGCCCCCTTAATACGCCACTGGTTACAGTACAAGGAGCATCTTCATCAGAATCAGAGGTCCTCAGCTCAGTACTACACTACAAGGAACAATATTAGCTCCACTACTCTTCATAATCATGCTAACTGACATAGATGAGGACGTTACCAGAGACAGCATAGTAACATCCTTTGCCGATGATACAAAGGTCAGTAGAAAAATAAGAAACCCAGAAGATATAGGATCTCTACAAACCGACATGAACAGAATCTACAAGTGGACGGAAGACAACAATATAAAGTTTAACAGTGAGAAATTTCAGTTGTTACGGTACGGAAAAAGAGAAGACCTAAAATCCATGGAATATTATACCCCAAATGGACAGGAAATTCAGAGAAATTCTAGAGCAAAAGACTTAGGGGTTGTAATGACTGGTGATGCGAAATTTGAAACAAAAAATAAGATAGCAGTAAACAGAGCAAAGAGAGTAACTGGGCAGATACTGAGAACCTTTAAACGAAGGGATAGGAATATAATGATTCCTCTACTGTAAACACTGATCATACCAAAATTGGAATACTGCTCGGTCCTAACATCCCCATATAAAAAAGAAGACATTAGACTAGAAGGGATTCAGAGAAGCTTCACAGCCAAGATCAAGGGGTGCAAAGAACTAAATTACTGGGAAAAGTTACGCGAATTAAACCTATATTCACTGGAAAGGAGAAGAGAGAGATACACCATTATTTACACTTGGAAAATAATGGAGAAACTAGTCCCTAATCTTACTCTGAACTCTGTAACTCCCCAAACAACAGTGGAAAGTAGAAAAGGAAGACTGTGTCGTGTTCCCAAATTAAAGGCTAGACAGGGAACATCCTCAACCCTGAAAGAAAATGGTTTTGTTGTGAGAGGACCAAAACTGTTTAATCGGCTGCCCAAAGACCTAAGGAACACGAGTGGTGTTGCAGTGGACATCTTCAAAAGAAGATTAGACGCCTGGCTCAGAATAATCCCCGATGAGCCTGGCGTACCTGGCTATGTAAGGTGGAGAGTGCAAGAAACCAACTCACTACTTCACCAGGCCAACTCGAGAGGAGAGGCGACAAGCTTGACCTTCGTGAAATGAGGAATCATCGCACGGAACATTTGAAAGGTTGAAATGAAAAGAAAAGTGTGTGTATATATATATGCGCCTCGGTGGTGTGGTGGTTAGCGTCGCTGACTACGAATCTATCGGCCCCGAGTTCGAGACCCGGTGAGGGCAGCCGGCGCGCAGCAAAACCCAGCTGTTCATCATTCTACACAATAAATAAAATGGTTGGTAGATAAATGGGTACCCTGGGTGGCCTAGTGGTTAAGACGCTGGGATGCTAGTGGGGCGTGGTTCGGATTCTACATTAAACTGTGAGTCTAAGGTGAAGTGAAAAGCTTGACTTTCGTCAGAATGAACAATTCGGGCGGAAGCTAACCAAAGGTTACCAAAGGTTACAGGGTGATTCAGGACGAAATGTCATAACTTCGGGAACTTATAGCTGAGGTCATTCCCAGTCAAAAACTTCGTATGAACATTGATCCGATTCTTAACGGTTATGGAGCTATGGATGTTTGAATGTTTAAAAATAAGAATAAGCGAACAAATAGCTGTTAGAGTTTTTATTCATGAATTTACAATAACTGTTCAAAATGACTACCCTCGGCCTCAATAAACATTGCGGCTCGTCTGTGAATCGTTCGTGTAACTCGCAGTAGTTCATTACGATTGTCCTTTATGAGGGCTGCAGCATCCAAAATGCGACGGAGCAATGCATCTCGTGTTTCCGCTTTTCTCTGGTACACCAACTCTTTCATGCGCCCCCACAGACAAAAATCTAGAGGGGTTATATCCGGAGACCTGGGTAGCCAATTTTGTGCACCACCACGACCGTCATCATCGAGATGCGTTGTTCTCACTGCACAGCTAAATTGGGGAGGAGCTCCGTCTTGTTGGAAGTACATACGCAATCGTGTTGCCAAAGGTACATCTTCTAACAGTGGTAGCAGTTCGTCTTGCAGAAATCGTAGATAAATGTCACCTGCAAAACCACCTTTGAAGACAAACGAACCAATCAGATGACCGTAGAGAATACCACCCACACAGCACTGAACCGATGTTGAAAATTACTTTCCACAATGGTATGAGGATTCATTTCTGACCACACATGTGAATTGCGAGTATTGTTGACACCGTCGCGGGTAATTGAGTCTCATCATAGAACAAAACGCATCGATGCAATTGTCGATCGGTATTGAGCCAATTATAAAATTCCAGCCGTTGGACACGATCCCCAGGTTGGAGGTGCTGAACGAGCTGTACGTGGTATGGATATATATGTCTTATTCGTGTAACGTTCCACATACTCTCGTTTGATGAACTCTAAGACGTGTGGAAATCCTTCTCGTACTAACATGAGGACTCCGCTGTACCATCTGAATAATGTTTTCTTGTTCAGCCACATCTTGTTGTACCGGACGTTCAGCTAAAACAGTAACGCTAGGAAATGAACCGCTCTCTCGCAATCTCCGCTAAACGTTGCTAAACACTCGTCGATCCGGAATTCTTCGATTTGGAAAACGTCCCTGGTATTCAGCGACAGCAGCAGCAGTATTTCCATCGCAAAATCCGTAAACATGCACCATATCGGCATATTCGGCATTTGAAAATGTAAAAGGCATTCTGAAAGCACGAAACATCAACTGCACGCCATGAAACACAACACTCTACAGTTTTTGACTGTGAATGACCTCAGCTATGATATAAGCCCCCGAAGTTATGAAATTTCGTCGTGACTCACCCTGTAATATACATATACAGTATATATATTCGGGTGTTTTCTCGGTATGAAAATTCGTTTTGGGGGAACTGACCTCCATTTGGTGACACTAAAGAAAAAAAGTGCAAAATTTTTTGGGGAAGATTGAACAATATTTAGGAATTGCTCAAAACCTATGATGTTTAAGAGTGGGTATGCGAAACCTATTTCAGCGAAAAAAACATTTAAAATTTTGTGTTTTTCATTGTTTTTATGTAAAATTTACAATTTTTTTTCAAATCTGAACTTATATTAAAAAAGAATTGTCAATAGTGTAAAAATGGGTTTTTACTCAGAAAACTGGCCCCTTATAACGATATATTTTACAACTCTAAACTGAAAGAAAACGAAACGTTACGACAAGAATTGGTAACTACAAGTGACTATTGCCTAAAGAAAGGAATGAGGGGCATTTATTGCCAGTCTAAACCCACCTTTGAATTTCCCTAGGCCAATGCACTTTGCATCCTTTGTCGATAAAATGTTAACTGATACAGTTAGAGATAGTATACGACTTGATGTTTTATCTTTTTCAGGTTTCCTTGTGCTTAATATAATTAATGAGTTCAATAATAAAAGTGAATGAATGGATAACTAATTTTGGAAGCTGGAGGAATAAAGATGCGTTCAGCCATCAACGTGTGGTTGGTTGGCCACACCATACGTGCTTTCCCAGAGACAAAGTTGGCACTCAGGAGGGAAGTTTTGAGCTTGCTCTTCCACCGCCGAGAGAGTATGTCTCTCAAAGAGAGTGTTGCAGCCACCACTGATGCCCTTCTCTTCACGTGGGCAAAGGCCTGTATCTCAACCGAAGTCCGCCAACACTTAGTAACGAAGCTCCATGCAGAGTGGCAGAGACTGAAAAAAATGCATCTCTTGAAGAACGTGACAACCCAGAAAAAACAAAGCTTTTCAAAACCGCCTGGACCATCTGTTTGATGTGGCTCGCCAGAATGCAGTGACTCTGTGACTCATATTTTCATCCAGGAAGACAGGGAATTCTTAGCCGCTCAACGAAAGGCAGACGAAGGACCATGGTTGGTATCGACAAGAAACTCTCCCAGCAGGAGAAGCAGGCGCGGAAGAGACAAACTGACAACATTAATCACGCGGATAGGCATGCCAAGGAAATGAAGGCACAGACAGATGTCGTCCAGCTGCACTCTTCTCGTAGCAGCCCCAGCACACCCAGTGTTTCGTCACATTCGAAAGATAATGCTTCGGTTCAACCAAGATCTCAGATAGAAAAGCGGCCCACATCTTCACGGCAATGTCAGATCACCTCCAGCACTGGTTGAGGAGCTGATTATCAGCCTCACTGCAATCCGATGGGCCCGGATGAAATACCAAAAAGCCTATGCGGAGGAGGTGAAAGCCCTCTAATCATTCTTGGGAAGGAAAAATGATGGAACACCCCACAGGCCGGGAACAATCGATCGTTCCCCTATCGCTGTATCTGGATAAAACGTTGAGAAGCTACTGGCAATCCCAAAGTTTCAGTCGGGCACAGCGAAGGTAACGGCTGATGCTTAGGGTGGCCCACTTTTCAATTTTTTTTGAAAAGTATAGGTGATCGTGGTTTTTCCCATTATTTGGCACTATACTAGCACATTGGTACCATTTTTACAAAAATTGATCAATATTTAGGGGTCTCGCATCGACCTTGAAATTACTAGATTTTTTTAAAATGCGTACTTTTTAACTTTTTACTGAATCAAGATAAATCATTAAGTAGGGATGTTTTCTGAATCCTCTTGATGAGAGAAGTCGTTTGGTGTGCCTGCCAATGTCATACGACTAACGGTTTAAAGGTTGTGCCTGTATACAGGTAATACCAATGTGCTAGTATAGTCCCAAATAATGGGAAAAACCACGATCACCTATACTTTTCAAAAAAATGAGTCACCATACCCGGGCGGAATGTATAATATATACAGGTAATTAGAAAATGCACTATGCCTGTGCCAGGTACCTAACCTATTTCTTTTTTTGCAGATCATAACATTTTGAAATTCTGTCTGAGTTCCTCATCCTTTGTCATGGACAAATCGATGGCAACCATAACTGGAAGAACTCTTGAAGCTACAAATAGAGAGTCATCAAAAGGAAAGGCGAAAATAACATCGCTACCTTCTCTAAGATCGGCCTCGGAAATTTTTTTAGTTGGCCAACCGTCGTCCTCCATCAGTGGTAGCAAATTGCCAACAACACGGCAGGTTTTGCAATACTTCTTCAGTGTTATCCAGTACACTGCTAACAGGAAAGACGCATTCAAGGAAACCGTAAACAACGTCTTAAAGTTTTGGAACATGGCCCGCATTAAAACAATCACAAAGCTCAACTGCGAACGGAAGCTAGAGGCATTGTGGAAAGAGTGGCACTTACTCCAAAAGAGCAGAAAACGAGAAACTGACGCCGGAGGAAAACGGCAGAAGTTTTCGGACAGTGTGGACAAGCTGTGGGATATCGGAGCATCTGACGCTGTCGAAGATATAAAGAAGAATCGACTGCTGTCCGACAAGGACAAGAAAGAAGACATTGACTTCTACCTCGATCAACGTGGTCCTCGGGTGGCAACGATGAGCGGGAACGATAAAGTTTTCGCTGTAAAAAGAAAGCTACAGGAAGGAAGAAAACGTCCTCGCCAGGACACTGTTTCTGAACACTGTCTGGATAGTAAAGTATTGCCCCAATTAATAGCTAGGTAAATATTCCGCAGAACACATCACCCGAAATTACATACCAGATAATAATTTTCTGAAGTATTTTAATGTGTTTTAACAGAATCTGCTATCCGTTTTTTCTGCAGTTGAGCAGGTTTTGAGATAAATAATTTTTTGCGAAGAAATGTATATCTCGAAAGCTGGTCAATTTCACAAAAAAAGGATAGCGGATTCTGTTAAAACACATTACAATACATCAAATAAATATTTTCTGGTATGTAGTTTCATTTTCTTTATTGTAACCTAACCTAACCTATAAAATTACACTTTTTTACACACTTAATGTTACGGTCAGTATATTGCCTATTACAACAGAAAATATTTCAGTCTTTTCTATAATCACACTTTTTTCCACAGTTCAGACATAAGTACGTTTATAATATCACACCGTGATTTGCAAAAAAATCCAAAGCTTTATCTTCGTTTAAGGCAACAAGACGAATTAACTCTTCAAAGTCTACTTCACAACCGGCACAGTTCATGGTCACAGAAACACAGAATCAAAGAAACAATTATTTACTGTCAATACTTTCAGCTGCCAATTTTGATTAGATAACATATTAAATATTCTGCCATGGGGAATGACACCTGGAATCCCATGCCGGTCCCAAACCCGGATAAAAGAGGAGGGTTGCCACGACAGGCCTAGCAAGCCGGTGGTGCAAAAACCTTATCGCTCGAGAAACTCAAAAACCAGCCTCGGAACCAGGATTGATAAACAGATCACGGACAAGGAAACGAAACTAGACATGAAAAATGGACACACGCAGGATTAGATGCGGAAAGATTAACATAGCAACTTATAGGGGGAAAGAAGATGAAATTCTGGATATCATGAGAGAAAGGAAAATCGACATCTTAGGAATGGCAGAAACAAGGCATATGGGTGGAGAACTGGGAAGGAACTTGGGGGATGGATATGTGCTCATGTACAGAGGAGTGGAGGAGGATCGGAGGAGGATGCACGGAGTGGCAATGATTATTGGACCGAGACTGTCCCCAAACATACAGACTGTAGAATTAATAAGCGAAAGACTAATGAAATGTAAGTTGAGAATCAGGAATAAAACATATTCTCTACCAGGTTTATGCGCCACAACAGGGGCATAGTGAAGAGGAGAAGGCCAACTTCATGGAACTACTAGATGACAATTATGAAGTTGGAGGAGAGGAGGTGGGCCTGCTTATGGGAGATTTCAATGGCAGAGTGGGAATGGAGAGGGAGGGAGTGGTGCAAGTAATTGGACCTTTCGGAGAACAGAACCGAAATGTAGGAGAGAAACTAATAGATTTCTGCGTAAGGAACGAACTAAAGATCATGAACGGATTTTTTAAACACCAGAAGACCCATAAGTTTACGAGATACAGGTGGAATCAAGTGACAGGAAACTTTGACCAAAAATCCATCATAGATTACTTTATATGCTCCAATAAGAGAATTATTGGAGATGTCAAAGTGATACCAGGGGTTACGTTAGACTCTGACCACAGATTACTGATAGCAGATTTGAAAATGCAGAAAATAGTAGCAACAAAAGAGAAGATGAAGGTAATTAAGACAAAGAAACTGCAGGATGAGAACATTAGATTCAGATTCAGAGAAGAACTTGAAAGAAACATAGCTGAGATGGAGGAAAACAATGAATGGGAAACCGTGAGAGATGTGCTAAGAAGGTTGCGGAGGAGATTTTGGGAACCGAGTGAGTTGGGGTAAGAAGAAGAAGACATACACCATGGTGGACAGACAGAGTGAGAGGCGCAATAAAACAGAAAACTATAAAACATAGGAAGTGGTTGAAGCAACGTATGCAGGAATCAAGACGGGAATATGTACAAGCAAGAAATGAAGCTGAGAGGGAGAAGAAAATGGAAAAACAAATGGCAATGAGGGAATTGGGAGAAAAATTGAGAGAAGATGAGACGGGAAACAAAAAACTGATTTACAGCCAAGCAAAATCTTATAGGAAGGAAAATAAAAGTATGCAGCATTAAAAAATGAAGTGGGAAATGTGATAGTGGAACCTGGAGCAATTAATAGAAGATGGTCATATTATTTTAAAGATCTATTGAATGGAGATCCAGAAGAAGAAGTGGAGGAAGCAGACGGAATATACCAGGAATTAGCAGAACAAGTAATTATTACCAGAGAAGAAATGAAAGAGGCTGTTAATAAAATGAAGAATGGAAAGTCAACGGGAGTGGACGAGTTTCCAATTGAACTTATAAAGGAGGGAGGTGAAGCCATGAAAGAAAAAATTCGAAACCTGTTGAATAAATATTGGAGAGAAGGTCAAGTCCCCTGTGATTGGGAAAAAGCAATCATCGTTCCAATACTTAAATGAAAGGGTGACTCAGGTAGATGTGAGAATTATAGGGGAATATCGCTTATTAATCTTATAACAAAACTTTATGAAAAAATAATAGAAAAAGAGCAAGGCAAATAACACTGGTCAACAAATTTTAAGGAATTTTTTGTATCTTTAATGAAAGTAGCCGATTCTTATGTATTTTTGCATGCTGAATTTGAAAATGATAGTGAAATTGTTTAATTAGTTCGCGTTTTTAAGATATCATGGTAATTATTGTGTAAGTACTGGTAAAAATTTATCCCACAACATATATGTATTTTAAGGAGCACACTCACTTCAATGTCGTTTCCTCTTGGCCTGTCTCTTGTACTCTGACTGTGTAGTGTCTCTTATTACTGACCAGCAGAAATCAGCCAGCATAGATGAATTCCACTTGCCCTGGTAACGTTTCTCAAGAGCTGAAATCTGCTGATGAAAACGTTCCCCATGTTCGTCACTTCACTTCACCAAGGTTTGCCGGGAAAAAGTCGAAATGGGAATGGAGGAAATGAATTTTTAGAGACATGTTACATCCCATTCTTTGGTACGCCTTCAACATATTATCCACCAATTCATCTGCATTTGGAGCTCTGTTGTTTCCAAGGAAATTTTGCGACACTGACTTGAACGAGACCCAAAGCTTCTTTTTCTGCGCCCTCCAAAAGTGTCTCGAAATGTTCATCTTTCATCAGATTTCGTATATGAGGACCAACAAATATGCCTTCCTTGATTTTTGCCTCACTGAGTCGAGGGAACTTCTGGAAAAGATACCTAAATGCCTTTCCATCCTTATTGAGTACCTTCACAAAATTTTTCATAAGCCCTAACTTAATATGTAACGGTGGTAGAAGTATTTTGCTTGGCTCTACTAATGGCTCGCACGAAACGTTTTTCACACCTGGCACTAAACGTTCTCTTAGAGGCCATTCCTTCCTTTCATAATGCTGTGACCTAGCACGGCTGTCCCACTCGCAAAGGAAGCAGCAGTACTTCGTGTAACCATGCTGGAGACCAAGTAACATGCCGACCACTTTCAAATCACCACATATGCTCCATTTGTGAGCGTTGTAGTTTATGTGGTGAAGCAGATATTGCATATTTTCATATGTCTCCTTCATGTGGACAGAATATCCAATTGGAATGGCAGCTTTTTCGTTTTTGTTATGAAGTAGTACAGCCTTAAGGCTTAGCTTAGAGGCATCAATGAACAACCTCCATTCGTCATCTCTGTATGTTATATTTAGAGCATTCATTAAACCAACAACATCTGTACACACCACGAAGTCACCATGTTTGATGAAGAAAGTCTCCAACGTGGATTGCCTAGTGCGGTACATGGATATTTGGACATCATCATGAAGAAGATGCCACTGTTGAAGGCGTGAGGCGAGCAATTCTGCCTTAGACTTCGGTAAGTCCAAATCTCTGATGAGGTCATTCAGTTCGTGTTGGGTGATTTTATGCGGTTCTGTAGACAGTTCACTGGGCACAAAGTCGGTATCTTGTGATGTTGTGGTGTGCAATGTCTTCATCTGTACTCGTTACAGGATGCTCTTCGTCATCCAAATCGAGGGTGTCTGAGGAGGTAGGAGGATTGGGCACAGGTATGTCTTCGTTATGGGGCACAGGTCGAATGACGGATGGAACATTAGGATACTTGAGGGTCCATTTTTTCTTCTTACTAATTCCACGTAATGGCGGAACCATGCAGAATAAACAGTCATCCACGTGGTTACTTTGTTCCCTCCACACGACGGGGATGCCGAAGCCCATTGACCTCGGTTTCCCATTGTACCACTCAAGTAATGTAGTTGCACATGTAATGCAGCATATATGCGGCGCCCACGTTTTGTCCTGATCTCCTAATTTGCACTTAAAATAAAGGTGGTACGCTTTCTTGATGGCAGGTGTTAACGTCTTCTTTTGCGATTTTAATGTTACTTTGCCACAAATATAGCAAACGTTATTTGAGTCATTAACGCATTTACGTGGCATTTTGCTTATAACGTCAATGAGAAACTGATCGCAAGATTACGCTTTAACACGCACTACACTCTATATGTCATGAACTAACCACAGGTGCAAATTACGAGAAACACTACAAAAGCACTATGTCAAAATGTGAAATAACGTGTCACTACAACAAGCGTCACTCTAGAACTGAGCTAAAGGGATTTACGATGTACTCAAGATGGCGCCAGACAACGAGGTTGCCAAACGAGCACATTCTACAGTGTTGGCATATGTTATGCTTCAATGATATATTCATTTCAATTGGGAAATAATGAAAACAGGGCACCCGTGTATCTTCTAAACGCGAACCAATCATGCAAAATGAAGGTCATTTTCGGATTCAGCGACGTCGAATTACTAAAGAAATGATGGTTTCATCGAAGATACATTTTGGCTGTTGATTAGTGTAATTGAAGCAAGGTTGGGAGAGGAACAGCATGGTTATCGGAAAGATAGAAGTAAGGTAGATCTTATTTTTGGTCTCAGTTCTGTTATAGAAAAGATATGGGAATTTAATACTAATATCTATGTAATATTCATAGATCTTAAAAAAGCATTCGATACAGTGCCCAGAGGAAGAATGTGGAGATGTTTGGAGGAGATTTATGGAGTAAGGGGGACACTTCTTAGGGCTTTGAAAAGTTTGTATCAAGTTAGCGAATGCAAAATAAGGACTGGACACAAAAATGATGAGTGGTTTGAAGTAAGAACAGGGGTGAAGCAGGGCAGTGTTATGTCACCACTCCTGTTTATAACCTACATGGACACAGTAATTGCAAGTTTCAAGCGACGTCATGAAATGAATAATAATAATGGAATAATGGCATATGCAGATGACAGCATTCTGGACGACAGAGAGAGAAGATATAGAACAAGCTTTAATTGATTGGAATGAATGTTTGTAGGATGGGGGAATGGAAATGAATGTAGAAAGGACAGAAGAAATATTAAGTGTATGTCGAAGAGACGAAGGAGAATTCGGAGTTCAAATAGGAGCTAAGGAAATAAGAAATGTTGAAAAATTTAAATATCTAGGGAGTATGTTTACTAAAGAAAGCGGTAATATACAAGAAATAACTGAAAGAATTGCAAAGTTTAGTAAAAATGTCGGAATGTTATACCCGCTACTGAGAGATGAACATATGCCCCTTGGGACTAAGAAAATAATCTTCGAAACAGTTTTAACACCAATACTGATTTATGGGTCGGAACACTGGAAAATGCTCATGGCAGATCGAAGCAGAATTCAGGTGGCAGAAATGAGACCGCTGAGGACTATTCTGAGAAAGACACGGAGAGATAGGATAAGGAATGAAGAAATAAGAGCCAATGTGGGAGTAACGCCGATTTTGAGAAAAATCGACGTTGCCAAATTGAGATGGTTGGGCCACTTGGAGAGAATGGAGGAGGGGAGAACTGCGAGGAGGTGCTGGGAGTGGAGACCAGAGAATGGCAGAAGACCGAGAGGGAGACCGGGGAGGAGATGGAGGGACGAAGTGGAGGAGAGCTTGCGAAGATACGACTTGCCCAGCATGCAAGAGCTCGAAGAAACGGGAGTGCTGCTGGAAAGGACGGAGTGGCGAAGGAGGCTGGCTCCACTGACAGGCTGACTAACCTACCTGGGAGCTGAAGAATTGAAGAATTGAAATTGAAATTAAATATTAATTTTTTATCTTATTAATATTTATTTGCACAGCGTATGAAACATATTTTCTTTCATTATTTTTTAAAAGGATTCTGAATATATTGTTGTTTTTCTAAGGTTTAGGCGATGTGTTCTGCGGAATATTAACCAACAGCTATTTTTAACACAATACTGAAATCAACTTTCAGAACATATTATAAACGAATGGAAAATTAACAAAACTGTTGGCCTAATGTAACCTTTTTTCGCGAACATCTAAGCACATATTTCTAATTCACTTCATACAAAATGCACGTACTGGATCTCGCGTTCCATAGAAATTACAGTTTAGCCACTCGATTAATCTCAAGGAGATGTCTTCACCTGAATTTCGGAAAAATAACTATGTGGCCATAATCTTCATAACAGTATAACACTTTTTTAAAGAGTACTGTTTTTTGTGCGAATACGTTATAAGCAAGTTACTGCAGGAGATGACATTTCCTTAAGATTTACGAACCACCCGTTTAAACTATAAATAAGCTAACACTTCAGTGTCTTCTGGAAGCTCCATTAAATCTCTGAGAGTACACGACTACATCTTTCTTTAACCAACTTGCACTAAAAACTGAAGAAATGTCGGTTAGTTATTGGTTAATCTATTTCATGTACCGCTATAATGAAGTGCATGTAACCGATGAAATACTTCTCGTGATTGTACAAAAGCTCATAACATAATCAACTTTCAGTCAATCAGAATCCTCGTCAGATTTGGACTTTGTCAAAAACTGGTCTCCGTTTTTTGACATGACTTAACGTTAGTCATAGTGAGTTTTTTTATGATAATTCAAAATTGTTTTAAAAGTTTTAAAGTGATCTACTGGCTAACCTACCATTAAAACCGCTGCGTTTGAGAAACCTTAAACAATTTGATCTTCGCGATTTAATCTTCTGTCATAGAAAAAAGGATGAAAAGTTTTTCGATTATGTATTAGTAGCATGTAACAACCTCTGATGACCCGATGAGTAGCTTGTAACTGTCTAACCGCTCAGTTACGATCCATTCAGAGAAAGGAGTTTGCTAACCGACAAGTCACAACTTCTTCAAAAAGCTGGGTCGGCTGACCGCTATGATTATGAACCTTTCTTATCTCCTGCGTCAGATACCAGAGATCGGTTCCTTCATTAGGTAGTTGGTAAAGACTCAAGTTTGGACAAGTGATTGGAAATCTGTCCCGGGATCGAGACCCGGTGCGGTGACGGCATATATAAATATATATATATATATATATATATATATATATATATATATATATACATTTCAACTGCAAACAACACACAGTATAATTAACGTAAAGAACGACGCTTGTATAGAAGAACATTCCGCGCAAGATGAGGAGGGAGAACGAACAAGTGAAAAAATGAGGTAACCACCCGGGAATCGAACCTGGGATCTTCCGATTGCCAGTCAGATGTAGGAGAATTACGACTTCTGATCGAGTGAGGCCCATGGTGTAGTGGTTATCATATCTGACCGGCAATCGGAAGATCCCGAGTTCGATTCCCGGGTGGTTACCTCATTTTTTTCATTTGTTCGTTCTCCCTCCTCATCTTGCGCGGAATGTTCTTCTATACAAGCGTCGTTCTTTACGTTATATATATATATATATATATATATATATATATATATATATATATATATATATGTGTGCTAGATTTAGTTTTAAGTACAGATTTAATTGATACTATTTTTATAGGAGACTACTTCTCCACCAGTAATTCTTAGCAAATAACATTTGAAATTAAAGTTAATGATCATAATTCAGATAGCTGAGAATACATTTTGGAATTCTAAAGAGCTAAATTTCATGACATGAAACCGCAGCAACTTTCGACCCATAATTGAGATGAAACTATTTTGCGAGACGATAATGACGGTACATGGAATTCTTTTTATAATTACTAGCTAAAGTGGGCCCTACAGGCCCATTTAGCTAGACCTGTGGCGCTGGGGGACTTCGGCCTCAGTAATTGGGGGGGGCAGCAGGCCCTCCCAATTACTGGGGGAGTAAATTATTCGGTCAATAAAACAATAGAAAAGAACGCAGCCATGAAAAGCTTAAGCTTTACAAATCTTGATACAATGGGTTCGGATGTGAAGCTTAAGATTTTCATTGCTGAGTTCTTTTCTATAGTTTTATTGACCAAATAATTGAACCCTCAGTTCAGCATTGAAAATCTTAACGCGCTAGAGTAAAAATTTGGAACAAAGCAAAGAGCATTTATTTCTATGTTCAGAATCGCTATGTTCAAAATAGATTTTTAATATTTGGAATCGAATTATATTGCATTCCGTAAAAAGAGATTGGCGAAGTCTGTTAAATCTAAATGGTGGAACGCTGAAATTAAAAGTAGTTTAACGTTAAAAAGGAACGCGTATCTCAAATTTAAAAAAAAACATAATTTGTCCGATGAAAATGCTTACAAGTTATTGAAAAGACGAAACAAAAACTTATTGGAAATAGTAAGCGCAACTATGAGATATATATTGTGAACCAAATTAAATCGAATCCGAAGGAATTCTATTATTATGTAAAGAATAAAAAAGTAGCTTCACAGACAATTGGTCCACTCAAATGACAGAAGTCTTAAATAAATTCTTCTCTTCCGTGTCTACTAACGAAAATATGAACAATATTCCCGTTCCCATAATCATGCTCAGTGATTATCATTTAAAGCTTCACGAGTTTGCCATAAGTAAAAGTGAAGCACTCTCGTCCATAGGTAAAATAAAACTCCAGGTTCAGATAAGCTCTACCATAGGGTACTTAAGGAAATGAACTGCGCAGTATAGTGGACCGGCCAAAATTAAAAAATCGACTTTGAACGGCGTTTTTTGTTAATAGCTGGCACCCATGCTAAATTAATGTACCTGTGGGTGAGGAATAAAATGCATGTGGATGCCACTCTCACTTTTGACTTTGAAGGTCATTTTCGAGGTCAAAATGTACAAAAAATGAAATTTTCTAATTTTAATTTAAAAAAAAAATATTCTGAGCCAATTGGTTTGACCAAATGTTTCATTTTGCCACACCTAGTGATAAAGAAGTATGAACACACGCTTATATAACCATCCGAATTACCAACTCAAGGTCAAATTCAAGTTAATCACGACCGAAATTGTGCTAAAAATTTGTGATTTTTTATTTTAATTGGCGAAAAGAAACATTGAGCAAGTCTGTTTGTCAAAACAACTTATTTTAACATGATTAGTGCCTAATAAGTTTGATGGCATGAATTAAGTACTCACAGTAACAGAATTATCACAACTAAATCACAAAGCAATAAATATAGCCCCATAACTATACAGTTTACACACTAGTAACATCTACAAGTTCACGTTTCTTGATGAACAGCACCGAAATACTGCACTGACAGTCACAATTGTGTGGATTGCAATCACTTAAGAGCAAAGTTATTAGTTCCTTACAGCACATTCCAGCTTCTCTCGATTTCAGCCCGGAAGAGAGACATAGATCTACTCTCCAGCTGGGTTACAGCAACCGCTGTCGTCACAACCACAAGCTGTCGTACACTTCAACCTTTTCATGAAGCAGTTGCATCTAGCTGTCTTGCACTTTTCCTTGCAGCCACAAGCAACAAACTCCAGGCAGGCTTCAGGGATTGGAGGAAGTCTTGTCCACACTGGTAGGAGGCTCCCATCTTCCAACTTCCAGGCTGAAGTGTCCACCGGATCTTCAACATTTACGTGCTCTTTGTCAGCCTGGAGCCATATTTTGGCCTGATAGTTTGCCCGTTTGGCGTGGAGCTCCAGGGCATCCTTTGTCGGTGGGAGCATTTCCAGAGTCTTCTTGGCCTTCCCAAAAAGGTGAACTCTGGCGTCATCAACTGTGTGTTGTTCCGGGGTGCCAAACAAATGACACACAAACTTCTCAACATCTGCGATATCCCCATCTCGACAAATGGCATGCAGCAGGAGTGGGTGGTCACTGAACACCTTCCAACACTTCTTTTTTCCATGACCACTGAAGGACGAGACTGTGTCACACCCGGTCAAAGCGTGGAAGCTGACCAGGTTGTCCCTGACTGGGGGCGACAAACTCTTGAATACATCGTGCACGGGGTAGCATTTTCGGTTCTTGGCCGTTCCGCACAGCATCCACACTTCAGCGACCTTGGTGCAAACGAAATGAATCAGCAACACCATTATATCAGTATCTCTGCACACTACCAGTATTCGTTCATAGCCCTGGGACGCAGCATCACATGAGTGAAGGGTGAGCCTGGTGTCCTCTCTCATGGTTGCTATGCAGTGGAACGTCATGTCGCCTGGTTGACCGTACTTCAGTGGCTTCAGAGAAGCCACCCCGTGTCACCAGCTGACATCTTTCTTGAAGATCTCTGCCCTTCTCAGTGATGACGTTAGACAGAAACAAGGCTAGGTCAGCCTTGTTTGTATCCAGGGCCATGAAGTTTGTCCACACTTCAGGCAGTGGAACTTGTGGGCCATCAATGACTTTCCGAATCGGTTTCTTCTTGCTTGCACGCTTTGTCCTGGTAACTGCTTTGATCGATCCTTCCCCTGTGTACCGATCAACGATGACATCAACTCTTGTTGTGTGTTCATTGAAATAACTCGTCACGGCCTTGAAGAACACTTCAGCATTGTCGCCAATGTCCGACAGCCGCCAGGCTTGCCAAGAGCTTGGATGAGTGCATGGCCATCTATCATCACACAGGTCTTCAGATCAGAGGTTGGAACCTCTGAGCTTATGGTCTGCTGAGCCATCAGGATGTTCATCAGCTCAGACTTCGATGTCGAATTCATCTCTCCTCCTACCTTCGCCAGACTAAATGGGACTGGGGACAGTTCATGCTTCAAGACGTTGACCATCTCCACCATGCGACCTGTGGTCGCGGCATTCAGGAGCCGCTGTAATAGTTTTCTGTCAGCTTTGATGGTCTTCTGCATGTTCTGCTTGGTGGAAACTGTAGCTTTGTACACATCAGCGAAGGTTTTCGACCGATGTTTCTTCATCGTTTCACGGAAGCCTACTATCTGTTCAATCAGTCTCTCTTTCATGAAGCCGACTACATGCTGCTTTCCTCGATCCTGAGCTGTCAGCAGGTTCTCCACAACATCGTGGGTGCAGTGTCTTTGGTTGCCAGTGAAATAAGTGGGATGTTAGTGGCGGCGTCTGTATCTCCTGCTTTACTCACGTGAACTCTGAAGACGTCAAACTGCTTCAACTGCTGAACTAGCTTCATGACATCATGAGCGTCACACCTAGTGCGAGAAGGCAGACTGTCAACCCGAGTGAAGGTGGCTTCCCCATCATCATCTTGAAGATTGAAGCGGCATCTTGTGTCTTGAGAGATGCGTGACCGCTCTGACCATGTGATGCAGAACCTGTCTCTTGCTTGGTCAGTCTTTGTGATGCCGATGATACGATTGTGCATCTTTCATGTACGATTTATCCATTCGATTGCCTGATCAGCTGGAACTTGGTTGAAGCGCTTCGCCGTCCTCTTGACGACAAAGTTCCCATTACAAAACTCTGCATGAACTTCTGGTGCTGACTTCTCAAGACCTCTCATATCAGCCAAGTAGACCGGCCCCCAACGTGCATAGTTTGTGTGGTCATAGATAGTTAGCCAAGGCAGCATTGCAGCAAAGGCTTCTATGTGGAGATTCCACATGCCATCTCTCTGAGCTCTGATGAAGGCCAGTAGGATCTCTACTATTTCCATGTAGGATGACCACAGCATGAAGTTGGGATTTTCAGAGTGCTGGTCATTGAATTCCTCCATGAGACTGTGGAATTTCTCAGCTGCCAAAACGTCTGAGAAGTTGTAAACAGCATCGCGCATCTCATCTATGTCAGCTCTGTCTTTGAAAAGCGAAGCAACATTGAGGGCAAGCTGTTTGACGTTCTCATCTCCGTTGCCAGTTGCAGCCAGCCATGACTCAAACATCTGCCACTTGATGCGCCACAGTGCCTCATACGTCAGCTGGTGACCTCTCACAGCTCGGTAGTAGGCCTTGCCGTCCAGCATTGTCTCAGTGGTGCTAGCCGCGTACACACCTGCCTCTGTCCATAAGTCATCAAGTCCCACACTTTCCATGCGTTGACCAATGGCTTTCAGAAAGTTGAAGCAGATATGGAGGCCTCCTATGAGCAGAGACCACGTTGGCAAATTTCGAGTTTGCCCAGACTAGTTCCTTACCCCTGCTGTACAGAGGCTGATCAGCAGTGATGATGGTGTACTTCTGGCTGACATACTCAGAAATGGCCATGAAGCTGGTGCCTGCAGGATTGGCAACATCCTGGCGGTCGTTACTGGTGGATCTGCAGTGCTGACAGATTGATTGAATGCTCCCCAGCTTGGAACGGATATCGCTTCATCATAGATGCGTGACACCACCCAGGCCAAGTCCTTGGTACGTGCCCGGTCCCTCTCAGGTTCATGTGACAAGTCGTCTATGTCAGTGTCATAGCCAGGAGGAGATGGCCTCTAACCAGATGGGAGGGTAACCTGGTCCAGCCTTTGGAACTCCTGTAGGTCATCAGGTTTGATAGATTTCGATCTCTTGTGCTTGCCACTCTTTTGACCATGACTCTGCTGTGGAGGTGCGCCTCTCTGCCATACCATCAGTTGAGTGCTGTGGAAGGTGTTCTTCCCGTCTAAGGTTGACTCCAAGACATCTACTGTATGTTGTCACAAGAGCAGTGAATCATTCTCTCTTTGACGATGGTGTCAGGGATGTAGACACATCCATTCTCAGCATACCTCTCCAGGATGCTCTGAGCGATGGTGGTGTCTATCCTTCTTACAGTGTCGATACCAATAGTGTGATTTGCCGCGTGGAACAGATCTAGGAGTGTTTCTGAACGGGTGGCTTGGTGCAGAGTAAGACCCAAGCCCACATACTTTGGTATCAACTTTTGTCGGTTGGAGACTGCATAGGCTATGTCCTGGGCAATGCTATACACACTCTGCTTCACTTTCTGGTCCTCTTCACTTCCCTCATCCACAGCATCCATTCCCCCTTAGAGCAATCATAGAAACAGGTACAGACTGTCGGGTATGACGCGATCAACATGTTCCTGATCAAGAACTTGCCATGTCTCGGAGTGTCCAGGAGTTTCAAGAAGATCTTGTCGAACCTTCAGAGCCACGTGTACCATATCTTGGAATATGCTGCTAGAGGCACACACGCGGACATCAGCATCTTCATCTTCAGTAGACTCTGACTCAGAGGTGACAGGACCTTGTTCACAAGACTTAGCCAGTGCTTTGAAGATGATGAAATCTGAGCTCTCTCTCCAGGGTAAATCAGCAGCGGGCCCCTTAACAATGGGCGTACATAGCTGGCGTTTGATCCAAGCAGCCTTTGAACATCGTAGAACGTTGTTCTACTGGAGTATTTCACGGTGATGCCGGTGTCATTACACACAGAGCTGGGCACTTGCGGTTTTTTTGCGGTACTGCGGTACTGCGGTACTACCGCACTACCAAACCGGTACCGCATAACGCAGTACCGCAAAGGATCGCTGAAAGTACAGCCTGTACTTTCAGCGATCCTTTGCGGTACTGCGTTATGCGGTACCGGTTTGGTAGTGCGGTAGTACCGCAGTACCGCAGTACCGCAAAAAAAAACGCAAGTGCCCAGCTTTGATTACACATACTCTCGTATCTGTCCCAGACGTCTCCCATGTCGTATACGTGACCACGAGACAGGCCTACTGTCAAGTCTTTGCACAGCTTCGTCATGCACTCATTTTCAGGCCCTTGCTGCTCCTCTGACACCGCTTGTTTTCTAGTACGTCTCTCAAATGTCACCAAACATGCCAGAAGATAGCAGCCTTCAACTGCAATCACATCACTCACCGCTGACAACGGTATGCTCATGACAGGGTCGTGTTCGGTTGGCACGCTGGATCAAGTCATCTGACTTCTCCACTGTCTCCACCCTGTGCAGTTTCTTTGTGATCTTCTTTTGGCAAAACATGCAGAGGGTCCAGTCAATCACTGGTGTTGAACGTCTATGCTTTGGGGGTAAAGCCTGAGAGCCTGCACTTTTTGTGGTCGTCGATGCACCCATGGTCTGCTGCTGACTTCGCAGCCTTTTGAGTTTGCCTTCAGAGGTGAATAAAGAGTAGCATGATTTATGCCACTTGAGTTCCAATGCATTGAAATCATCCTTGGAATGACTTTCCAGTCTTTGTAAAACATCAAGATAGTAGGTATCTCCCAGGTTCGTTCTCTCATCACCCACAGTCATAGTTCTTGTTTTTCCTTCTGCTGATGCTGTGCGCAGGTCACCAGCGCTGCTTTGGCAGAAGAAGCAACAATCCTCACTGACATCCTGACGTTTCCTCTTGCGCTTGATGACAGCTACAGGGTCCATTGCTGATGAGCTCCCTATCTGCAAAGACAAGTGGGAATGGCAGTATGTAGTAGCCACAGATATATTGAAACAATTCGAAACATACCTATCCTTTAGCAGTATTATTATTATTATTATTATATTATTATTATTATCATTATTTTACCAGCTGGCACTGTCTGCACTCTTTTAATTGCATATATGCAATTAAAAGACTGCAGACAGTGCTAGCTGGTAAAATAATAATAATAATAATAATAATACTGCTAAAGGATAGGTATATATACCAAACCAATGTCTGGCCAGCCAGTACATTGAAACTATTCAATATGTGAAAGTATGCTATTACTTGTACTATGGTAGTAGTTGTTGTTGTTGTTGACGTTATGAGGTGAAATTAGAGTTGTAGGATTGATAACAGAAAGTGGGGAAATGGGAAATATAGATGAAGAGTTGATAGGTCCTCGGGCTCACCAAGGATGCGCAGGTTTTTTTTTTTTTTTTTTATGGGGGTTTAAGGTCTGGTGATAGGTGATTCACCTTCCTTGCGCGTTCAAGCTTTTGTAGGGTGCTTGACTTGTTAGCTTAGTTTGGGTTTTCTACCTCTTTTATTTTTTTATTTTATTTATTTATTTATTTATTTGTTTATTTTATTTATTTATTTATTTATTTATTTTTTTTTATTTTTTTTTTTTTATTTTTTTTTATCTTCTATACGGTACAAAAAGTGCCGTTGGTGGGGGGTTTCTGCTGCGGGGTAGACTTCTCTTGAAGTAGAAGTACTCTCTCCCGCGCTGAGGTCCAATATCGAGTTCTTCATAGGTCTGTGGAGAGGTGTTTTGTACCTTCCTCCAAGTTTTCTCCGCCCTACTGTGCAGAGCACATTGAGGGCTGGTAAGTTTGCTTGTTGGTGCAGTGCCTGGGATGATATCCTGTCGCTGAGTCGTTTCCCCAGGATGAATCTTGTTCCAGCGTTCTGTATTTTTTGTAGCAACATCAGATTTGTGTCGCTCGTTGTGTGCAGTGGAATTGCCGGGTATTCGAGGATAGACCGTACGCGCCGTGTACAGCATCTTCTTATTTTTTACCGAGAGTCCCCTGAAACGGTAGAGTTTACTGAGCTCTCCTTTCGCTTTGTTTGACCTTGCTGTGGTGTTTTTTTATAGCCAAAGCTGTTGATGGTCAGGCCGAGAGCTGTGCCTTGTTGCTTGTAAGGTTGGATTCGGTTGTTTATTTCTAGTGCGTGAACGTTCCTGCGGCCAATGTTAATAACTGTGAATTTCTGTTGGTTTGTCTGAATTTTCCAACGTTCCTCGAATTCATTGATTCTTTCAATTTGTCTCTTCAGCCTGTTGGCGTGTTGCTCTTTGCTGAGGTTTGATGTTACTATTTGCGTGATGTCGTCCGCGTAGATGACTTCTCGGGTGTGTGGTGGGGGCGGAGGCAATTGGGCGATGTACAGGTTGTACAGAGTGGGCGAAAGTATCGCTCCCTGGGGCACTCCCCTGGATGTCGAAGAGCTTGCCAGTGTGGGTCTTGTGTTGGACGTAAGCTTTTCGATCTTTGAGGAAGCTGCAAAGGATTTTCCCTAAGTTTGCGTCCATGTTCTGTTCGAGGATGCGGTATTGTAATCCTTGGTGCCACACTTTGTCGAAGGCGGCCTTCACATCTCTCAGTACTATCGAGACTCTTCTGCTGAACGCTAGTTTGTTTGCCACCGTTTCGTGCAGAATGGCGAGGGCTGTGGCTGTGCCTCTCTTTTTCCTGAATCCATGCTGGGCGTCTGAAAGTGCACCATTGACCGTGAGGTGGAAATTCAGTTTCCGAAGGAGTATTTTTTCCAGGGTTTTGCCGAGTACTTCTAACAGGCTGATGGGTCTATAGTTCTCGATGAACTCTGCGGATTTCCCTCCTTTAGGGATCATGATGATTTTTGCGGTTTTTAATGCTTTTGGGAAGTATCCGATGGAGAGACTGGCGCTAAATATGTTTGCTATCTCTTCGTGTATGTTCGGGGGCGACTTTTGGATCAGGGTTTTCGTGATTCCGGAGGGGCCTGGTGCCTTTTCTTTAAAGAGGCTGATCGTGTCAGTGACCTCTTTCACCGTAATTCTGAAGTTGGCATTTAGGGGTTCTGCCCTATCCGTTGGTAGGATCCTTTCGTGGTTGTCTTCCAGCCACTGTGTGACCCTTGCTTCATTGTCTTCGTCGAACAGGTCATTTTCTTCATCGCTTATGTTGAACGTTCTTCTGAGACGATTTCGAAAGCTTTCCGCTATTTCTTGGTCCGAGATGAGAGGTCTTCCGTTTTCATTCCGGAGTGTCTTGAATTTTTCAGCTTTGGGTGTTCCTTTTAGTTTCCTTATCTGTGACCAGAAGGTTTTAGGGTCTCTTTCTACGTCTATCCTGTCGACGAGCGCGTTCCACATGTCGTTTCTTTTTCAATCCACAAGCCTCGTAGTCGGGCTCTGAGGATGTTGTATTGCAGTTTGTTATGCAGGTAATTTATGCCGCTGTCCATCTGGTTCCTGACGACGTTTAATTGGCGTGTGGCGGCGTCGATTTCTTCGGAGGGGGAGGGGTGTGGCAGAATGCGGTGGGTGATGGTGGGTACGTGTTTTTCCTTGGCAGTCTTCAGCGCCTTCAGAAGGTCTGCCGTGGCAGCTTCAATTGCTGCTATCCCCCCACCATTCAGTTCTGAGGGCTCGTGTTGGGCGAGGTCAGCCTGGTACTCCTCCCAGTTCGTCTTGCGGATGGAGGGGCGGGGACGGATTGGGACTTGTAAAGGAGCGCAGGCAATCTTCATGATGATAGGGACGTGGTCGCTGGGTGTGGCGGGCCCGGATAGTGATGAGTGTTGAGGTATGCCAGATTATTGGCAATAATTTTGTCGGGCATCGTTCCGGCGTTCCTGCCGTAAAAAGTTGGAAAATGTGGCCCTAACCACTTCATTTTCCCCCTTCTGTTTATTTCCGCCAGTTGTTTCCCGTAATGGTTACTGTAGTTATCGTCGAAGTCCACATGTCTGGCATTCAGGTCTCCGATGATGTAAACTGGGCAGTTGTAGTTCAGAAGTTTGATAATATCTGCTGATGAGATGGTGCCCCTCCTCGGGGGGCAGTATGTCGTCCCAATGATGAGGTCTTCGTGGCCCAGTTTTAACCTCACTGCCAGTGTTTCGTCTTCGAAGCTTGTGATCTCTTCGAAGCGAAGACCACGTTTGACGGCAATTGCAACACCGTCATGCAGTTCTTGCGATCTGTTCGATTGTATGATGTTGTAATTGAACAGTTTTATTTGCTGGGGTGCCTTTAGGCTGTGTGAGTTAATGAGGATGATGTCTGGGTCGATTAGTCTGTAGGTATTGGCCAGAGACGTCTTGTGCGTTTGCCAATGCAGTACATTTTGCTGAAGAATCGTTAGGTTAGATTGTTGCGCGTGCATGTTGATTGTGTTTTGCTTTTTGGTTCAGTGCCTGTGGGGGAGCGCGTCGCATTTCCTGAACGAATTTTTTTGAATGCCTGGTCCGGGAGAACGTCGAGGTCCTCACCGTGACAGCGATTTCTTGTTGTTCGATCAAGAGTGGGATGTCATAAGTGGTGTCCAAGTTCTCTTCGAAGGTGTACTTATAAGATCCCTCTCTCAGCCCTTTCACCAGTTGGGATAGCACCATGGGTTTAGGGAAGGGGTTGGAGGCCTTCGCGACGATCCTTAGCCCCAGATCTGAGGCCTTGTGTTGGGTACGAGCAACCTTCTTCGGTAACGGCTTAGAGGATTCAGTGTTCGGCTTCTCAGGAGATTTGGGGCAAGAGGTTTGCCCGGTTAGGGGCTTCACTTTCGGTGCCTCCCGTATTCCCGCACGAGTGCGGCGGGGTCGTGGGGCATCCGTGTAAGATTCCGCTTCGTTGTCTGATACTGGGGCAGAGACGGGTTTGGGTACGGGTTCGGGCTCAGGTTCTGATTCACTGTCTGATTCGTCGGAGGCGGCAGTTGTCCTTTCTGGAAGTCGTGCCGCGAAGATAGATGCCGAGGGGACATCGTCGGGGGCGTTGACTTCCGGCATGCCGTTTCTCCTGAGCATGTCATTTAGGTGCTTCGAGTATGTGCCTGGGTGCCCATATTGAGGAGATGAGCGTGTATGACGCAAGTCAATAGGGTCAGGCTGTTTGAGTTTTCAAGTACGATTTCTGTGGGACTGAGGTGGGAGCGAGCCTCCTCGATGGACTGTTTGACTGCAGCTCTGTACGGTTGCAGCTCTTTTACGGCCGAGTCCTCCTGAGTTTTTTCCTTCCTCAGTCGGATGGCCTCCTTCTTCTTCGGGCATGCCATTGCCAGTGTACGGTGCGGGCCGCGGCAGTTGATGCATTTCTTTTGTGTGGCCTTACATTCGGTCCACTTATGTCCCACTACTGCGCACTCGGAGCAGACTGTGATGTGTTTGGTGGGACAGTCCTTCGAAGGGTGCTCCTCGAATTTATAGCAATTGAAACAAGTCAGGACAGTAATAAATTCGTCCACGGTGATCTGAGAAGGGGTCACGAACATGTGGAATAGTAACAGTCCTGATTCCGCTGCTTTGCGCGCAATCTCGGGGGTCTTGAATTCAACTTTAACGACGTGGGTGAAGTCTTTGATTTTTGTGACTTCTTCAACTTTGGCCCACGTGTTCTCCTTTTCTAGTTCCTCTTTTATTTCTTCCTTAGACCGGCATCCGATGTGGCGGTCGAGTTTTCTCATAAAGACAAAGCTCTTGGCTCTGATATTAGGAGGCACCTGGATTTGTATGCCCGCGGTACGAAGCGACTCTTTAGTTTCAGGCGCCAGAAGCTTCGACGCGTCTTCCTCCCTGCATACTGCGGTGAACGTAGGGTGCTCACCGTAAATTCGGATGAAGGGCACGTGTGCCCTCGTAAAAACTTCCGAGATGACGTAGCTTCTCGTAGCTTTCTTAGATGTTGCTTTGATTTTTAGTCGCATTTGTTTTTGGGGCGTTGCGGTCGCCATCTTGTAAAATGTGTCGCGAGATAGGGTCGCCAGGGGTCGGCCATCGGGCAGGAGGAGGGGGGGTGAGAATGGTGGTGTATGATATGGGCTCTGGCCGCATCTCCTGAGGGGGATGACTCATGGCGGACTTATGAGCGCCGCCTCCCCTCAGGCTTGGTTATCAGGATTGCAGTTTCCATACACGGAGACGGGGTGATTAGAGTCGCACCGTGGTCTTGGGAAACCTCTAGCCCTGACATGCATTTCCCCCGAGAGGTGATGTCATGCCAAAGTTCGAGTGCAATTCTGGATGCAGTTCGAGCGAACCCTGATCTGGTCCGCAGCGGGCTAAGCCTCAGACCTCCTTCGTCAGATCCTATTGATGCACGCATCGATAGTCCATCCACATCTTGTTTGGCATCCTCAATACTCTACTTATCTAAGGTGGGTGCCTGCTATTAACAAAAAACGCCGTTAAGTTTTTTCTAGAGGACTTTTCAATTTTTGGCCAGCCCACTAGTGTTCTCTCCTCTTGCATGTATATATTTTAATAATAATAATAATAATAAACCTTTGCAGTCTGGAGAAATTCTGTCCGACTGAAAATTTGCAAACTTGCAAACACGCCAATATTAAAAAAAAAGGGGAAAAATCGCTTGCCGGAAATTATAATCTGACTTCAGTAGTTGGTAAGCTAATGGAGACGATCGTTCGGTACAAAATTGTTTATCGCTTAGAAATGAATAATTTAAATAAAGATTTTCAACACAGCTTTTAACGTAATCGGTCTTGTCTGACTAAGTTGCTCGACTCTTTTAATGATATTTTAAATATATATGACAAAAGTAAAACAGCAGATGCTATATATTTAAAGGCATTTGATAAAGTGTCTCATAGGAGATTATAAGCGAAACTTCCTTCTCACGGAATTGATGGCAATGTTCTCAAATGGATTAGAAATTAGCTGAGTGGACGTAAAGAAAGGGTGGTCATTAATGGCAAAGCGTCCAACTGGAAAAGTGTAACTAGCGGCGTGCCTCAGGGATCAGTTTTGGGATCAGTTCTTTTTATTATTTATATCAATGACATCGACACAAGAATTAACAGCATAACTTCCAAATTTGCGGATGATACCAAACTCGGGGGGACAAACAAAATCAGCGGCAGAACGTTTGCAGATTCAAGAAGATATTAATAAATTACTCGAGTGGGCGGAAATTTGGTAAATAAACTTTAATATAGATAAATGTAAAACGTCGCATATCGGTAGAAACATTGTTAAAAAAAGATTTGTGCGACAAGAGACTTACTCGTGTTACTGAAGAAAAAGATTTAGGTATTATTATTGCCGACACTCTTAAACCGAATAAACAATGTATCGAAGAGATTAGAAAAACATAAAGAAACTTAGGCTTTATTAGTAGATTATTTGAATTTAAGTCGTAGAAAACAATGCTAACATTATATAATTCCTTAGTACGACCCCACTTGGAATACTGCGTTCAGGACATAGACAGGACATAGGCTGGACGTGACATAGACACACAGTAGAGAAAATTTTATGTAAAAAGTAACCCATGCATGGAAATACTGACCATGCGTTTCCATAGCATTTACTTCATCACTAAATTACATATATATATATATATATATATATATATATATATATATATATATATATATATATATATATATATATATATATATAAATGGCACTGACATTCATATAACGGACATAATTAATTAATTAATTAATTAATTAATTATTAAATAAATAAACGAATAAACGGGTAGTAACGTTATACTGTAACGTTTGTACGACAAAAAATATAAAGCAGAAAAAAAGGACGATATATAAGGGGTTCCAAAAATCCTTAGCCCCCCCCATTTGTAGCTTATATGTTTACTTATATCGAAATAGTTTTTAGTGATTATAAAAATATATAAAATTCTTTATTTATTGCAGGTATTAAAATTACTCTAGCTGATAAAGTGATAATATAATGGCTTCTCAATTAATTGGTGATTCGGAGAGGCAACGTGTGATAGATCGCATACGAGCAATAACATTTCGGGAAGCTCGTGATGCTGGAGCCACCTTTATAACACGTTCATGGGTTACCAAAACGTTGCGAAGAAGTGAGGACTTCGTCAAAAGAAATTGGAATAAAACTTTGGATGAATGTGAAATGGATACAACCAAATCTGGGCGCCCAAATTTGCCACTCTCTCAGGAAACAAAGGACATCATCGAAAGCGGTACGCGTAAGCGGAAAAACAGCTGTGCTAAACTTTCTAGAGAGATCGAAGTGTTGAGAGGAAAGATCGTTAGTGGTGAGATCATTCGACTGTACCGTCATAGGCAAGGTTTAAAGCCTTGGCACGAACTTCCAAAGCCAAGAAAAACTCAACTTAACATCGATGACAGAATGTGGTTTGCCCATTATCTTGAAGATTGGGATGTGGATGATTTCATGCATTTAGCTGTCTCCGATGAATTTTTGGTTTACGTAACACGTCGGCCTAACTACCAAAATGATCGAGTGTGGGCCACAACACCAGATGAAATCGATGACAATGAACATTATCGCGAATTATTAAAAAGTCCAGACTGTGTTGGTGTGTTTGTTTTGTTCACTGCAAAGAAGCTCATGTGGGTGCTGAAGCCAAATGGTCAGAGTTGGGATGGACAGTATTTTCGTGATATTATTCTATCCCAGCATGTCATTCCTTTTCTAAGAAACCCAAACAATGTTATGGATGTCGATCAGGTCACACTTCTGCACGACAAGGCCACCTGCTTTATGGCATTAGCTACTCAACAGTTGTTGCGGAACAATGAGATCGATTTCTTTGGAAATGAAGAATGGCCAGGAAATTCTCCTGACCTGAACGTCTGTGAACACATTGGATCAGTTATAAAGGACAAGGTTGAATGTCTCTTGTTTCAAGAACCTGCAGCAAATCGATTTTCGAAGGATACAATGACGCAACACATTGAAACTGTTTTAGCAAATTTGCGTAACGATCAAGATCTATTCACGTCACTTTTGGCAAGCTACCCAAAGCGAATTCAGGCTGTCTTGGAAGCCAATGATGGGAACACCAAGTTTTAATTGTTTCTCATTAAATGCAGGATTAAATTCTCTTTTGTAAGGTATGTTTAGTTTTACTGTACCTCTAATGGTTTAGGCCATGGGCGGGGGGGGCTAAGGTTTATTGGAGCCCCGTATATATATATATATAATATATATTATATATATATATATATATATATATATATATATATATATATAGTCATTCGACGAACACAGATCAAGTTTAGTGGCCGACAGTTCGTCGACAACGGAACGGACGTACAATTACCCACATATGTAATGTTCCTCGCCTCACAGACGACTCCATACATGTGGAAACGTCGCATCCATAGTCAAAGTACCCCAACTGGGGGAAGGTGGGTTGCAGGGGGACAACTGAGTCCAATAACATATAACAGTGACATACAGGTAAGGCGCAGTTCAAAAATTACGTAACGCTATTCTTGCTAAAACCTGACACCCCCCCTTGTAACGTTCCGTAACGTGTGGGGTGTGGGGTGAGGGAAGTGTTACATAACATCTTAGGGAGTGCCTGTTCTAGCGTTACAGAACGTTCCTGGGGTATCAACGGTGTCAAGTTTTAGCAAAAATAGCGTTATGTAATTTTTGAACGGCCCCTAATTATAATGTAATGTCGGTGTTCATAAAGATAAACGATTAATATGATTGTGAACAGCGTTGAACACCATGTTTACTAGTCTTATACAGTAATAAGGTTCTATTATGATTACTGCAAGTCGATATGAACAGATACTACAATACATCTTTTTATATACTAGTGAATTTGAACCAAAAATAGACATTACACAACCATCCTCCACAATCCCTCATTCCCCTTCCCCACCCACCAGGCTCGCGTATATTAAATCATTATGTAACAATACTAATAAAGCTGTTTGTAGAGTCCGTGTGCAGGTTTAAACCTTTACTAACTTAGAATCTACACGATTATATATATATATAAATATATATATATTATATATATAATATATATATATATATATATATATATATGTATTGACATTGAGCGAGAAATGATTGAGACAGTGTGAGAGAGAGCGAGGTAGAAAGGCAGAGAGAGTTTGTGGGAAATGGCTTATCGACTGTTACACAAAGAACTTGTTAACAGTTTCGATCTGAATAACAGTAACTGATTATCAAAATCATACAAGAATAATCTACGGTTATTCTAGCATAAATATATTTATATATACTTATAAATCCATACAATATTATACTAATGTTTGTGAAATGACGTTGATGGGCCAAACCGTGGTGTTGACATGGTTACTTGCTGTCGCCGTCCAGGAGAGACGACATATGGGAGTGTCAGTGGAAACCGTAAGGTGACGTTAGCATGAAGCAGGATGTCACCACCGGTTTGTGGCTGATGCCTACTATATTAATAGTGTTTTCCAGATTGTATTTGTATTATCAATGTGGAGAGATAATGATTTACTCACGATGGACAGATAAACCCATTAATGTTTTTCGGATTTCCTGTTGCATTATCAATGTGGGGATATTAGATCTTAACAAGGAATATATATATATATATATATATATACACACACACATTATTTATATATATATATATATATATATATATATATATATATATATATATATATATACACACACATTATATATATATATTATATATATTATATATATATACACACACATTATTTATATATATATATATATATATATATATATATATATACACACACACTGCGTTCCAAATTATTAAGCAGATTACATTTTCTCCATTGTTTTCAAAGGTTTTTCCCCGATTTCAATGAAATCTGTAGCAAATAATCACTATATATAGCAGCATTGATGGTATTCATTTCGATAAAATATTTCTATAATTAAAATAATTATCTCATTTTATTGAAAAATATGTAAAATATTGTGTGCCGAATTATTAAGCAAGTATTCTATTTACGGATCTAAATGGTGAAAATGGGTAAGAAGAAGGATTTAACACTAACTGAGAAAAGAAAAAGAGTCAAGTTACTCGCTGAAAATATAAAATCTATTGAAATTGCGAAGCAGTTTGGCAGAGCTTATCGAACTGTAAACAAGTTCGTAGCGGAGGGTACCAAACTGAGGCAGCGAAGTGATAAAGGAGCTATAAGAAAAGTGATAAGGCGGCAGATATCTGTAATCAAGCGCAAATTGCAAAGCATCCATTGTCCTCAAGTAAAGAGGTTTTTGAACAGGCTGGCATACATAATGTACCAAGAACATCTCGATGTGGAATCCTTCAAACAATTGGCAAGACATGTAAACCTCCGATTCAGTCACCATTAACACCCGGGTACAAGAAGCAGCGTGTTGAATGGGCGCGTCAGTACGTGAAAAACAGATTTTAAGGATCAAGTAAAGATAAGCACCCCCAGCCTTCTTTAATTAGCCTTATAAGGCTAACTAACGAAAATATCACGACCTAACCTAACCAATCGTCAAGGGCGTACAGTTGACTTAACGATTGGTTAGGTTAGGTCGTGATATTTTCGTTAGTTAGCCTTATAAGGCTAATTAAAGAAGGCTGGGGGTGCTTATCTTTACTTGATCCGATTTTAATACTGTATTGTTCACCGATGAATGAAAAGCAACCCTTGAGGGACTTGATGTTTGGTCAAGGCGATGGATTGCTGAGAGCCAATTTCTACCATCGAGATTAAGACGCCAACAAGGTGGAGGTAATGTCATGTTTTGGGCAGGATTGATAGGCAATGAAGTAGCTGTCCTATACAGAGTGCCTGATGGTGTAAAAATGAATGCCCAGTCCTACACAAACTTTTTAAAAGAAAACCTCATTCCATGGTAGAGATTGACCCTTAGCAATCCATCTTCTTGACCAACCATCAGATCCCTCAAGGGTTGCTCTTCATTCATCGGTTAACAATACAGTATTAAAATCTGTTTTCACGTACTGACGCGCCCATTCAACACGCTGCTTCTTGTATCTGGGTGTTATTGGTGACTGAATCGTACGTTTACACGTCTTGCCAATTGTTTGGAGGATTCCACATCGAGATGTTCTTGGTACATTATGTATGCCAGCCTGCTCAAAAACCTATTTACTTGAGGACAATGGATGCTTTGTAATTTGCGCTTGATTACAGATATCTGCCGCCTTGTCACTTTTCTTATAGCTCCTTTATCACTTCGCTGCCTCAGTTTGGTACCCTCCGCTACGAACTTGTTTACAGTTCGATAAGCTCTGCCAAACTGCTTCGCAATTTCAATACATTTTATATTTTCAGCGAGTAACTTGACTATTTTCTTTTTCTCAAGTTAGGTGTTAAATCCTTTTCTTACCCATTTTCACCATTTAGATCCATAAATAGAATACTTGCTTAATAATTCGAACATCTATTTTACATTTTTTCAATAAAAAGAGATAATTATTTTAATTATCAAAATATTTCATCGAAATGAATACCATCAGTGCTGCTATATATAGTAATTATTTGCTATAAATTTCATTGAAATCGGTGAAAAACTTTTTAAAACATTGGAGAAAATGCAATCTGCTTAATAATTTGGAACGGAACGTAGTATATATATATATATATATATATATATATATATATTATATATATATATATATATATTATATATATATACAATAAAACACTAATTCTTTATTACAACAAATATGCAATGGTTCAGAATGTTTTACTAAATAGTTTATCATACAAAATGCTCACAATTTGCCATAGATTAACATAAATGGCACAGCTATACCCAGTTCATAGTTAGTATTTGGTCCATCCCCCATTATTGTCTATTACATCTTGTAATCTGTGTGTCATAGATACAACATGGTTATGTATGATGTGTGGGTTCTTTGGAACATCTCCCACTCAGCCATAGTGTGATCCAGCAGCTGACGGCTGGTCCGCTCCTGCCCAGGCTCCCACAAGTTCACCACATTACCCCACACTTTCTCAATGGGGTTGACGTCACACCCCTTACTTGGCCAGTCCAATTGTTCTAGATTTCGCTGCTCCTCAAATCACCTTCTAACAATCCTGGCGGTGTGGATGGGAGAATTGTCCTGCAAATGGATTTTAAATATTAAAAGTAAAATTATATCTCATCCATACGCTTCATCAGTAACCTACTATTGGAGATAGGTTTTAAACCCTATGTATTAGCATGGGCGTCGATTGCGGGGGGGACGCAGGGGACATGTACCCCTCCCCACCACTTTCGTGGATGAATTGCTATAAATGCTAACTACAGTATTACTGGCACCTAAAGACGTTATATGTCGTATTATATGCATCTGCAAATGTAATAGCAATATTATAAATTATTGTCATGAACACCAGTGTATATTTATCATGGAATTTAGCAGTCAGTTATTTGTTTTATGCGCAAGTGCCCATGATGTCTTTGAGTAAGGAAGAACGCATCCAGGTAATTCTGCTCGTAGGAAATCGGAGTCAGAGGGAGGTCGCTGAGGAATTTAACAGATTGCATCCGGACCGCGCGCCGATAACACACAGCTGTGTCGGCAAACTTGTAGCAAAGTTCAAGGAAACGGGATCCATAGGAGATAAACCGCGCAGTGGACCTCCGAGGACATCCACCGACGATGACACAGCCGCTACCATCCTCGCTCATTTCGCAAACAGTCCCCAAAAGTCTCTTCGGCGTTTTTATTGCCGTTTTTATCATTTTGCCCTATGGTTCCAGACTTACGGGACACCCTGTATTTCACGAACATATTTTGTTATCAGTTTATGTACAGTGCTTACAAGAAGTCTCGCGCCTCTGTCTCGTCCCAAGCTAGTCTGTTAGGTATAAAATGGGCGGTCCTTATGGCAGCGGAGGTGTGTTCGGATTGGTGCACATAATTGCTCTAACCCCATCAATGACGTCCACATTATCTTTGTGTTGATCACTCTATCTATTTATATATAGAGACATACTGTATATAGATCTATATAGAGTATGCAGGGGATAACGTGTCTCAGTCCCAGCTATGGTAGTTGTCTTACAATTAACAGTCCCAAGTGCAAGTTACGTTAACACCTCCACATAAACTACCCTGGACTAAAATAACATACGTGAAGCCCTTACCCAGAAACCATTTAAAAGGGTGATTTAAAAGCTCTCTCTCTCTCTCTCTCTCTCTCTCTCTCTTTCTCTCTCTCTCTCTCTCTCTCTCTCTCTCTCTCATCACACACACCGCATCCATCAGAGGTCTTCAGCAGGGACATCGGCAGTGTATCCACATAACGTTAATAATAACCGAAACTCGGGGAAAATATACGCTCTGCCTTCCGCTCTATCCCAAATCCTTTTCTCTTAGTAACCTCTTAATACAAACTAATCTATCATATTTTGCAACTTTTTAACTCTGGTAGGATTCAATTCCATTCCTATAGTGTAAGAGATACTTAAATTCATGTCTGTATTATGCCATATGATGTGCGTAATAAATAATAATTTTTAAATAGTTGGAGCGTTCAAGGTCATCTGTAATAATATATAGACTACCCCTCAAGCCCACTCTCAACACTTAGATTCTCCTAAGACACAGGCGTCTTCAAGTAACATGAATGCGTAGAGATCTAAGGTGTTAGATTCCATATTATATAATTTATGTGCTAGGTTTAAGAACGCTGGCATTGAAGGATGGAAGGAAGGGAGTGTAAAAGCGACAATAGGTTTAATGAAGGAAGTGGAATGAGGATGGAGGTAAGCGTGGCTATGTCGAAGGAAACGAGGTTGGGTGGGGCTGGATGTCTGGCTATGGTGTCGGAGAATTGACTCAAGTAGATGGACGCTTTACTGGACAGAAATATTGCCAGATACTGGAAGATGTGCTGCTACCCAGTGTTCGTGCGTATCTGGTTCCAGCGCCGGAACCATTTTACTTAATGGAAGATAACAGTCCCATTCATAGGAGTGACGTTGTGAGAGCGTGGTACGAAGATCACCCAGAGATTATTAATCTAATTCTGCCACCACGTTCTCCTGATATGGATCCGATTGAAAACCTTTGGGCAATAATGATTAACGAATGGGAGCAACGCAATGAAAGAACATTTGAAGCCCTTTTAGCTCACACGAGGAATAGTTGGGAGAGCTTACGCCGAACACCAAACATTCCCTACAATCTGGCTTCTTCTATGCCGCAACGATTGCAAGAAATTATTGATGCCGGCGAAAGCTATACGAAATACTGATGTTAAAGCCATGACGTAAATGTGTATCGAATATATATTTATGTTAATATAGAATTTTATTATATTTTTATGTTTGACATCTATAAAAGTATATATTGTGACCATGAAAGAACTTTACTTATCCTTAGTTAGAATCTTTTCTTGCAATGTCTACGCTCGTGGAGATGATAATATATGCATTGTTGAAACAAACTATGAGAAGGTAATAGTTTCAGGAAAAAAATAAAAACTGGCAACATCGAGACCATCACATGTTTATGGGAATTGTCATATGATATGCTACCAATAAACTCTTATATACTACTATACAGTATACTCTATTACGTAATAATTACGATGAACAAATCAAATGCAAATTTCTCTGATTCACGGCCCACCAGTCTTGCTTTAGACTAATGACTTTCATAAGATGGAATAGGTTACCACTTAAAACAATGGATAAACTATCTATTAGTGAGACGACTGTGACTTCCTCGAAATGCGAGCGCGTGAGAGGTTCAATGAGGAATTTGGTCATTAGATTCTTCACGTAGGATATGTATCACAAACAACAATATTGACAACAATTCCCAACAATTACTTAATATCAATCATTGCATTTGAGCAAATAATTTAGACCTGCGTCAAAATAACTTAGGTATCATGCCATGATTTGGGATATTTGCCGAATTAGTCGTTCTCTATAGTCTACAGTATATATTGAGACGTATAATGTAATGCCCAGCTAATATTATGATGACTAGGATTGCTCCATAACCATCCCAACATCCCGAAACTTGGTCATTCTGCTTCTTGATCATTTGTATTTTAAACACTAAAATGTAGCAGAAGTGACGTAATAATGGACGTCATTGATTGTGTTAGAGCAGTTATGTGCACCAATCCGAACACACCTCCGCTGCCATAAGGACTACCCATTTTATACCTAACAGACGAGCTTGGGACGAGACAGAGGCGTGAGACTTCTTGTAAGCACTGTACATTGACCTACAGGTAATAAAAGATTTATTTCGGTTAAACATATGTGTGATATTATGTTACATGAAATGTTAAATATTATAAATAGTTTGTATTGCGTTTCTTATTTCTGCAAAAAAAAATGTTTAAATAAAGAAAAACATAAAATGATTAAATACAATTGAGTTTTTCTCAACATGCTGAAAAAATACAAAAAATGGGTAAATGGTAAATTACGACATTGATATATTACACGCAACAGCTACTCAGAGTATCGTTTGATTCGCTGTTTGAAGGCGAAGTGTACCCCGCACTATTTTAGAGCAATCGATGCCCCTGTGTATTAGGGGTTTCTCTCAGCTAAATGTAATTGTGCGCTGTTATACAAATAATACGGGTTGCAGTTATCCAGAATAAAATCCTAAAGTGTTGTCACAGTACTGAAAGAGTTAAAGAACAATTTTATGACCATTATTCGTACCGTACCATGTAAATGTGGAAACCGGACATACAAACGTGTAATAAAGTAATCTTACTCTAGTAATAGTATAATATTCTATAACACACAAATACAACATACCTGCATAAAGATAATCTGCTCAGGATAGGGGAAGACATACGCGCGTACAGAAGGCAGCATCACCTCTTCCATGATCTCTATATATTGATCTGCCGTAAACCTCCTGTGAATCCTTGCAGGTCCTTGCAGGTGCATCCATCCCCACACATTCACCGTCACGTGCCCACTTCGTAAATATTTTGGCGGGCATATTTCGTGTTGTCCTGTCGCCAACACTGAAGACGGTTGTGAGTTGTGGACGGACGCAAACTTCTCGTCAGAGAAGATAACTCTGCTTCAATATGAGAGATCATCATTTATATGCTGGCGAGCAAGCGAGAGCCTGGCCTGATGATATCGTTCCTCGATCCTCTCTTTTTTGGCAGGAGTACGGTGGTGATATCCTGCTCATGCAACCGTCTCCTTACGGTGTCCACTGACACGCCCATATGTAGTGTCTCCCGGATGGCGACTGCGTTGTTGAAAGGATCATTCTACACTTCGTTGATTATTCTCCGGTCTTCTTCTGGGGTGGTCTTTCTTAGTGCCCAACACTTAGGATGATCTAGCAGATTCCCAGCCTCCTGCCACCTCTGCACCCAGCGTCAAACAGTAGGCTTCGAAATTCCCAGTTCCATGACTATGTCAGCTACAGAGAGGCCTGCTTCCCGCATACCAATTATCCGGCCTCGCTCTGCAATTTTATCTTGAGCTGGATTCATTTTCAGAGTCGGTGTTGGTCATACGGTGTAGAAATATGATATGAACATAGATCATGCCAGTAACCATGTCAACACCTCGGTTTGGCTCATCAACGTCATTTCACAAACATTAGTATAATATTGTATGAGTTTATAAGTATATATACTGTAAACCAGGTGGATCTTTTCCAAATGGACGACCCCACGGGATTTAGCTGAAAATTTGTATACTAATAAATTTTTATATTCTAATGACGAAAATGACATTATTTTCCTGGAGAAATATGCGCAACATACGAAAAAAATTGTATTTATATGCGCACTAGTTTGCATGGCGCATGACCGTTATTCAGTTTACACCGCTCATGACGCCCGGATACGAGGTTGCTGTGTG
This sequence comes from Bathynomus jamesi, assembly GCA_023014485.1. Classification (NCBI taxonomy): domain Eukaryota; kingdom Metazoa; phylum Arthropoda; class Malacostraca; order Isopoda; family Cirolanidae; genus Bathynomus; species Bathynomus jamesi. Next base: position 221,610 of record JAJOZX010000097.1, on the reverse strand, counting down.
GCCCCCGGTTAATTGAATGCCCGGTTAGGTCAGTTGAATGGCCGGTTAGGTCAACTGTACGCCCTTGACGATTGGTTGGGTTAAGTAGTGATATTTTCGTTAAAACTAACGAAAATCTCATAACTTAATCTAACCAATCGTCAAGGGCGTACAGTTGACCTAACCGGGCATTCAATTGACCGGGAGCAACTCGCAAGTAGATAGATCACAGCACTGCATTATCATATGCTCACACTACAACAATAATATTCAGACTAAACTAGGTCTAAGCAGGTAACAAATAAACATTAATAACAACAACAAAAATTACTGTTTATGCGAGTTCGTATGGAGAAAAAGGTATGCAAATGAAAATTTATTTATTAAAATATTATTAAATATTGCAAATTTTAATAAATAAAGGATATTATCCGCGTTTTATTTTGTAAAACCCACTACATATCTACATAATTTAGATAACGGTCATGCGCCATGCAAACTAGTGCGCATACAAATGCAATTTTTTTCATATGTTGCACATATTTCTCCAGGAAAATAATGTCATTTTCGTTATTAGAATATAAAAATTTATTAGTATACAAATTTTCAGCTAAATCCCGAGGGGCCGTCCATTTGGAAAAGATCCAACCAGGTTAATTTCGTGGCAGCAAATTTTCGCTCTTTCACATCCTTGGACGAGTTTACAGCATCATAATTTCGCGGTCAACGGTTGCTAGTTATAATCTTACAGATTAAAATGACGTCATGAATGACGACATTTATTCTGGACTGTGATTGGTCGAGGTTGAGGTCGTATATCAAGGCAAGTTTTACCTCTTGGTATGCGGGTAAAGTTTCAGCAGCACTCAACGTAAATGAATCTCTCTGTAAGATAGATTTGAAGCTCTCCACACTAAAACCTATTCATGCTAACTGGATTGTCTCTGCATGAGATAACCTACACAAAATGAGGGAGACCATTCGGAAGGGTTGGGAAATTACTCAATTAGCGGCATTCGTGACATTCTTGTTATACAGTAATAATAGAGTATAATTTGAAATGTTTTTATTGCTTTTACTTTACAATGTTTTATTACAATATATTGAATTTACTTTTCAAATAAAGTATTTTAATGATCTAAGTTTTATTTTCTTACTATCTTCCAAAGATTAGTTTAAATTGTCAAATTTTTGCCTGCTCAATATTTTCGCGTAAACTATAGCCTACGCGAAAAACGCGAAAATTTCCTGCAGGCGAACATTTCGCATTCACTAGAAGTATATAAAAAGTTCTATTGTAGTAGCTGTTCATATAGATTTGCAGTAATCATAATGGAACCTTATTACTGTATAAGACTAGTAAACTACATGGAGTTCAACGCTGTTCAAGATCATATTAATTGTTTTATCTTTATGAACACAGACTTGGACTCGGTTGTCCCCCGTCCACCCAAACATCCGTCAGTTGTGGGTACCTTAAATAACACTGCGGCGTTGCCACATGTATGGAGTCGCCTGTGAGGCGAGGAACATTACATATGCGGGCAACTGTACGATGGACAACGACGCATTCATTATGTTGAAGACGATACAAAACGATGGTATATACGAGCAAGGATGAGTTTCATAATGTTGAATATGGTGAATGGACATAAATTTATGAAAGAACGAGTCCATAGGTTTTAATGATGTTCAGCTTGGATCAACATAAATTTATGAACGAACCCAATCTATAGAGTTCCATGTTGTTCAGTATGGTGGATCGACATAAATTTACGAACAAGACAGACAGAATGGAGGGAATGCAGCGATGGGCTACAACAGTAGTACTCATTGGGCGGCTTGCGAGCCAAATATATATATATATAGCGCATTTGGCTCGCGAGCCGCGCAATGAATACCACTGGGCTACAAAGATGATTCACAGACTTAGAAACAAATTATACGTTGCCCGTTTAGAAACGTTAAATTTATTCTCACTCGTAAAAAGGCGTATTCGAAGGGATTTTATCCACGTGTTTAAAATAATTAAAGTTTTTGATAACGTCGACGCCGAAAAATATTTCACCTTCAGAAATGCAGAGAAAACTCGTGGTGATGGTCTGAAATTAGCGGGCAAACATTTTAATCCTAATAAAGCTAAACGTTTTTTCTTCAATCGTTTAGTTAATTTGTGGAATGGATTGCCAGCCAGCATTCAAAGTAATTCCGTTGAGTCCTTTCAAAAGAGATTAGATGCTTATCTTGCCTCAAACCTCGAGTTTAAGGCAAGGCTCTCTTTCTTATAAAGGGGGCATTTTGGGGGCACCCGCCCTTGGCCCCTCCTTTCTACACGAAAAAATGTAGAATTTTCACTCAGATTCTCTCCGCGGCTTTAAAATTTTTACTTATCTTTAAATTTCCTTCCTTTCTTTCAAACTCTCTTTGCTTCGCTTTAAAAATTTCATTTGTCTTTAAATTTTCTTCCACCTTTTAACCTCCCTTTTTAAACAGACACTCCCGCAGGGATCAACTGGTCTGTTGCTGCTTGGTGTCCTTTGTATTATATATATATATATATAGGACCTATGCAAAAACAAAATATGATTTTAGTATAATTTTGGAAGTAATTTTTCAAAGATAAGATTTAACTATGTTGTAATTCAAATTTAAGCATTTAAATATGCAGTCAAATGAAACAATTCAGACAGTTATTGGTTTAATGTTATATTTACCATATCCATAAATCAAATTTTATTTTAAAAAGCTTTCTTTCTAATACTGGTCTCGGTGGTAAAATTTAAGAATTATAATTTATTGTAATCACTAAGTCTCTCTCTCTCTCTCATATATAGAGAGAGAGACTTAGTGATTACAATAAATTGTAATGAGAGAGAGAGAGAAGAGAGAGACGTTGTGATTAAATAAATTATAATTCTTAAAATTTTACCTTAAAATTTTCTTAAAATATATAAGCAGAATAAAACTGGCATAGAAAATATACTTACAGTATATAAAATATATAAGTCGAAACTTCTTGCGTATATATACACACTTTACCTTATGACATCTCATTTGCACCTCATTTAAGGAATTTGGTGGAGGAGAGAATTGGCTTCCGCTCTCCTCCTGCGAAATTACATACCTGTACTTTTGTGTTTATATGAACATTTCTATACAATAAAAAAAATTAGAAGTGCATGATATGCTCAATCTAGCGCCCTCTCTCCCCTCGCACCCACTGCAATCTGGTGAGGAAGTTGTCCACCACAGCTGTGATTGTGTATTGCTGGATTCGTCTCACTTCTCGCCGAATGTTAGCTTTGAGGGTGTCTAGAGTCCTGGACTTTGGGTTTTTGTACACCTCATTCTGAAGATAACCCCAGAGGAAGAAGTCCTACGGGTTCAGGTCGGGGTTGTGTGATGGCCATTCTCGCTCCTTGCGTCGCGATAGGACCCTGGCCTGCAGCTTCTCTCTCAGCCAGTCCAGCACCACGTTCGCTGTGTGAGGAGGAGTACCATCATGCATGAACCAGAGATCGTTTTGATTGATATCATCACGTCTCTGAATTGCTGGCTAGTAGTTTATTCTGAGCATCTTAAAATAACTGGTAGCGTTGACGGTCACAGTGTCACCATTTTCATCTTCAAAAAAGAATGGACCAATGATGCATCCATATCCTATAGCACACCACACAATTAGCTTTTCTACACTGAGAGGATGCTCCTCAGTTTTATGTGGTTGCTCACAAACCCATATTTGAAGATTTTGCTTGTTTACGTGGCCAGAAAGATAAAAATGGGCCTCATCCGTGAACTGAATTCGCTCCATGTTTCCTGGATTTTGCTCCACCAACTAAGACATTTCTTCTGCCTTGTTTTGATTAATTTGTGATTGAAGAACCTGAATCTTATAGGGGTATAACTTAAGATCATTGTGTAACATTTGCAGCACAAAACCTCTAGTGATGCCACGTTCAGCAGACAGTCGACGTGACGATTTTCGTGGACTTTGTTGGAGGGAGCTCCTAATTCGTTCAAATTTTCGTTTGTTGTAGCAACTTTAGGGTGTCCACTTCTGCTTTTGTTCCTGTTTTTGACACTACCAATTTTCTGAAAGTTACGTATGGCTCGCAGTATTGTGTGCCTTGATGGAGGTGTCTTGCAATTGTGTGTATGTTTATATGCACGTTGTCACCTTGTCAGAAACTTGCCATGCTCAGAGTACAGCTTCACCAGTTCTGCTCTCTGCTCAGGAGTGAGCTATGACAGTGTTATCTAACCTGCAAAGCAGAAGTATTATATCTCAATAAAAAAGTAAAGGTATCTTTTCTCAAATGAATAATAATTCACTTATATAACTTACATATTGTCCAAGTAACAACATTTTAAATGCAAAAAACTTCAATTTTTTCTAAGTAAAGGTCAAAATATGATAATAAAAACCCACTCTAATAGACAGAGTTTATTTCCACAACAGTTTCGATGCCCACTGGCATCCTCTTCGGGTGGATACAGAAAAACGAATGAACCAAAAACAAGAGGGAAAACAGTCCAGGGACCATTAAGAAATTCGCACCTAGGTTAGATCCCGTTCTCCGGACACTGGAAAGGCATTTTTATTAAAGGGACCCGCTTATAAGTACATTCGCACAAATTTAAAACTATCTCCTTGTTCTATACATACAGATTCTATTATTTTTTACATAATTATTACACTTATTATTAAATTTATTACATTTAATATTGCATTATTATTTATTACAGAAATTGTAAATTTATTATTACATTGATTATTACATTGTTTTTTATTATACAGAAATTATAAACCGAAAAACGAATGAAAAAGGCGAGAAGGAAACAATCCAGAGACCATTAAGAAATTCGCACCTAGGCTAGATCCCGTTCCCCCGACCCCAGAAGGGCATTTTTATTAAAGGGTCCCGCTTATAAGTACATTCGCACAAATTAAAACTATCTTGTTCTATACATACAGATCTATTATTTTGACCTAATTACTGCATTTATTATTGCATTTACAGTTTTTAACATTTATTATTATTACCCTTACACTAATTATTACATTTATTTTATTACCTTTATTATTACATTTATTGCATTTATATTTATGTCCACATTTATTACTTCTATTATTACATTTACATTTACGTTTATTATTCCATTTACATTTCACCGAAAAAAAAATGAATGAACTAAAAGCGAGTAAGGAAACAATCCAGAGACCTTTAAGAAATTCACACTTAGGTTAGAACCCGTTCACCCGACTCCGTAAGGGATTTTTTGACCAAGAATCTCATTAAAGGGTCCAACTTATAAGTACCTTCGCACAAATTAAAATTATCCTCTTGTTCTATACATACAGATTCTATTATTTTTCTTTTGACATAATTATTACATTTATAAAGTACCTTACTTGATTCCCAATCTACAGCATGATTATTTTGGCTGGCGTGATAAAAATGGCATTATTAGTATTACAACTTCTGAAGGCATATTTGTGTTCCTTAATACGGGTTTCAATATTTCTTCCAGTTTCTTCTACATATACTAAATCACAACTTTTACAGGGAATGCTGTAGACACAGGCTTGTTCCTGTTCTGCAACGTTATTCCTAACCAATTTACTTTTCACGGTAGACGAATATTTGAACGCCAAAGCAAACTTAAAATCTTTCGTCAACGGTTTTACTCTTTCTAAGCCGGCAATGTAAGGCAAACTCACATATTGTTTTTGGTTAACTGAAGGTTCCCGAGGGGCATAAAAAGATTTTCTGGCTTTAAAATACGCCTTTCTGATAAACCACTCGGATATTTTAAATCCTTAAAAATGTTCCAAATCTTTGAATTTTCCGGGTCCAGCAAATGTGGGCTACAAATCCTGAGTGCTCTTAGAAACATGGAAGAAATAACTGAGCTTTTAACCCCTTCATCATGATATGAAAAATAATGAATGTACGAATTACAATGAGTAGGTTTTCTACAGACCGTGAAATTGGGCTTTCCGCTTTCGTTAATGACCAAAACATCTAGAAAAGGTAATTGTTTGTCGTTCTCCCATTCATATTTAAATTTAATAGAGGGAACAAGATTATTTAATGACTGAAAGAAAGTGTCAAAGTTGTTCCAGTGGTCAGGCCAAAATGAGAAAATATCATCTACATAACGAAACCAAATTAGATTCCTGGGACATATTGTTTGCAACAATTCCGACTCATAATATGCCATGTATAATGTACTCAGTATTGGGGATAAAGGGGACCCCATTCCCATACCAAAACGTTGCAAATAAAATTCTTCACCGAAGGAGAAGGCATTATTGGTGACACAGAATTTTATCAGTTCTAAAAATACAGATGCCTTCAGAAGTTGTAATACTAGTAATGCCATTTTTTATCACGCCAGCCAAAATTATTATGCTATAGATTGGGAATCAAGTAAGGTACTTTATAAATGTAATAATTATGTCAAAAGAAAAATAATAGAATCTGTATGTATAGAACAAGAGGATAATTTTAATTTGTGCGAAGGTACTTATAAGTTGGACCCTAATGAGATTCTTGGTCAAATATCCCTTACGGAGTCGGGTGAACGGGTTCTAATCTAAGTGTGAATTTCTTAAAGGTTTCTGGATTGTTTCCTTACTCGCTTTTGGTTCATTCGGTTTTTTTTTCGGTAAAATATAAATGGAATAATAAACGTAAAGGTAAATGTAATAATAGAAGTAATAAATGTGGAAATAAATATAAATGCAATAAATGTAATAATAAAGGTAATAAAATAAATGTAATAATTAGTGTAAAGGTAATAATAAAAAATGCTAAAAACTGTAAATGCAATAATAAATGCAGTAATTAGGTCAAAATAATAGAATCTGCATGTATAGAACAAGAAGATAGTTTTAATTTGTGCGAATGTACTTATAAGCGGGACCCTTTAATTAAAATGCCCTTCTGGGGTCGGGGGAACGGGATCTAGCCTAGGTGCGAATTTCTTAATGGTCTCTGGATTGTTTCCTTCTCGCCTTTTTCATTCGTTTTTCGGTTTATAATTTCTGTATAATAAACAACAATGTAATAATCAATGTAATAATAAATTTACAATTTCTGTAATAAATAATAATGCAATATTAAATGTAATAAATTTAATAATAAGTGTAATGATTATGTAAAAAAATAATAGAATCTATATGTATAGAACAAGGAGATAGTTTTAAATTTGTGCGAATGTACTTATAAGCGGGTCCCTTTAATAAAAATGCCTTTCCAGTGTCCGGAGAACGGGATCTAACCTAGGTGCGAATTTCTTAATGGTCCCTGGACTGTTTTCCCTCTTGTTTTTGGTTCATTCGTTTTTCTGTATCAACCCGAAGAGGATGTCAGTGGGCATCGAAACTGTTGTGGAAATAAACTCTGTCTATTAGAGTGGGTTTTTATTATAACATTTTAAAGTTGTGAAGGTTTTTTGTGACCATTCTGTATATTATTGTGTACCACTCGCATCTTTCCAGGAAGTAGAGTTTCAGGGACTGTAGTCAAGACAAGTAGTCTTCATCTTTTGTTTCTTTAATCTTAGTCTTTGTATGGACTCTTATGTTCGCAATGTCTCGTTTTCTGTATGGGCTTGTGAATACCGAGCAATGCTCACTTATTGGTAGGACTAAGCTCTTCCATAATTTTAACATGATGCTTGTTTTTCTGCCGTGGAAGCTCCTCCAAATAATTCCCATTATTTTTATAACTTGTGATTTTAGTGTTATAGTGCTCTCTGAATTCTGCATCCGATGACACTATTACTCCAAGATCCCTGACTTGTACTGTAAGTTTGGTGTTGCAGTGTTTTGTACCCTTTATTCTGTACTCCTTGTTGTTACCATATCTTATAAGTTGGAATATTTCTTCGTTGAACTTCATATTGTTGCCTTCCGTTTACCTGAACATTGTTTCAATGTCGTTTTTAATTTCTCTATGTTTGCTGTTTGCTATGTTTGCAATTTTTCTATGTTTGCTGTTTGGTACGTTTGTAATTTTTCTATATTTGCCATTTCCTTGCGTATCTTGTGTCATTTGCGAAACACGATACGATACTGTCAGTAATATCTGCATCAATGATTATTATAAACAACAAAGGAGATAATGTACCTTGTCGGACAGAGCTGACAACTTCTGAGACTTGAGATTTAACTCCATTTACTACCACTATATGCATTGTTTTGGCCAGAAAATTAAATATTCATCATCCCATCTTTCCAGTAATTCCTGTATTCAGAAATTTGTGTGCTATAATTCCATAATCGCATTAATCGAAGGCTTTAGCCAAATCAGTATATACTGCATCTATATTTTGACGTCGACACATTGTTCCCAATATTTCCTCTTGGTGGTATAACTGTGACTGGCATGATCTTCCAGCCCTGAAGCCATGTCGGTTCGGATTGAATAAATTCTTTTCTTGTAGTTATTAAGCAATTTTGACTCTAATTACATGTTCGAAGCACTTTATAAGGTGGTACTGGTCAATAGTTTTTAGGTATTGCTCTGTTATCTCCTTTGAATAAAGGGGCAATATTCGCGTTCTTTAATGGAAGTTGAATTTGTCCTATGTTAATTGATTTTCTCTGTAGTAAGTATAGTTGCTTGGCAATACTCTTTGCATTTCTTCAGAAACATGGCACTCCCTGTGTCTCGCCCTTGTGCTAAATTTTTTTTTTATTGGTGATAGTGTTACACCTCCTTCCAAGAACTCTAATTCCATTAATAGATTCGTGTCCGAACTTCTTGGCTGATTTGTATATATGGCAAAGAATTCATCCGCATTTTCTACTTTCTTCTCAGCTGAAAGGTGCTGAACAATCAAATTGTTTCTTAAGCAATTCACTCATTTTTTTTCTGGGTCATTCGTGTCGCCCCCATCTTTCAAATGACCAATATTCTTTACAATTCATCTTTCTTTTTGCAAAACTGAAGAAGTATTTGGGGAAGTACGTTTTATGTTTTCTGCTACTTTGTTTCCTCCTCGTTTATCTTGTGGATGAATGTTTGTTTTAGATCAATTTCTCTTTCGCATTGTTTTTTTTTTCTCCATCTTGAGTCTCCATTCTTCCGTTCTGCATCCATGGATATTTTTATAGTTTATTTCCGTTGTCTAAATAATGTCCTGATTTTTCTCTCGATCTTGCTACGTTTCCTTTTTTGTCTCTTTGAAACATGTTTCCGCAATATGGGTTTAGTTTCGTTTTCTATTACAGATAGTATTTCTTCTGGAGTCTTCTCGTGAAGCACCAATTCCCAATTTACTTTCTTTATATCTGCATTTACACTCTCTCAATTTACTTTGTTTGAATTCATATTTAAACTGTTAAATATTCCTTCTAGCTCTTCAGGATAGTAAATTTATTTGTATATCAATTAAGTTATGGTCAGAGAAATTTGTGTGCGTTACATTTTTATTATTGTGTCATTGTTATTTGTCAAAGTTAAATCCAAACGTTTTTTTTTCTAGTCGCTTTACAGATTTCCTGTGTCAAGGCCGAGTGTTCCATAATAACTAATAGCATTATTGTCTGGGTTCTATCATCTTTTGTAATGTTACCATAGAACTTCTCAACATATATAACTGTCATTTTCTTCCATGTCATGAATGTTAGTATATTTGTGTTAGTTATGTTAGTATATTTGTGTATAATAAATTTATAGAGTTAATAATCTTGGTGCTAGGTTGTCTTGGATAATGGTCGTTTTCTGGTCGATTTTGCACTTGAAAATACTTGCCGTTGCACTTGAAAATACTGTGGATGCGGCCATTGGTACCGTTGTTGTTGAATTAACGGTGGGTGGTTTTGGACAGGGTGATGTATGCATTTCTGAGGTACATATATCTGCGAAGTTCGGTCATTTCTCATTAAAAGTGACAGTTGTTCTTTAATCGTTCTCCTTTCTTCTTAAAAATATACTTCATTGGCACTCTTGTTGCTTCTTTTATTTAGGATTTAAGCTGTTATGTATTTCTCTTTCTCTTCTTTGAGAACTCTTAATATGAAAATACAGGCACTCCATATTTCGATATTTTTTCTTCTTAATTTAATGTCTGCACAGAGAAGAATGGAAATAGTAGCAGTTTGCTCCGTATCTGCAACTTCCATTCCTCATCATGTAGAGACATCTTTTTTGGGTGATTATATATTCACCTGGAGCCATATTTACACGAACTTTTTTGTAATATTCCCATGTGGTCCGTCTTTTGGATTGTTTTACGTTTTCAGACTTGCCATTCTGGAATTTGTGGGATTCAGTCTCTCTCTTTTGCTGCAGCACTACTACTTCCCTTATCAGTGTTTTTTTTTAGTGTTTGGTGTACTTTTATTTTGGTGTTGTTATTTGGACTTCGTTGTGTTGTCTTCGTTGCGTGGTCTTCGTTGTATATTCCTTTGACTAAGTGTTCTGCCCTCCCCTCTAATTCGTCATTTTTAGGGCGGTGTACCCCATTTATGTTTATTTCATCGTATTCTGTCTCAGTGTAGTGTTTCGTTAGTATATTAGTTGATGTACTAGTACAATTTCCATCCTCAAACAAATTTGATCCATTTCCATTGCTTTTTTATCATTTTTCCCCCGAGTTTGTGAAACTTTTCTATTCATTTCGATACAAACGTAGCAGTGCAGATCAGTCATTTTATGTATTCTGTTCGTTACTGGTCCCGGCAATTGGTCACTTTTCTTCTTTTCGAGAAATTGAGATGTATCGAGTTTTATGGCCGTCTTCCTAGTTTCCCAGCTTTTGTTTGCGTGTTAAACCGTGTGAAGACTGGCGAGTAAAAGTGCGCGAGTTTACTGTCTGAGGGTAGACTCGCTAGTATACGTATTCGTATGCCTTCAAAAGGCTCACGGAGAGATGGTTCAACTCGCGACAGAACGAAGTCGTGCGAGAAATTTTCGGAGTGGACATGGGCTGCGAGTGACTCGCACAAACGACTCGCGCACTTCCAACCTGGTTGGAATTTCTCGCCAGTTCTTGCGAGTTTTCCATAAATAAGTACATTGAAACCTCTTGCTTCTCATTTTAATACATACAGGGTGTCACAAAAGTTCGTTCTCATTGGGAAATAAGATATAACAGAATTGATCGTGATGATAACCGACAGCTTACAAAGACGATAGAAATGTGTCAACGGCTACATGGAATACAATTTGAGCATGTATTGGATTAATTGGTAAATTGATTGTATTGTATTGTTTGTAATGTATAGTTAAAACTATTTTCTTGTTCACTTCTGTTATATTTATAGTTACCAGTTTATAATGATGGGGAGAAGGGAGGCGACGAGAAGGAGCGGGGGAACTGTATTGAAGTCGATGCGATGCCCGATTTGTCGCGTATAAATTTCTCCTCGATGACGTTCCCGCCGAAGGAAGAAATAACCGTCGTTCATGGAAACAAGCAGGAGTAGTGAATCCACGGAATGATGCAAACAGACAGTTGAAGAAGGCAGGAGAACGCCACCCTGTGCCTTGAGGAGTGTCTGTGCTTGCAGTACGCCCTTACGTTGCGTGGATGTATGTGTGCTTGCTTGTTTGCTTGGAGAATGTTTTTTTGTAAAACCTTCTCGTAGGCGTGGGGGGGGGTGGGTCGACCGTTAGCCGGGGGGAGATGAGAGCGGGGGTTTTCCTCCTTGAAGATGGGGGAGAAGAAGACGGGCAGCTCTTGGTCCGTTGGTCCATGTGGCGAAAATTTTCAAATTTGGTTCGTTTCCTTATGCGGAAGAAAACTGAATGGTAATTACAGTGTGTTAATAATGACACTTAAAAAAATGTTTGCACTAATTTCACTTATGCTTTGGCTGGGCATTCGATTGTCACTCCAGTTAGTCACCAATTTATAGTTACCAATTTATAATGATGTATTTAATGGTCAGGTATGTAGCCATGTTTGGTGCGTAAATCGATAATATAAGGAATGATGGTAATTACTGTTATTTGATAATGGTTGGAAATGATTGTTATTAATAAATGCTTTGGCCGAGGTCACCAGATCTTTCAGATCAAAGAATGTTATTAATTAAGTTATTAATTAGGTTGATTAGTAGAAGGAGTTTTCTTCCTTTATTTCACAAAATAAATTGATTAATGAAAACGATAGTATTGCTTATTGCTGATTGTTTACATTGGAAATACTGGTGCTGGTTAAGTGTGCGGTCTACCTACGATTGGTTAGGTTTAATCATGATATTTTCGTTAAAACTAACGAAAATATCATGACTAAACCTAACCAATCGTAGGTAGACCGCACACTTAACCAGCACCGACATTAATAATTCCCAATATCCCTTTAAATGTTGACAATGATGAGAAAGAAAACGAAATACTCAAAAGCATTTCGTAATGAAACCTTTTGGATACTGATTTAATTTTTGAGCACTTTTAATGAAGTTGAAAACCTTTTGGAAGGAGAGTGCTCTTATTAAAACATTCAAAATGTTGGGACAATTTTTATATTTTCGAAACCTTAATCCGTGGTCTTATATAGATCTTTTTATCCGAAAAGATCACTTTCTAAAATTCTAGTATTTGTGTGCCATCGAAAATTAACCGATATATATATATATATATATATATATATATATATATATACTATACTGTATATAGTGGCGTTATTTGACTGAAGGTTCGTGGTAGAGTAGATAACGAGTCGACTCTTAGGATTCGTGTTTCATATGGCAGAGTTCGATCCCACTAGATAAGAAAAATTTATTTGTTGTGTATATAATGTTAAAACTTTAAAACTTAAGTAGCTTTTCAGTATGTTGTTCTGTGTTGACATAAAAAATTAAAATACAATTGCAAAAAACTTCACTTTTTTACGTGAAGGTCAAAATATGATAATAAAAACCCACTCTAATAGACAGAGTTTATTTCCACAACAGTTTCGATGCCCACTGGCATCCTCTTCGGGTAGCTACAGAAAAATGAATTCGTTTTTCTGTAGCCACCCGAGAGGATGCCAGTGGGCATCGAAACTGTTGTGGAAATAAACTCTGGCTGTTAGAGTGGGTTTTTATTATCATAAAATACAATTAATGAAAAGAATTGAAAGGGAATATATTGAAATTTCCTCCAATAGATGGCGCCACCCACTCAAATAATTTTTCATTTATTTTGATCACACAATTATCGAACGATAACAATATACTATTTCTGAGTCACTACATCGTACGGGCACTACGGTGTATCGTTGAATTGCAGTAATGATGTACGATTTTGTTTATAAGGGTACTTATACGTAAATATACACTGAGAGTATTGAATGAAATCTCTACGCGCCCTGGAGAGGACTGAAAACTGTACTTCTCGAAACGAAAACCAGCAAACTACTCCACCTGAAGTTCACTTAAAAATGGTACTCAACGAAGACCTCGCGTTTGAGTATCCATTTAGTATCAAGATGACAGCCTTACGTTTTGTGTGTATATCTGTTCCGTATTCCTGCTTGCGCCATTGCACGTATTGTGCTAAAATTCTGTGAAGCTTTGTATAAAGCACTGAAAGATGACTACCTGAAGCAGGGGTAGATTTTTCAGGGGTACACAGTGAGCTGACAAATACACATTTTTCTCATTTTCTTTTCTTTTTTAAATGCATTTTTCAAGCCATTTTAACCATGTAAGTTACTAACTAACTAACTAACTAATTAACTGTGTGTATATGTATATATATATATAATATATATATATTAATATATATATATATAATATATATATATATATATATATATATATAATTTCTCGAAAAGAGAAAAGTGACCATTGGTACCTGGCTATGTGAAGTGGAAAGTACAAGAAACCAACGCACTACTTCACCAGGCCAACTCGAGAGGAGGGGCGACAAACTTGACCTTCGTGAAATGAGGAATCATCGCATGCAACATTTGAAAGGTATACAGGGTGTAAAAAAATCCGTTCTCATAGACAAATAAGATATGTAGTGACACTTGTATCGCCCAACTGAAAATGCAGAGATGTTTGCAAACAACCTGTGCAATATTCCGGCAACACAATTAGCGATATACCATCAACTCGAACAAGATGACGTCATACAAGCAAGCATAAGATGATTGACAAGGGCGATTGACAATGGGATGTAAACAAACAATTAGTAAACAAGCTAAGAAGCTATAATTAAAAGGTAGACCGCCGAATCGTAGGTAGACCGCACACTTAACCAGCACCATTAATGTCAATGTTATGATCGTCTTCGAGACGATGTTTATATAAGGCTATATTTCTATCGGCCGTATTCAAACTCCATATTTATGCTGTTATAAACGTTGTTTAAAACCAATTGTTTCTCCAAAATAACCCAACACTATCGTGTAAAAACTCAGCTAAAAGAAACGACTAAAACAGTTTTAAAATCTTTGGTCGAAATAATAATATTGTAAATTTTCTTTTATATTAGGAGATCTGAGTGCCTTTTCAATAAAAATAAGGGGATAACCCAAGTTAATAAAAGATTCCTTGATATAATCAGATTCAATATCCAAACTACAAGCGTCATTAGAATTTACAAGCCTTTATATTTGGATGCTGAGTTTGATTATATTAAGGAATCTTTTATTAAATTGGGCTATCCCCTTATTTTTATTGAAAAGTCATTCAGATCTGCTGAAAGGAAATTCTACGGTAATAATTAATAGTTCAACCAAATGTTTTTAAAATGTTTTAGTCGTTCTTTTTAACCTAAAATGTGGAAGTTCAAACCCTGCGTCCAGCGTTTTCACAGCCCACAAACCTTTCTGACACACTAGTTTCTACCAGCTAACCCAGAAAAAGTAAATGTGTCGATACAATGATGTCATTTTGACATACTGAGAACCTTTAAAAGAAGGGACAAGGATGTAATGTTTCGCTTGCTGAAACAGTGTTCATAGTAAAACTAGAATATTGTTCAGTCTTAATTAACATCTTAACTTTGCTTACTTTAGATGAGTTTCAAGAAATTTTCAGGAATTTTAAAACTGAATTTAGAATGACGTCACTGTATCGATACATTTACTTTTTCTCGGACAGTTGGTAGAAGCTAGTATGTCAGAAAAGTTTGTGAGCTTGTGAAATCTGGACGCAGGGTTGAACTTCCACAGTTTAGGTTCCAATAGCCGGTCTATTCATAGTTGTGCTAAGGAGTTGTACTTAACAGATTTCCTGAAAAGATGGTTTTCCTTATTAAATTTCCTTTCAATTGATATCCATTACGACTTTCTACGTGAATTCCTACGTGAATTTACAATTGAAATTATTTTCTCTTAGTCGTAATCATCTTAACTGTTAATCTATGTCTTTTAATGAGATACCTGCGCCTGTTTTGCATTTGTTAATCTCCTTATATCCGGTTGAATAGACTGAACACAAATTAACATATATTTATAGTCAGTTTCATTGCTTCATTTTAATTGGAACCACTGATGAGAAGCCCAATTTACATAAGTATGAGGTTGCAAATGGAATAAAACTTGTAATACTTCAGACTCCAATTCTGCATGAATACTCGCTTTTCCGTGCTATCCAAAATGTACTTAAATCTTTTGACAGGAATGACAACTGTAGGGTCATGTCAGAAGAAATTCTTTCAATTTATCGTGTAGGTTTCCTGCAAGTTCAGTAGACTCTGCCGCCCTTTCATTGAATGGATTAAGTATCCACTTCTTACCAAGTTTTTTATCGCCGCGTGAGATACAGCTTATGGGCTGTTTTGTAGTTGAAATATGTGCTGCATTATAATTTAAGGAAAGGGGGTCCCGAATTTGTTTTGTCAAATATATATATATATATATCTATATATATATGGAATTGAACTCAGAATGGTCCCCTGAGGTTCCTTCATGATACACACAGACCGTGCATGGAACAAGGAACTATTCTGGGAAAATTAAATCCACTGTAGTCCGAATAAGTAATGGTAAATGACAAACACTACAGAAAAAAACTAGTGTGTTTGTCATTTACCATTACTTATTCGGACTATAGTGGAATTTAATTTTCCCAGAAGAGTTCCTTGTTCCATGCACGATCTCCGTGTATTATATATATATATATATATATACAGGGCGTCCCAAAAAAATGTATACACACTTTAAATAATTATAAAGGCAGTGTTTTATTAAAATACATTTCATTTTCAAAATGTAATAGAATCTACAGACATTATTTAATTGTTTTGTCAACGCCTGTTTTCAAACTGACGTCCGTTCTGGTCCAGGCACTGCTGATAACGCGAAGCAATGGAATCGCAAACATCACGAAACATTTCGTTTGGTATTTGTGTGCATTCTCGTTCAATGGCTGCTCTCAATTCAGCGACTGTTGCAGGTTTTATAGCGTAGACTTCGTCTTTTAAGTATCCCCATAAAAAAAAGTCTAGTGGTGTGAGGTCTGGTGAACGCGGAGGGTATTCTACGAAACCCCTTCGTCCAATCCACATCCACATCGTGCCAAGTACCACTCGCAATACTCCACTCTTCGGTCCGGATCATCTTCAGTAATAGCATGGACTAATCTTGGAATGTAACTTTTCCATTGACAGCGCTTCAAAATGCGTTGGACAGACGATTCTGAAATTCCTACCTCACGACTCGCTTGCCGCACAGATTTTCTTGGACTTTGGTGATACGTTTCCAGTACTCTTTCTTGCTTTGTGGGGCTTGTCGATGTCCGTGGTCTTCCGGAACGCTTCTTGTGGACATTCTGAACAGTTCCATCGGCTTCAAACTTATCTCTAATTCGAGTGATGGTAAGTCGCGTTGGTGGATCTGTTTGAAACTCCCTCCTAAACTGTCTTTGCACTTCAACTGCGTTTTCACACTTCCAGTAGCATTTTAGAATGAATTTCCTTTGTTCAAAGCTTAGTCTGACTGCCATTATTAATTCTAATGGGTTTAACTTGGAAAGAAAGAAACATCAATTGAGCTATCAGCTGTTAAAGTGTGTATACATTTTTTGGGACGCCCTGTATATTATATATATATCAGGGATGGGAAACTGATAAATTCTTAAGTCCAGTTTTCGATTTCAGTTTAAGTTTGCAAAAATATCGATTTAAGTTTATTTTTCGATTCAAGTTTTATATTTTTCGGTTCGATTCAATTTAAATTTCGATTCAAGTTTTTTTTTCAGATTTCTTTAAGAATTTCTTTGTACTATTTATATTATTTTTTCGGGGGTAACCTATTGACAAATTCAAATTTAATTTTATATTTGTATTTGCATTCGATTTCTGTTTTTCAAAGAGAGAATTTGCTTTAGTAACTATCTTTACTTTTGTATGATTAAACATGTAAGCATCTATAGCCAACTGAATCAGCACGAAACATCTTTTTTTTTTTTTACTTATTCGCTTCATTTCTTTCACATAAAGTTTTATTTAACAAAAACTTTCAATTCGAAATGTTTTATTAATTCGTACACTTTTTAAATTTTAAAGCGACGACACGTATAAAATATATAAATAATAGTATTAGAAAGGGAAATAAAACAATTAAATGCACCTCTGTTCATTATACAGGGTGTCCCAGAATTAACTATCTATTTCAATGAAATCGGATAAATTTTTTAAAAACACACTTTTATTTATGTTTACCATGTTTAATATGTTTTAAAAATGTATAAATTTCTAAATTTTTTTCATAATTTTATTTTCATAATTTTTTCATTATCTAGTCCAATGAAAGACCGTCTGAAGTCATAGAAAGGCAAAGAGACTCTCCAAAAGTTAACGTGTGGCTTGGAATGACCAAATCCAAAATTTATGGCCCATTCTTCTTTGCGGGAGCAACTGTAACAGGTACCGTCTACCTTGATATGCTTCAGCAGTTTCTCGAACCACAGCTTCTTGATGATGGCATTCTTGATAATGTTGTGTTTCAACAAGAAGCATTGATCTTTTGGCGATAAACCTTTGTTTTTATGAAACCCCATGCAAAGAAATCCAGGGGTGTCAAATCCGGAGAACGCGGAGGCCAAGGTCGAGGTCCTCCACGTCCAATCCACCGATTCGGAAAGCGTCTGTTGAGGTATTCTCGAACAATTAGAGCATAATGACATGGTGCTCCATCTTGTTGAAACACAACATTATCAAGAATGCCATCATCAAGAAGCTGTGGTTCGAGAAACTGCTGAAGCATATCAAGGTAGACGGTACCTGTTACAGTTGCTCCCGCATAAATTTTGGATTTGGTCATTCCAAGCCACACGTTAACTTTTGGAGAGTCTCTTTGCCATTCTATGACTTCAGACGGTCGTTCATTGGACCAGATAATGAAAAAATTATGAAAATAAAATTATGAAAAAAATTTAGAAATTTATACATTTTTAACACATATTAAATATGATAAACATAAATAAAAGTGTGTTTTTAAAAAATTTGTCCGATTTCATTGAAATAGATAGTTAATTCTGGGACACCCTGTATATAAAATACAAATACCTTGTACTCTCGCATGTTAAAATTAGATCGAACAATTAAATTATCGTCAATATTTTCGGGCAACAAATTGTTTCTTTGAAGACTTAAAATCAATCTGAAAAGAGAAAAAAGCCGTTCCACACTAACTTGTATCATTGGAACAGCATGCACAACTAAAGATAATTTGTAAAGCTCCTCCTTGACTTAGGTCAACGAAAGGAGCATCGTCATTATTGAAAAGTATTTTGATATGGGATAAAAAATTTCCTCCCTAATTCTTTTTCTTTAATTTTTAAAACCATTGTTTCTAGTACTTTCAGCTACGTTATTTTCTACATCGAATTAAAGGATAAATGGATATTTTAAATCCATACAAATGTTAAGTCTCAAAAAAAGGAAAATAATTCACGTTACCTATTTATATTTTTTGGCAATCGAAATGCTCCTCAAAACTGAAACGCAAAACTGTTATTTTTACTCAATTCGAATTCAGATTTCAGTTTTTGATTGTTTTTCAATTTCAGTTCGAATTTCGATTTTAGATGTCAGAATTTTTTTCAGTTCAAATTTTTTTCGATTTCAGTTAAAATAATATCGGTTTTATCATTTTCTCGATTCCAGTTCGATTCAGTTTCCCATCCCTGATATATATATATATATATACACGCACGAGGGTACTTCAATAAGTGTCCGCACTTTTTATTTTAGTGATAATATAGTATATATAATATATACTCGTAATAACGAGCCAAACTGAGATCTGTAGGCTTATTTAGGCTAGCAACAGTATAGGCTTATTTAGGCTACGCGTAGCTGTCACATATCGTACGAGTAGTGAGCATGGCTGTGCCTCTTTCAATGTGTACCCTGGAAGAACAGAGATCCGTGGTTCGTTTTTTGTGGACAGGTGTGAAAGGAACTGAAATTCACACGCGTTTATGTGCTCAGTATGGGAATAATGCGTTACCACAGCGAAGTGTGTACGAGTGGATTCAAATGTTCAAGGAAGGTCGGACATGTGTGACAGATACTCAGCGCTCAGGACGACCGTCAACATCAACCAGTGGTGACAAGCAGGAAGAAGTCAGAGCCATGATTTTCGATGACAGAAGATTAACAATAAAAGAAATTGCATATTCATTGAACATCACTCAAGGGTCAGCCTATTCGATAGTTCATGACATTCTTGGCTTTCACAAGGTTTGTGCAAGATGGGTGCCCAAACAGTTGACAGAAGAGCACAAGCGTAATCGTATGGACGTCTGCTCTCGTCTTTTGGCGTGGTATCATAATGAAGGTGAAAACTTTTTGGAACGCATTATCACTGGAGATGAAACCTGGATCTATCACTATGAACCAGAAAGCAAACGACAGAGCAATTTAGGGTTGCCAGATTTTTCAAATGCCCATGCGGGACAAAAAAATTTCTGAGTTTTTTTTTTAAGACCAAATTTTTTTTCAAATTGAAACTAGATTTCTTCAACGGTTACAACAAACAAAATTAGAAAAATTTTATTGCAATAATATTTAACAATTAAACATCGTGAATAAATTGAAATTATTATACATAATATTGAAATTCTAAATCAATTCATCCCTAAAAAATTTGCTTAAAAAATATTTTTTGCGGGACATTTTAAACGCGGGATTTTGACGCAGGATTTTGACGCTGGATTTTTGGATCAAATGCGGGACTGTCCCGTAAAATACGGGACGTCTGGCAACCATACAGAGCCTGCAATGGAAGCATCCAACATCTTCCGTTGCAAGGAAGTTCAAAGCGCAGCCGTCAGCAGGTAAAGTTATGCTAACACTGTTTTGGGATACACGAGGCCCTATCCTTGAACATTATCTGGAGTGTGGAATTACAGTAACAAGTGCATCGTATTCTGACATGCTTCGGAATGAGTTAAAGCAAGCCATTCGCACAAAACGGAGAGGGAGATTGTCGGAAGGTGTTATTCTGTTACACGACAATGCGCGCCCTCATACCGCTGCACAGACTAGAAAATGCCTTCAAGAACTTAAATTTGAAGTTCTCGACCATCCAGCCTACAGTCCAGACCTGGCACCTTCGGATTTTTACCTGTTTGGACCACTAAAAGACGCTTTGAGAGGTCAGCGATTCCAAGGCGATGATGACCTGAAGGAGGCGGTGCATGACTGGCTACACACACAGCCAAAAACATTATTTTGTGATGGCATTAGGAAGCTTGTAGATCGCTGGACTAAGTGTATTGAGAAACAGGGAGACTATGTTGAGAAGTGATGTGTTTATAATCTATCAGATGTGAAAATAAAATTGCGAAAATAAAAAGTGCGGATACTTATTGAATTACTCTCGTGTATATATATATATATATATATATATATAAACAGAAAAAGTATACATATTAAAATACACATTCTGAAACCAATGCGAAAGTATCTACATATACAAAACTCTCTCAATATATCTTAACGTCTCCTCGCCGAGTGGGTAACTTGGCAGCTCGTGACATTGGTTCGAATCTCACCCAGGTAAACTAAATTTATTTCTAATGCATTTAATTTTAAAACTTAAGGTGTTGTTAGTATGCTGTTCCCGATTAACATAAAATTGATATGCATATAATTACACTTGATTAATGAGAATAAACTAAAATGGAATTTAACTGACATTTCCTCCAATAGATGGCGCCACCCACTTCGATTAAATTATTTTCAAGAATCAGTTTCCCGAAAAGTATTCCATTAAGCATCGAAGCTTGATGAAAATACTGTTATCACCTGAGAGCACTTGTTCGATGAAAGAATTTCCCACATCTTGATCAAAATTCTGTCTCAGTGTAGATGTTAAAAGCTACTGCTAAATATCTTTTGTTTTTTAACTTTGAATTTTTAAGGCCAAATGTTTTTTTGTGTGTTCATTTTTCAGACTAGTCCATGATTTTTGTAGGCAATGCCTTTTTTGTTTTAAACACAAATTTTGCACAATATTAACGCTCATCCTACCTACTTTTTACGACTGTGGTATTTTTGTAAATTTATGGACTGACTTGCTTTTCCTCGATTTCACAAAGTATAAAATTTTGTACAAGCGTGGTATGACAAGATGCACAAAATTATGTATTATTTTTTACCTTTTGGTGTAAAGTGCGTGTGGTGTAGTTTCTTCTGAAAAAGGTTAGCCTCCGGAAGAGCCGTCTGCGAAGAACTAGTCGGGGTCAAAAAAGATTTCTCCACGCGCTACCGTGCGTAGACGATTAATATAAAATCTTTTATAATTTTTACGTGCATGCTGGATATTTTCTTTGTTTTGATAACGTTTTGCATCTATTTTATTGGTTATATATTTATCTATGTTTTGGGTTTGAAATATGAAGGAAGCTGAAAAAACATTAATCCAGTGCTGTAACCTGCAGGTCTAAATTTAATTTAAAATCTATTTTATATACTTAATATAAATATATATAGTTTTCTTTTGTTTTTACAACATATAAACAATAATCCATTGAAACTATATACTTATTTTCCATGTAAACGGATTTTCTATTCAATATGGTAAAAAGAAAAAGAAGAAGAGTTTAGAAAAAAAAAAGAAGCAAAAAACACTTTTTTTACTTGATAAAGGGTTCGTGGTTTCTCCCAGGGTGACCTCCAAATGTAATTGGTCAATCGTTGACCGTTTTTCGGTGGGTGTGTCGATATTAATACACGTCTGGTAGCGCGGACAAGATGTTTTTTCGACTCATTCTTTTTCTCCCTGCAGCCAAGTAACTTTCACTGTTTTTGACCTTTACAGTGACCTTACTTTATAATAATGAGCGTGTCTGTCACGAATTTTAAATGACAATTACGACTTTCACTGTCATTATAAAATACAACAAAGTTTTAATATTTAATCTTAAGTTTCACATATTAAATTAGATTTCTTACGTTATGTAATTAATAAAGGGGAATATGTCTTCCTCGGAATTGAAATAGGCCTAAGGAGATGGGGAATATGGCCTAGCGCGGGACAAGAATAAATCTATGCCCAAAGAAAGAAGGTACCTCCTACGAAGACCCTCGGGGAGAAGTGAATTGAATTTACTATCTCAAGCTCATCTTAAAAGTGTTCCCCACTTCCCACGGCCACGAGTGGAAATATTAAAATGAAAATGACAAGGGAAGGGAACTAAGGTCTTTTGATGAACTGTGTACGATCCTCTCTATGACAAATTGTTCTCCACCGCCTCACTCACTCGATCTGCGCTGCACGCTGTTTTTCGCATCCAGAATTAAATTTTCATCTCTCATTGGGAAGACATTCTTTATTCTTTTTTTCCCTTTGATCCTGAAACTTAGAAACAATTTTAAAATACTGTACCTTATATTATGAGTTTTACAAATTCCTAACTGTTTTATATTATTTAGTTAATTTATGTTAACTATTTGACAATATTAAACAATTTTCATTTTTAGTTCAAGTACTATTTGAAACTAAAATTGTTTGCAAATATATAATTTGATGAAATGGAGCAAGTGTAGTTTACGTCCCGCTGTAGTGCCTGGTGTAGTTTACGTTCCCCTACATTATCCTAGTGTAGTTTACGTTCCCCTACATTCAGTGATGGGCACCGTTACATTAAATTGGGCGGAGTTACCGTTACTCGTTACACGTCGAAAATGTACTCGGCGTTACCGTTACATCGTTACTTTTGAAAATCCTTAAAGCGTTACCATTACTCGATACATGTAACGCCGTTACAAGTAACTAGTTACATTTTATATTTGTTTATGTGCCTTCACACGTATTTTGAAACTACAGATAAACTTACAAATGGCAGCCATACCACATAAATTCTAATAGCTACTATTATTGACTATATAAATGTTGTTCTCTTAAGAACGATATATTACACAATAATTTACACCCCAATGATTTTTGGGAAAGATAAAGAGACCTAGAACATATAAATTTAGTTGTTGCCACTAACACGGAATAGTGAATTGCATTTAATAGTCCTCATGAATGGAATGGCAATGTTATCAAATTCAAGTATCAATTTATTATTGTTAGTTTGTAAACACGATTCAATAACTAGATATGATAGAATATGAAGCTCAACACACTCACACAAAGCACTATAGTAATATAGTATTATTACGTCTTTACAGTTGGGCATTAAGCGTAGGCGGCGAAGATACACGTTTTGATTTAAAAATTCTTACTATTTTCCTTACAGCAGTTTCCAGCGAGTTAGTTAAATTTCCATCGAAAGTTTTCTTCATAATTTCCGTGTGTACCAACTTTTTCTTGGGTTTATAAGCTTTATACATGTAACAAGTAACTAAAAAATCCGTTACGTTGATAAAAAATTTGCAAAGCGTTACCGTTACATTGATACATTTGAAAATCTTTCAGGCGTTACCGTTACTTGTTACTTTTGTAACGTTCGTTACGTAACGTCGTTACATATAACGCGCTACTGCCCATCTCTGCCTACATTATCCTAGCGTAGTTTGCGTTCCCCAACTTTGTCCGCGTATACCTAATCAAATAAAACGTTAAAACTAACGAAAACATTACGACATAACCTAACCAATCGTCAATATATATATATATTATATATATATATATATATTGACGATTGGTTAGGTTAAGTTGTAATATTTTCGTTAGTTTTAACGTTTTATTTGATGGATTCATTTAAAAAATGTCTCCTAAAGATCCTAGTGTAGTTTACGTTCCCCAACTTTGACCTAGTGTAGTTTGTGTTCCCTTTTGCGTCAGGGGGACGTAAACTACACTTGTTCCGATGAAATAGATATGTGGCATTACGTGACGTATTCGCTCACATCCCATTGGTTGAACAAACAGCGTCACATTCCATTACAAACACGCTGCGACCTGTTCGGATGTTTTCGTGCAAGCAGTCACTATTCTTTTTTCTGGGATTTACCTGAGGTCTATTTGGAATTTATAACCTAACTAACTTTTTGGTTTTATTAATGTTAAGAATTTATTACATTTTATATAATTAATAAATTTCCAATTTTACAATCCCAACATTTGCACACTACCTGTAACTTACCCAACAGTCAATAATCCAGGCTTCAGAGGTACACTAAAAGCGCATGCAGACATAGATGCAAACCTTATTAAAAAAGAAACTCGTATCTAATTATGACATTCAAAATCAAGCTTTGAATATGCGGTATGAAAGTCAATCATTTCAACTATAAGCCTTGTTAATTTTGAGTAGAATAGTGGTGGTTATTTGGTTCAGAGCCCATCTCTTTAATCAAGAAAAATTTCTTCCTAAATCTAAAAAATATAGGCTACACCAGGACTATTTTTGAAAATCTTCCTTAGTCCTTAGAACCAATGTGGCTGTTGCCATGACTTCTCCATCAGCAAAGTTTATTTAAAACCTGCTGGCCACTCCAAAATCTAATTTTTGTGTCCAACATGCTCAAATAACTCCTTCCCCAAGAGAGAGACTGGGTAAAAGCTAAAAATAGGTTATGTGAGGTTAGGTTAGCTTTAGTCGGGTTATTTAAATTTTCTAAAAAGAAAGACTATGTGCATTTTGGACTTTGTGAAAAACAAGGATTGCCAAATTCTGAAAATTTACCTTAATATGATCTAAATGTGACTTCAGTACTGTAGGCCTCTCTGTCCCGCATTTAAGTTAAGGGGCATGAGGTTAAAATTAGATCTAAAATTAACCTTTCCAACGACAAATGACTTAAACGTAGCCTAACCTCAAATACCGATAATATGGTAGCAAATTGGGCTTTCGACCTGCTGTGTACTAGGACTACCTCAATTGGATCCAATCTAGCCTAGTCACACCTCCAATTCAGGAAATTCAATAACTTTTTTATGTTAGTGTTATATTAAGTATCTCCATTTAAGTACCAGGCCTAACGTTTTTATTATTAATTAGCTTTGGAGGAAGCTTAATATATCATAGGATCAGGTTTGACAAGCTCTATAATTGGAACACACACACACACCTGTGTGTGTATATATATATATATATATATATATATATATATATATATATATGTTATATATACGCACAAGCCATCAGCTTGACCTTCATGTGAATAGATACCAACGTAAGGAACTGCAACGAGGTTAGTATATATGACCATTTCATGCATTTGTGAAAGCTTTCCCGATTTGTTCGTGACGGGTAGCGGAACAAAGTCGATCTGCACAATGTCGACAGGCATAATGTCGATACTAAAAAGTTGGCTTAAATTAGGTCAGGTTAGGTTACATTATGCCCGGTTAATTTACACTAGGTTAGGTTAGGTTAGTTTGGTGAAGTTAGGTCAGCCATTTTCATCTAAAACCTAAAATTAGTTTGAAATCTGGGATCACTTTAACATATTGCTTCCTAGGAACCTCTCTTTAACATATTGCTTCCCAGTGTTAATCACTTTAACATATTGCTTCCCAATATTTAGGATAAGGAATACGATAAAAAATGTTGGATCACCTGAAGATCCGTCACCCTAGCCTTTTTGAGTTGGCTTTATAAGGCTAACTAACGAAAATATCACGACTTAACCTAACCAGTCGTTAGGTCAACTGTACGCCCTTGACGATTGGTTAAGTTAGGTCGTGATATTTTCGTTAGGTAGCCTTATAAAGCTAACTAAAAAAGGCTTGGGTGACGGATCTTCAGGTGATCCAAAATGTTCGCTTTAATAAAGTAAAGGCATAAAAAGTAAGTCATAACATGTTCAAATATTAGATTGAAAGTAAATTTATTAGAATTGTTGCGCTATATGGTCGCACAAAGTGACCAACCAACCTTTCTCTTTTTAACATATTGCTTTCCAGTGTTAATCATTTTAACATATTGCTTCCCAGATGGGATCACCTTAACATATTGCTTCCCGAATGCTTTGGGAAGCAATATGTTAAAGTGATCCGAAATCTGAAATCCATATACTTGCATAAGGTTGAACGTCACATCGACATGATGAATTCGATTAACGCGTTCGCGAGCCGCTTGACCTTAAGAAGCTGTGTTAAAATGTGAACATTCTAGTTGCATCATACTCGTAAGTTGTCTTGAAAGGCATACAAAGGCGGCTAGAGACTATACGTTAATAATAACTGAAACTGTATTGAAATCCTTTACATTTGTTGAATTTGCATTATTTTGTTTCTTTAAAGTTATATAGTTATTGCTTTAATAACATATTGAGATGCGTTGCACTAACTTTTTTAAGCCTAATACCTTATTCACGAGGCACTTGGAACGTGGAATAAAAAAGTTCCAAGAACATCGTTCGTGGAATTCTGTTTACGCTCAGTGTTCACATTCATTTATTTATTAGTTATTTTTCAGGAAAATTTCATGTAATTAAAAACTTTTTCGTTGATGAAAATAAATTATAATTACTGTATTTCGATTCATTTCATGCTGTAGCGAGATTTCTTTAATTTTTACCAATATGTTTTTGTAACTGTTATGGAATTTGTTCCTTGCACCTTGTCGAAAATGGAACGAGGAATTCCTGAAAAAACACCAAGGACGAAGACTATTTATTTCCAAAACGTCCACAATGTCAAAGGAATTTCACGAAAGGACGACATCTGGAACATAAATTTCTGTAAAAATGCATAGTGGAAATGCATTTTTGCCGTATAAATCAAACTAAGCTTCATGTTATAAAGCTTCCGTTGTTTCCACGTTCACCGTGTCAGCTGACCGCAAATTATACCACATTATATACTGTAGTTACGTGTTATATACGCTAAATCATTTCACTAAATAAGTTAACCCTTTAACGCCGAACGTTTTTGTAGGGTTAAGTCTAAATGCGTGTATTTGAAACGCTAAGTATTCGACTCAGTCGGCGTTAGAGGGCTAAATGTATGATGTAAATGTTTAATTATGTGTTAACTTAAATTTTTCCATGCAGGTATTTAATTTGCTCCATAATTGTATTACTTACGTCATTTGTATTGAACAAATAATTACGTTGATTTTGGTCTTCACAGCCTCTATCCTATTTTGTCTATAAGATTTTTCACAATGACTTTCGTTATTCACACTATCGCCACGTCTCCAGGAACGTATCCTGGTGAAAGTGCGGATGTTATATATATGAGGCATGGAATAATTGTAATTTGTAATTGTAAATGATTGTAATTAATTACATTTTTTCATATAATTGGCAAGTAACTGTAATTGACTACCTAAAATGTAATTGTAATTAATTACATTAGGAAACCAAGGTAATTGATACAACTACAGTCAATTACTTTCAATTACATGAATATTAAAGTTAACATGTCATACTTACAGTTTAAACTACTTGTTCATCATGTTTCAGGAAGCTTTCTTATGAAATAAAATGTTCCATTTATTTCAAATTTTCCTAATTAAAGTGCCAGTTTTTTTGCCCTTATTATTTTGATAAAATAAAATGCCAGTTCTTTTGTCTTATATTAGTATTTTTTGAGTGCCTTATCTTTGGTTTCATTAGGCCATATCACATACTGTATATAAGTTATGTCCAATGTCCAACTGTCCATAGCAAGAACTGCTTGATGAAAAATACAGTTCCATGCAGTGTTAAAAAATAAAAGAGTACACTTTATTGACATAATATTACCTAGTTTTCATTGAAGATGATGACCAAAACTGAAAATGGTACTGAAAGACCTTGGTAGAAAAGCATGACATAAATCAAATAATGTGTATTTATGAAAAAAATGCAATTCTTTGTAAATGTAATTGTAAGTGTAATTAATTACTTTACTACGTAATTCTAATTGTAATTAAGTATTTCACCATCTACAGTAACTGTAGTTGTAATTGAGGATATGTCAAGTAATTGTAAATAAGGATATGGCAAGTGATTGTAATTGTAATTAATTACATACCAAGTAATTGCCCCATGCCTGATATAGTATACACTAGGCCGGGTCGAAAATGGGAAATTTATTTATTTCGTAAAACGTACACTATGTGAGAAGTTTCATTTTATCACCTTAACAAAATATTAAAATATCAAGCATGTGTTACCCATGCTACCCATAGCACATATCTCCCCCACCCTTTTTTTACCCTCATATTTGCATATATTTAAATAGGAAAAAATGTTATTTCTTAAAAAGTACACTATGTGAGAAGGTTTTTTTATCACTTTAACAAAATATTAAAAAATCTAGTATATGCTACCCTACTACCCCTATCACATGCCCCTCCTCCCTTTTTTACTTTCATATTTGCATATGTTTAATGTTGTTATATGTTACATGATAAGTTCTTTGTTTAATGCTTGATATTTTTATGTTTCAGATAAAAAGAAATAATTTTTCAGATAAATAGAAATAATTTGCATTTGCTTTAATTATAATTTGAATTATCATAGATTACACTGGTATGCATACGAATTTTTTTTGTCTGCTGTGAAAATTTTTCAACTCATATTATATAATTCGACCATGCTGAATTCGAAAATGACATTGGTTTTCATCAATCAGGTCAGGTTTTTTCTCTATTGGCCATTTATTATAAGTCCAATTTTATCCCCAAATTTATTGATTTTTTTAGCTTAAACACTGTAGATACGAGTAATATTATAAGAACACTCGTGAAAAATGATAACATTGTGTGAATAAATACTTTTATTCATACAATGAATATGGAAAAAAGTTTATTGAGGAAGGAATGAAGTTTTTTTGGCTTTCCGTCTGTGTTTTTCTTCGGGCACGTCTCGCTTCAAACACCAACAATAGTCCGCCAGCATATTGATATCCCAGTTTCCCTGGTACCTCTCTTCCATTATTTTGATATCTTGGTGAAATCGTTCACCCTGTTCCTCACTATAATCCCCGCAATTTTCAGGAAAATAGTCCAAGTGGGACCACAAAAAGTGCATTTTTATGGACATGCGCGACCCATGAGCTTTGAAAGCTTCCATCAAGTTTTCGACAACGGACTCGTATTCTGGACTTCTACGCTTGCCAAGAAAATCAGTGACAACTGAGTTGAATGCCTGCCAGGCATTCTTCTCAGTTGGAGTCATTGCGTTTTCGAACTGAGTATCCTTGATCAAAGTTCGAATTTGAGGACCATCAAAAACCCCAGCATTTAGTTTAGCATCAGATATATGAGGAAATTTACTCTCGAGATATCGGAATGCTTAACCCTCCTTATTCATTGATTTGATGAAATTTTTCATCAAGCCCAGCTTAATATGAAGTGGTGGGAGCAAAATTTTTGTGTGGTACAAGGGGCACTGAAACGACATTATGCGACCCAGGTTCAAAATTCTCTCTGGATGCCCATTCACGCTGTGCATAGTGCTTCTCATCCGCTCGGCTATCCCATTTGCAGAGGAAACATGGGTATTTCGTGTATCCCCCTTGCATTCCCAATACAAATGCCACAATCTGAAAAAAATGAAATTTTTTAAAGAATTTAGAGAATTTGTTCTATCAGATAAAAAAATCTATGCATTGGACTGTATCACTTCTGGGGAAGTTAAGTGTTCTTATACGCTCTCAAATAACCTTTGGAAAAACAACATAGTCAATAGCAATAGTTTACTTATGATATTAGTATTACCTTCAAATCTCCACAGATCCTCCAGTTATGTTGGTCGTATACGAGAGCATCCAGTAAAATTTTCATGTTATCGTAGCTCTCAGTAAGTTGTACGGAATGTGCAACGCAGCAACGCAGCAACGCAGCAACGCAGCAACCCTATTCCCAATGTTGAGACGTACTGCTTTCAAACTTCGTTTAGACGAGTCTATAAATAGCCTCCATTCTGATGCGTTATATGGCAGGCCTAAGGATTCGATTAGCCCCTCAACATTGCAGCAGTACACTAAGGAAGAGGTATTTTCGTGCACTGCAAAAAACTTGCGGAATTCTTCCTCTCGTTTCCTATACCAGGAGAATGTTGTTCCCGGAGCCAGCAAGTTGTCCTCTCGAAGTCGTGAGCCCAAGATCTCGGCAGCTAATTTGGAAAGTCCTAAATCCCTGGTAAGATCATTAAGTTTGGCCTGGTTGAGAGGCCTCGGCTCATTTGAAGCGGTATTTTGAGGTATATACGACTGGGATTGGTCATTGGCATTGGTCATTGATTCATCATCAGAATCATCGAAGTCCAGGGTTTGAGGTGGGTCGGGTATTGGAATTCCAGGACCATGGGGTACAGGTCTCATAGCAGAAGGAATGTCAGGGTATACAACAATGTGTTTATTCTTCTTGTTAACTCCTGAAAATAGAAACACAGAAACATGGATATAAAACTTGCATATGAAATAGAAGAAGCATTCAGACAGTGGCGGCTCGTGAGGGAAGGCTGCGGTCTGTAAGATATGAAATAGGTCGATGGAGTCTGTATATGTAAATGTAACTTGTATAACAATATGTATGTGTAAATGTATTTTCTATAACAATATGTATATGTAAATGTATGATTACCATTATGGTGAATATTATGCTATATATGGTGAATATTACATTATGGTGAATATTATGTCAAGTTTCATACGAGGATTTCAAAATATTTAAGAAAAATAAATTTATAAGCCCACCTTGGAGGTTTGTCATGCAGAAATAGCAATCTGTCACGTGATCCTTTCCTTCTCTCCAAATCATGGGAATTCCAAAAGGCAAAGATTTCGCTCTGCCTTTGCTCCATCTTCTCAAATTTTCAATGCACGTCTTGCAGCACATATGAGGGGCGAAATTTTTGTCCTGGTCCCCTAGCTTAATTTCAAAGTATGCTCTATACATTGTCTTCACAAATTTATTGATTTGGCACTGGTTATTTGGCATGGTAACCGTCCCACATATGTAGCAGAATCTATTGGGATCATTTTTACACGCTCTATTCATTATGAAATATTTTATCTATATGCCTGAAAAGTAAAAAAAGATATTATACAAGTGAAACAAGTGATGATAGATGTTACTGTTCCAATTCCGCTTTGACAAAATCACGAAAAATTCTATTTTACTTATGAGGCCATAGCCGGATAACCTGAGCTGATTGAGAAAAACGGATTGCAGATTCGAAATCAGCAGGAAAAACTCTATAAGAATCACTTACAAAACCCTTGACAGCAAAATTGATGCATACCAGTGTTATAAATTACTTATAATTTGATTTTGCTTCTGAATATAAACTATGACTACTAGAAGCAAGTCCTCAAATGCAACCTTTGGATATCCTACGGAATTACCAGCAGCCATGACTCCTTCAAAAGCAGATGTTGTGAGAGACTACCTTTTTGTGCGCCGTCCTGAAGAAGCTAAATCAAAAGGATCAGCAACTGCTAATGATTGTTACAGGGTTGTTGTAAAAGATATTGAAGACATCTGGATGAAATTTTCTTTTCCTACGATTAACACTAAAGGTATCTATCTTGAAGTCAGTCGACTAATAGAAGCTTTAAAATTTAACAAGGTGCCGTTACATCGAAGAAATGAAAGTTTTTCCTTAAAAGTAGCTCAGTATGATGAAATGTTTGATATATCTTCTTGTGAATGCTATGATAAGGAAACTGATAGAAAATCTTGCAGGTGTAAGGATAAAATACCAATGGCAGAAGGAGTCTTTTATGGATCAAAAATAGAGAAAAAATCAGTTAGGACCAATTGATCGCACAGCTAGTTCAACAAAGAGGAGATCTTTAGCAAGAGCCCAAGAAGCACAAAACCGCCAACTAAAAGCACAATAAGAAATGACTGAAGCCACCAATATTTTACTATCGGAATTTATAGAAAATACCGAAGAAGACATGGATGTAGATTTAGAGAGTCAGGATGTAGATTATGAGGCCAATTTAGAATTGACTGAGAATATTCAGAACAGGCACTCCTATAAAAACCTAGCATTAACAGCAGATCGTTATCGTGTAAGTTGTAGAGCTGCAGCTGCAATAGTCACTGCAGCTTTAAAAGATATGGGGATCCTTAACCACACCAATATGCTTGACAGAAAGAAATTAGAAAGAGAAAGAAATCGCATGGGTGAAACAAGTACTTTTAGGTCTAAATCCGAAAATCTGAAGATGGAGTGCCTTGGATTTGATGGGAGGAAAGATAACACATTAACTAAAAGTGGAAAGATAAAAGAAGAACACTATGTTATTGTGGAAGAACCTGGAAGCATCTATGTAGACCATGTCACACCAGATAATGGACCTGCTCGCTGCATAGCAGAAGAGTTGATAACTATTATTACAGACTCGAACAGCACAGATACTATCAAAGCTTTACTGTGTGATGGTACTCCTGTAAATACAGGAAAAATTGGTGGAGCCATAAAACTGGCTGAAATTCATCTTAACAGACCAGTGCAGTGGTTGGTGTGCCTCTTGCATTTGAATGAGCTGCCTTTTATGCACGTCTACAAGCCATTGATGGTAAAACAACAGGTCCAAATACTTTTGTGGGTTCAATTTGGGAATAAACTGAAAACAGATTTAACAAAATTGGAGGTAGTCAAATATTCTCGCGTAAAGGGAAACATTAAAGAAATTCCAGCAAATGTTGTGAAGGAGCTAAGCAGTGATCAAAGATATCTCTATGATATGTGTCTGGCAGGGCAAACTGGAGACACTTCTCAAGATCTATCCACTCGATCCCCAGGTACCCTTCACCATGCTCGCTGGCTAACTCGAGCCAACAGGGTCCTTCGATTATATATCTCAACGCCAAATCCTGATAAAAACCTTCAAGATATAGTCAAGATTATTATGCAGTTCTATGCTCCAGGGTGGTTTTGGATAAAATCTCATCCTAATGCAACTGATGGTGCATATAACTTTTGACATTTAATGTACTTGCTTCGAAATTTAGATGAACAACATACGTAGATCAATCATAGAACTAATATTAAAGAATAACGCCTACTTTGCCCACCCAGAAAATATACTCATATCAATGGTAACTGACAAGAGACTAGAAATTTGGGAGCAAGCTACTCAGAAAATCATCCTTTCAAGAACAGGATTTTCAGGTACCAGAAACTTTGAGTTGCCTCGAACCCTCAATTTCCAATCTGCTGACTACACCCCGAAAAGATCGGTTGGCAAAAAGAGCTAATTCCTCCTCCACCGCTGCTAAACAATTTTAGCGACGATGATCTACTACAGGCCCGATGCAAGCCACTGGAGATAGCTTCTTTTCTATGCCACAGTCAAAGTGTGGAAAGGGCAGTGAACCTAGTAACAAAGGCATGTCAGGAAAGAATAGGATATGACAACAGTCAAAAGTTTATCTTAAACTCATTAGAATCAAGGCGAAAACTGCCCAAGTTTGAATGGAAGGCCCAATGGAATGAGTAAGAAACATATGAAATAAAATTTCCTAATGATATTGAAAATTTCTTCCCTTTTGATGTGATAAGGAACAATGAAAAAGTTAATTGAATTTTAGCACATTTATTATGCCTCTAATTTTTTCTTCTGAATATATTGTACTTAATTAATTTTCCTAATACTGTACATTATTAAAAAAATATTATACGTTAATAAAGATTTATGTCATCAAAAAACCTGAATGTAGAGTAAGTCTCGTATAAATGGAATATTCTTCAATATAGGTCAAAAAGTGAAAAATTGTGCCAGGGGTAGGAGGCGAGAATAATTTATGAGGGGGTTCCAGTGTTCCATTCAAACCCCTCACAATATGTACCTTTTCAATATAAAATTTCGACCCGGCCTAGTATATACCCTCAAAAAGTGTATAATTACACAGTTAATAGTGAAAATAATAAATCTGAAATGTAAAGAAAATTAGAAGACGCTGAAAAATTTTAAAGTTTAAAATTGAAAGTCAAATGAGACGAATATGTGGAAAGAGTGGAAAAACCTGAAATGGAGCCAAACGAAGCACAAAAACAAACTGTATGAACTATTTTTTAAAAACAATATAAAAGAGAACGGTCTGCCTCTTCTGCACAATTTATGGCTTGCCAAAGGAAGAGCATCGAGAATTGTTTTAAACTGCGAAACCCTTTTGTATAAAATAGAATTGGTGAAAAAACAAAACTGTAGACACCTCCTTCATTTCAATCTAAATTAAAGGTGTTACGTCCAAAAAAAATATATTCTTCAATATTCAGATTTCGTAAAGATTGTTGCGAAAAATTTCTCATTCTTTCGATTAACGAAGTGATCGAACATAAATTTCGAAACGTGTCACGAGAAATCGTTAAATTACCGCATTTAAATCAGGTAATTTGAAAATGAGTTACGACAGAAGATCGATGCGATTGTGTTTTTTGTTCATCGATGATTTTACAATTCAAAGGCAATAAATTTGATATGAAAGATTTGGGACAACAGGTAAAACTGAGGTAAGAAGGCCTACTAATCACACACTTAAAATACCATATATAAATTTCGGGAATGCATTCGCCATCTCCTATATTTTAACTCATTCATCACTGACGAGCAGGCGAGTGGGTTTTTACAGCCCTCTCTCTCTCTCTCTCTCTCTCTCTCTCTCTATATATATATATATATATATATATTATATATTAGTGGTGGACCGGATGTCAGTTTTTCAACATCCAATATCCTTGGTAGCGCTTCTCCATCATCTGAATATCTTGATGGAAGCGCTCTCCTTGCTCGTCACTCACTGCACCAAGGTTTTCAGGAAAGAAATCTAAGTGGGAATGCAGGAAGTGAATTTTTAACGACATTCGACACTCCATTTCTTTGAAGGCATCAAGGAGGTTCTTGACTCCATCCTTATACGCAGGTGACTTGTTACTTCCAAGAAAGTTTTCACATATCCATTTGAACGCCAGCCAAGCCTTCAATTCCAGCGGACTTAGGACTTTTTCAAATTCAGTGTCATTCAAAACCTCCCTTATTTGTGGCCCAACAAAAATTCCTTCCTTCAATTTTGCTGCAGTAACCTTCGGAAATTTCCTTGAAAGGTATTGGAACCCTTCAGAATTGACTTTACCCATTGCTTTAACAAAATTCTTCATTAAACCAAGTTTAATGTGAAGAGGTGGCAGATAGATCTTTTGGGGATCCACTAAAGGGACAGACTGGACATTGCTTATCCCTGGGACATATGTATACCTAAGTGGCCAGTCACTTTTGGTGTAATGTTCTATAGTGGCGCGACTGTCCCACAGGCAAAGGAAACAACAAAATTTTGTGAATCCTGACTGCATACCCATAAGCATTCCTATAACTTTTAGATCTCCACAAACATTCCATTGATGACTGTCGTATTTGATTGCCTTAAGTAGTATATCCATATTGTCATATGTCTCTTTTAGATGGACGGAATGGCAATGGGGATGGATGGCATTATATTACCATTATGCAAAAGAACTGCTTTCAGGCTTCTCTGCGACGAATCAATAAAGAGGCGCCACTCAGATGCCACATACGTCTGAGATATGGCTGTAAATAGTCCATTGATGTCATGGTAATAACAGAGAGGACCGTCTACTGAAAAGAATGCTGTTAATTCAAAATTCCGCTTTCGGTAGTAACTAATACGAACATTGTTCTCAAGTAAATTGTTCTCCTTTAGTCTTGAGGCGAGAAGCTCTGATTTCTCTTTAGACAGCGATAAGTCTCTAACAAGATCATTCAACTGTCCTTGGGTTAACTTTTTAGGCTCTAAATGTCTACCTTCAAAAGTGTACTCTGGTTCTGTAGATGGTCCGGAAACGCCAGTTGCACCTTCATCACTTTCCATGTCATCTATGATAGAATCTAGCCTATCACTTGGGGGAATTGGAATGGGCAATGTTTCATCATGTTTTACTGGTCTACGTGCTGAATCCAAGTTTGGATATACAATCTGGTGTTTGTTCTTGGCAGAAAACCCATTAAGTTCACACTACAAAAATAACAGTCTTCATGATGATCTCTCGGCTCCCTCCATATCATGGGTATGGCAAATGGCATTGAAGCTTTCTTTTTGTTAAGCCAATCACGTAATCCATTTGAACAGCCAGAACAGATTTAATGTGGCGCCCATGGTTTATCTTGGTCACCTAGATGGCAACCAAAGTATAGCTTGTATATTTTCTTAATGTCGGTTGTAATACTTCGTCGCTGTGTTTTAGTTGTCAACTGGCCGCATACGAAACAGAACTTGTCGGGGTCATTCTTACATTGTCGAGGCATGTTGACTGACCTGAGCAAACTATAAATTCAAAAAAAATGTACACCAACTTGACACAACAAGTTCTTGGACTGGACTGATCTTTTGACACACAAAGCACGGCGTTGTTGCCTGAATCACAATGCTGCTAGACGTAAAAGCTCACACCTGAAATACATAAGATGTATAATTAAGATAATTGAAATAAATAAGATGAATAAACTAAAAAAACACAATAAAATAAACACAATCAAATGTTGAAATATTAGTATTTTGCCTATTTAAAATGGTTAAATCTGTGTAGTTATATATATGCCTTCATCTTGAAAACTATACGTGCTAGAAAACATTTGAATGTAGTTTTGGAATCAGCGTGAAAAATGCTATCCAGCCACCACAAATTTTACTCTGATGAAAAATCTTTGTTGACCAGTGTAATTAATACTTTACATGAAATGTGCATGACTGGGCCTTATAAGCTACTTTATAAGCTAATTTAATTGTAAATTGCATAATTTATTAGAGTTAATATCCTCATAACATCCGCAGTCAGAAGTGCGGATGCGGATGTTAAAAATGATGCGGATATCCGGTCCACCACTAATATATATATATACACAAGGTGTTATCAAATTATATTTCATAAATTAGTATACATATTCAGGACGTCAAAGTGAACAAAAAAGTTCCTATGAATATAAATCCGCAATCGCTTCGTTCCGCGATACATTGCTTTTTTGCCGAGGACAATCCAATTAAAATGAAAGTCATTAAAGTTTATCAAAGTTTATTTACAGCAAGTGCTCAAAATGGTTTCCCTGCATCAGAGTGCACGCTTCAACGCGTCGTTGAAAATTTTGTCAAATACGTTCTGAACAATGTTGAACACGTTGCCACAATTCATCTATGTTATTCACTTCTTTTGTATAAACAAGATTTTTTAAATAACCCCACAAGAAAAAGTCAATTGCATTTAGGTCCATGATTTAGGACCATGCTGCCCATGCATGCACTTCAATGCAGGGAAACCATTTTGAGCACTTGCTGTAAATAAATTTTGATAAACTTTAATGGCTTTCATTTTAATTGGATTATCCTCGGTAAAAAAGCAATGTATCGCGGAAATGAAGCGATTGCGGATTTATGTTTATAGGAACTTTTTTATTCACTTTGACGTCGTGAATATGTATGCTAATTTATGGAACCGAATTTGATAACACCCTGTGTGTGTGTGTGTGTATATATATATATATATATAAAACACCCTGTGTGTATATATATATATATATATATATATATATATATATATATAAAACACCCTCTGTGTGTATATTATATATATATATATATATATATATAAAACACCCTCTGTGTGTGTGTGTGTGTATATATATATATATATATATATGTGTAAAGAGAGAGAGAGAGAGAGAGAGAGAGAGAGAGAGAGAGGTCTGTTCGTTTGTACATGACTAAATGGCTAAGGTAATCTGCACCAAACTTAGTGTACACATTAAGGGAGAACCAGGGAAAGTTTTAGTAGCACACTCGCCCTTTCCAGTTACCCCACTAGGTTAGGTTTCTGGAAGGGGCATTCTCTCTCTCTCTCTCTCTCTCTCTCTCTCTCTCTCTCTCAATAATATAATATATATATATATATATATATATACTAAATGTCAGTGGTTGAGGGTAAAAGAATGAAAATTATATAGAGAATAGAAAGTGCGGAAGTCAGAAATAAAACTGAGAAAGAAAGTTTGAGAATAAGAGATAAAAATTGAAAAATGCTCACAGTGGATGAGAATATACGAAAGAGATGGAAGGAATATTTGGAGGGTTTAGCGGTTTGGGATGATTCGGCGGTGTTAGGAGGACACGTGACAGAACTGCCGAAAACATAATCATGGATGAAGTGAATGTGTCACTTCTCAAACTAAATAATGGAAAAACGGCAGGAGTGGATGGAATATATGAGGAAATGATTAAGTATGCGGGGGGCGGGGGAGTTGAAAGGGTTGGAGTGGTTGTGGTGCATAGGTCAGGGTGCATGACAAATGGGAATGTGCCTGAAGACTGGAAGAAAACAATATTTGTTCTATTGTACAAAATGAAAGGGGAAAGGAGTGAATGTAAGACTTACGAAGGTATAAGACTGTTGAGTGTAGTGGAGGTGTATGGTAGGATACTGATAGAAAGAGTTCGTGGTATTACAAATACTTGTTAAGTGATGAACAAACAGGGTTCCGACTGTAGAGGTGGAAAGAATACCAAAATGTTTGCAACTGGAGGAGTACGAGTACGAATACAAGTACAGACTTTTTGGAGTAAGCGAGCACGAGTACGAGTACGATTTCAGCGATTTCAGATTACCTTGAGTACGAGTACAACCTTTTGCATGAGCAAAGCATATTTGTTATGAGACCATATGAACACATTACAATGGAAAATTTAAAAAATGGACACGAAAGGAACAAAATGTATTTGCTTTACTGTTACATAATATATATATATATATATATATATATATATGATGAATAAAACCACGAAGGAAAGGAAACACAAAAAGGTGCTCAAGCGCTTTCGTCTAATGACATCCTCAGGAACACTGAAGTACAAAAAAGGTTACGGCCTATATATAGGTTACAGAAAGAAAAAAAATAAATAAATAAATAACATACATACACACAAACATATATATATATATATATATATAATATATATATATATATACATACATATCTACACACACACATATATATACTGGGTGATCCAGATAAATGGGACCCATAAAAAAAGCCAAATATTCTTAATATTTAATTCCTTTCATGAAAACTATATATCATTCGAAAGAGTAGAGTTACAAGTTTATTATGAAATATTTATTTTTTTAAAATGACTCCTTTCAAATATGCTCCATTAGTTGCCAAGCATTCCAGTGTTCTCGCTTGTAAGTTCTGCATCACTTTTGCAAGAGTGAGCGGTGGTATGGCCTGTATCTCATTTGTGATGGCGGCCTTCAATTCTTGCAAGGTCGTTGGGTTATTTCTGTAGACCCTACTCTTTAAATATCCCCAGAGATAATAATCTAAGGGAGAAAAATCCGGAGACCTTGCGGGCCATTCAACGTCTCCAAATCTTGAGATTAACTCGCCTGGAAACGTTTGACGCAAAACTGCCATGTAGTTCCTCGTGGTATGGCAGGTAGCTCCGTCTTGTTGGAACCAGTGGTTTTCTAGAAAAAGATCTCTTAATTTAGGAATAAGGAAATCGGTCAACATTTTTTCGTAGCGATCACCATTTAGTGACCGTGTTTCCGGTGGAATCCTCGAAAAAGTACGGCCCTATGATCTGAGATGCAGTAAGACCACACCAAACAGTTACACGCTGACTATGCAACGGGATTACTTTCTTAGAAGGTGATTTTGACATCTGAAAATTTGTTTTGAAAGATCTTTGAGCTGAAACTACACTTCTTCCATGCTCATAATATTGCTCAGTTATGAAACGCAGCTGTTCCACAGTCCATGCAGTCATCTTGAAGGGTTAGTTTTAACTAACACTTTTATTTTGTTTTGTATCTTATCTTGTCTTGTATTGTCAAAACCTATACAACCCTGTACAAACTTGTAACTATCCTCTTTCGAATGATGCGTATGATTTTATAAAAGGACTTATACTTTAAGAGTTACAGGGGTTTCTTTTGGGTCCCTTTTCTCTGGATCACCCTTTATATATATAACTTATATATGCAATAAACAGAGAAGTAAAAATAAAAATTAAAAATTAAGGGATTAACAAAGAGGCATACAGATTTGTAAGGAAAAATATCGATTTTTAGCACAAGATCAAATGAATTATAAAAATACAAATTTATACTGGAAATCTGCCCGGGTTTTAACACTTTGCCTTTTATAGTCAAGTTTCGATATATATAAAAATAAAATGAAGATTAAAAGTTAATAAAGTAGCATACAAGTTTACCAAAGATTTAGCGTCCTACCCTTTTATCTAAATCTGTTTTGAAGGAATTCAAAACAACAGGATCGAGTTGAAAAAGACCTTTGCTTATATTGAAGTTATTTGAAAGTTGGATAATGGCAGACTCAAGAATATTTCTATTAACAATGTTGCTAGAGTGAAATAAAACTGAAGCATTATTCCAATCAATACAGTGGGATAACTCTGACAAATGGACAAAAAGAGCACTGGACAACTGTCCTGTTCTAACGGAATATTGATGCTGTTTTATACGTGTGTGCAAATCCTTTCCCGTCTGACCTATGTAAAAGGAATCACATTGTTTACACCCAATTTTATAGATAATGCCTGAATTATTGGTAGGGCTATTTTTTACTATGATATTTTTCACAATATTGTTATATGAAAATACTACATTAATATCCAAAAGTTTAAGTACATTAGCAATGCCTAAAAAACCGGGAAAAATGGAAGTACTGAAATATTTTTTGACAAAGTACGAGTGTTATTATTGACAAGATAGAAAGTTCGTTTTGCCTTGTTGAGACAAGATTCCATAAACTCAGATGGATAACACAGATCACTTCCAATACCGTTGATTTTTTTTCCAATTCGGCATCGATGTATTCCGGACTGGCGATCCTAAGGGCGCGGAGAAACATTGATGAAAAAATGGCCTTCTTAGTGGGGGTGTCATGTCCCGAGTAAAAGTGTACGTAGGACAAATTGTTTGTTGTTTTCCGATAGATACTAAACTTAAAACCTGGGCTTTCCCTATGTACACGCACATCCAAAAATGGGCCGTAACCTTTTTTGTACTTCAGTGTTCCTGAGGATGTCATTAGACGAAAGCGCTTGAGCACCTTTTTGTGTTTCCTTTCCTTCGTGGTTTTATTCATCATAAATATTTTTCATGTGTTACTTTCGTGAAATAATTTATATATATATATATATATATATATATATATATATATATATATAAAGGATCAAGTAAAGATAATTCCTCCCAACAGAAAAAGGAGGGACTATCTTTACTTGATCATTTTTTGGGAGGGATCATCTTTACTTGGTAAAGTTGGTAATACCGCTTTACCGCAATACCGCAATACCGCTTTAATTAAAGTCTTTGGATCAAGTAAAGTTAAGCAGCCCCCAACCTTTTTTAGTTAGCTTTATAAGGCTAACTAACGAAAATATCACGACCTAACCTAACCAATCGTCAAGGGCGTACAGTTGACCTAACGATTGCTTAGGTTAAGTCGTGATATTTTCGTTAGTTAGCCTTATAAAGCTAACTAAAAAAGGTTGGGGGTGCTTATCTTTACTTGATCCATTGTAATAAATGAATTTTAATATATTTTGTTTTCAAATAAATCATTTTTTAAAAAAAGATTCTCTTAATTTTTATCCTTATGTCAGACTGCTTCACTTTACTTTACTTTCTGGGAGGGATTATCTTTACTTGGTCATTTTTGGGAGGGATTTGCTTTACTAGTGTGACCTGGGAGGGATTATCTTTACTTGATCCTATATTATATATATATATATATATATATATATATATATATATATATATATATATATATATTATATATATATATATATATATATATATACATGTACTTATAACGTTATAAGTAATGTCAATTACGTAATGCTTTATTCAACGTATTTTGTAAGATGTTTTATATTTCATCAAAATAACTCAGCATGCTTATAAAAAAAATAAAAAATAAAATATAAATACATACCTTGTAAAACTCAGATGTGTGTATATATTATACGTGCAACCTTCCGCAATGACGTCAGATACCACCAAATCTCTACAGATCTCTAACTAATACTAACCTTCGCAATGACGTCAGATACCACCAAATCTCTACAGATCTCTAACTAATACTAACCTTCGCAATGACGTCAGATACCACCAAATCTCTACAGATCTCTAACTAATACTAACCTCCGCGATGCCCTGCGCAAGTATTTATAGTCTGCTGAAGGCTTTCTAGAACATTTTGGAAGCTATAGGTTGCTATAGTTACCGAACAGCATGATAAATTAGTAGCACGTGGTAATTGGTTACGAGAGGTTGATTGGTCGAGTACGAGTACGATTACAGCGATTTCAGATTGCCTCGAGTACGAGTACGAATACGAGTGCAACAAATGCGCGTACTCGAGTACAATAATAGTGGAGTATTGATTTACTCTTTCCATCGCTAGTTCTGAGGTTGTTAAGCGTTTTGTGGCGGTTTGTGAAAGAAGATTGCTGAAAGTGAATGTAGGTAAGATTAAGTTATTGACTGTGGAGAGAGAGAGAGAGAGAGAGAGAGAGAGAGAGATTCAGACTGTTATGTGATGGTCACTAGCGGATTTACGGGGGTGCTGTGGGGGTGCCCTCCTCTTCTTTTGGTCAATTTGGCGCCCCTTTTTGTCAATTTGGCGCCCCTTTTGATCAGTCTTGGCGCCCCTTCCAAATGCTTTATTTTTTATAATATTTTTTTTAATTTCTAAAAGCAAAAAAGTACATAATTTTTTAAATTAAAAAACTATCAACACTACCCTTGTAAATACGTGGCAACTTACCTTTCAATTTTATTTTTAGAAACTGTATAAAAATAATATTTCCCTTCGTATACTCAATTAAATTATGCTTTCCAGCTTTACATATTCATTTATTAATGGTTGTAAGCATTTGTAGAGACAAGGTTAATGTGCTTGTAAACCCTTTGCGTAGTATTCACATTCACGATCTTCCTCTCTCTAAATGACTAATTCAGGTAATACTTTGAACGGATGGATTAGATAACGTCAATCAAATTAGTTCCAATATTTACTACCAGAAACCTGGTCTTTAACTACACTTTAGTAAACGCTAAAAATTTGCCTGCTGGTGCTTAAAGGGTTAATTAACATAAGCATTTTTATTTCCAGTGTATGTAATTATATTTAAGTATAATTAAAAATTGTTTTGGCGCATTTTTTATATATGTAAAGGTCCGCCCCCACCCCTCGTTTCGAAAATCCTAGATCCACTACTGGTGATGGTGAAAGGTAAAATACTAACAGGTGGTAGAATCTTTTAAGTATCTGGGATGTGTATTGAACAAATGAGGTACGAGTGCGAATGAAGTTAACAGTAGAGTGAATCAGGGAAGAAAGGTGGCGAGTGCGTTGAAAGCGGTTGCGAGAGAGCGGAGATGCTGTGAGATGTTTACATGAAAGTGTGTTAGTCCCGACACTTTTGTATGGGTGTGAAACACTGACGTGGATGAAAGGGAGAAGTCAAAGGTAAGAGCGGTTGAGATGGATAACCTGAGA
Organism: Bathynomus jamesi; assembly: GCA_023014485.1. NCBI lineage: Eukaryota > Metazoa > Arthropoda > Malacostraca > Isopoda > Cirolanidae > Bathynomus > Bathynomus jamesi. Next base: position 177,777 of record JAJOZX010000097.1, on the reverse strand, counting down.
AGTATGTGTGGCGTGTGGCAGATTGACAGAGTAAGAAATCGTACGGTTCTGGAAAGATGTGGTATGCAGAAGTCAGTGGAAGTAAAATGAAGGAAAGTGTGTCAAGGTGCTTTGGTCATGTTGAAAGAATGGAAGATGACAAAGCTGTGAAAAGAGTGTATAGGAGTGTTTGCGAAGTAGAATGAGGAGAGGAAGTCCGAGGAGATGGATGGACATGGTGAATGATTGAATGATTGCGTAAGTAAGCATGAACTTGACCTGGTTAATACACGAGAAGTGGCTGCAAGTAGGTTGGAATCGAAGAGGTTTGCTAGAAGCATTTAAGTTCGGACTTTGTCTCTTTTATTTTTGCAAGGGCTGGAAGCGCCACCACGCATAGAGTATGAAGTGCCGCAGGTGTGGAAATTTGCCATGTTGTGGGGAGCCTGTGTGAATGGATGTGTACGCCTTACTTTCTGCCCTTTCTCCTCACTACCTTCTGTACTTTACATCCGGGTTGTTTTCTGCCTTTTCGTCACAAATCCTTCGGAAATGAGATTTTTTATAATATATATATATATATATATATATATATATATATATATATATATATATATATATATATATATATATATATATATATATATATATATATATATTATATATCTGATTGGGGCTGATTAAAACTTGTCCACTCGTCACAATCTTCCACACGACTATCCCTTTACCTTCAAAAACACAGAACTCAATCCTTCCTCTTCTCTTAAAATTCTTGGCATTTCCTTTTCTCATGATCTTTCCTGGAAAGATCATATACAGTATTCTCTCTTTCCAAAACAGCGTCTTAGAGGTTAGGTGTGCTCAGTTGCTCTCTCTGTACAGGGGTCTTGTCCGCCCCTGTATGGAGTACGCTTCTCATGTATGGGGTGGCTCAACCCCACACAGCCGTACTTGACCGGTGGAATCAAAGGCTTTTCGTCTCATCAATTCCTCTCCTCTTACTCACTGTCTTCAACCTCTCTCTCTCTCTCTCTCTCTCTCTCTCTCTCTCTCTCTCTCTCTCTCTCTCTTCGCCGCAATGTTGCATCACTCTCTCTTTACTATCGCTATTATAACGGACACTGCCCTTCTGAACTCTCTAACTGCATGCCTCCTCCTTTAAGGAGAGCACAGAGTACCAGGGCTTCGACACTTTCTCATTCCTTTTCTGTTCAACTCTCTAACGCAAAGTTTTAATCGGTATTTTCAATATTTCATTTATTCAACCGGTCAACTCGAGAACAATCTTCCTCGCTCCATCTTTCTCCCTCTAATCTTTCAAACGCAGAGTGTCTAGGCATCTCGAAAAACCTAGACCTAGATTTGGTTCTCTTCTTTTTTTATTGGGGGAGGGGTACTTTTGCGGGCATTCCCCCTTGGCCCCTCCTTCCCGCATAAAAATAAAAAATAAAAATGTGTGTGTGTGTGTGTGTGTGTGTGTGTGTGTGTTACACACAGACCGTGCACTGGAACAAGGAATTAATGTGAAACAAATATATTATATATATATATATACTGTATATTCTATAAAGTACAGTTATAAAGCATTTAACTGAGAGTGCGTTTTGTATTATCAGTTTGTCTTCATTTAATGTACTTTAATTATTACTGTGAAACTTGTCCGCTTCAGCTGTCACGAATTTTTAGTTAAATTTTTTATTTAAAACTGCAGCGTGAAGCTTTATTTTCAAAAAATTATCCGGAAGAAAAAAAAAAATCGGATTTTTTTTAGTTATTTTTAATTAGAATTAAGGTTTTTGTTGGTGAAAGAAAGAGAAAGCGATCTTAATTAGCTTAAAATATTAATTATAATTATTAATATTATGAATTATGAATATTAATTAGCTTGAAAATTTGCTTTCATTGAGTGAATAATAATAATAAGTGTCATGCAAATAATTTAACTGCATATTTGAACTTAGGTAATGTTCGCCTTTGAAGTTCGTTGCCGTGGCACAAAAATTCATGAAATTTAATGATAGTTTCAGGTTTCGCGCGCATTTTGCTCATAGAAAAAGGAGATATTTTCACTGTTCACTGACCGTTCGTAGATAATTTTTATAAATTTTTAATGGTCATTAAAGTTTTACGTACAGAACATATTATTTATAAGCAAAAGAGATGAAAAAATTGGAAAAGGATTTTGAATCACCACCTCATCTTCCTCATAAGTAAATGTCGGGAAAACTTTGCGGAAATTTGACCTCAAATTTTGAGGTGAGGGGTGGGGAGGGAGGGGTAAGGAATTATTTAAGAAGCTACTTAATTAATCATTATTCGAGGGCAGTTCTAGGTGTATGAGATGCCTACCTTTGTAATCTTTTTCCGTGACGCTATTAAAACATTCTTCTAATTAAGAAACAATTATTTTTTTCTTTGCAATGCGATAAGCGTATGTTGTGGTCTGAGGCATAATGTATAGACATTTATCGAATCACATTTCCCGTACACTTATCTCACTTCTTCTCCCGACCTCGACCAAGAGAGGGTTAAGTCTATTATTCCCGAATGTTCCTCCCAAGGGGCGACTGGCGAATGTTCTTAGAAGTAAAACCTCCCCTCCCCAGCAGTGGAATGAGTCACAACCTTCTGAATAAAATTTGCCCTCCGTCAGAAACCCGAGGAGCGGACGTTGTCCTCGAGTCCTTAGCCTGAACACATACAGGGTTCACCCACTAGCATTATGAGGGTCTGTTAGTTATACGGGGTAAAAAAAATTAATAAAAACTTTGAAACAGAAATTAAACCAATCATTTGAACAGAGAAGGACTTCAACTACATTAAACCGGTTAACAGGCCAAATTAAACCTCCTAGCCACTTTATACCCCAGGTATAAACTGGCCTAAACGAGTTACCACCCTGGGGGGTTAATCTGGCCTAGGCTGTTTGACACTCCCCCCCCCCCCCCCCCCCCCCCCCAAGCCAGAATACACCGTCTTTGGTGTTAGCTACTGAAAGTTTATTTGAAAGGTACTTACTAATATTACACAAATTTTGTTTCAAAAAGAAAATATTGAGGCATTGGTTTGGGAATAGAGTGGTGGATGAGTGGAACAAGCTTCCAAATAACAGTTAGGGTGAATACTTTAGAAAGTTTCAAATTATTTTATATATTTTATATATCATAGTCACCACTATTCTTAGTCATAAGTTATCAACAGGTTGTAGACAATTAATCCTGGTTAGGTTAATTGAATACCCAGTTAAGTTAATTGAATGTCTGGTTAGGTCAACTGTCTACCCTTGACGATTGGTTAGGTTAAGTTGTGATATTTTCCTTGGTCCTGAAGCCACTTCGACTAACGAAAATATCATGACTTAACCTAACCAATTGTCAAGGGTGTACAGTTGACCTAACTGGACATTTAATTAACCTAACCGGGATTAAACTTTTACAGCCTGTTGATAACTTATGACTAAGAATAGTGGTGACTATGATATATTTCATGAACTTATTTCAGAACATGCTAGTGCTCCAGAATAACATGCAGGCGTTTCTCCGTGGCAGATGTTTTCAGTTTTTGTATTTACTAATACCTGTAGTAAGTCAATAATGTTAATAAAGTAATTAAGTTTTTCTTCACATTTTGTGACTCTCTTTGCTAACACTGTAAAGGGTGTATTCTGGCCCGGGGAAGTGTAGAACAGCCTAGGGCAGGTTACCCCCCCCAGCCCCCGGGGTGATACCTAGCCTAGGCCAGTTTATGCCCGGGGTTTAAAATGGCCTCGGCCAGAATATACCCGAGTATAAACTGGCGGGGGTGTAATATGGCCAGCTGCACCGGAAACAGCTTCAGCTCCCCGGAATGCGTTCACTAACTCTACAGCGCTACGATTATATATGTTTGGAAAGATGAAATGATGACCGACGAAAGAAATACCACTATGACCCACCATCCGAACGCAAGACTCTCTTCTTCTTTCTTTCTCTTCGTAGAGTATGTGTACGTGATGTAACTACAGAGTGTATATGTTTACCCTAAGTGGGTGATCATGTTTTCCCGGCCAATTGGTTCAATTATATAGTGTAGCCTGTGCTACGTCGTCACTAAACAACCATAAATAAGAAGGTAGTTCAAGTAACCACAATTAAATGTGAGGTCCTGCGTCATCTAAACCTTCTTAAATAGTCTTAATAACAAATGTAACCTATGTAACTTTAAATACGACATACGACACATTCAAGTAAAGCGTGTACACGTGCTAAAGCCACTTTACATTTATATAGAGCGTGTGTGTGGTATCAATGAAAATATATGTACAGTATGTATGTGAACTGTGTAAACTCTGTATATGTATATATATATTTGTAAATAAATTTAATTGAATTTAATTAAATGCGGTAACAAAAGTAATTCAAATGACCGAAAGTATAGTAAGTACATTACAGTTAAAATAAGTAACCCGTATAATTTCAAGTGTGGTCCCAAATGCAATCCAGATAACTGTAAGTGACAGTACAACGAACCGTAAATTACCGTAAGGAACCATATGAGATGAATCGAGGAACGCTGTAGTCTCCGTTTTCTGGAGCCGCGTTTTTGGCTTATCATAATGGGCATGTTCTTATTAGTTGGCTGTCCATTTTTCAGCGCGACAATTTCCTGCTTTCTTTCCTTTCACCATTTTAGCTGCTTTCGTTTAGGGACGATTTTAGAGGCAGAAAGTGAACTGATAAAAATACATTCACTTTTTATCTAAAAACTAATATTTGGGGCGAGGACCATTCAGCCCCAACTCACACCTCATCTTTATTCAACACTACTACTACTACTACTACTACTACTACTACTACTATTACTATTACTACTACTACTACTGATAATAATAATAATAATAATAATAATTTATTATTATTAGTATTTATAGAAAAGAATTTTACTCTGAGCTGTTTTTTTTTCTGAGACGTTGAAAGGAGAAAGAGTCAATAAATCTTTGGTAACCTCTCCTGTTATCACGTTAAGTGAACACAAAGGATTATCAACGTTATTGATTAGGAGCGCGTCAAAATAGTCAACAGTTATGACTTGGCATTTCTCTCTCAACGAATATCATTTACACTTATTTTTATATTCTTTTGAAGGTTACTCAATACTCAGCATTAATTTTCCTCAAAGGTTTGTTGTAGGTATGCCAGCCGAAATTTAATTTTATATATATATATATATATATATATATATATACAGTATATATAAACTTTTAGCAGACTCCTACCAGCATGCAATTCGTAGTGAAAGTTTCCCAAAGGTCTCACGGACACTTGTGCACGTTTTCCTTTAGAGCTAACGAAGATATGGTAGGAAGTCTTTCTTGTACAAAGCCGATTGTGGGAGGAGTGAACTTCATTTGTTGAGGAGGGGTCCTTTTATTTAACTGGCGAACTTTCTGACCCGATGGTATGACCTGTCTCAACTGTAAGTTTGTTTCTTAGTGTTACCACAGCCAGATTGTCAAAGCGACTAAATAGTGGTATATCACGAGTACCGAAGGCTCTTCAGTGATCCATAAACTCTTTTGACGGGCGACCCAATCCACTGGAATCCAAACACAGGCCCCGCGTGTAAGATCAACTGCTCCACTCACTTTCCGGCGCTCATTTCATTCTGTCACCGATGAACGCATTTGTTTGGAATTTTTATTATCATTGTTAATTTTACTGTTTCTAAACATAGTTCAATTTTTCAAGGGTTTCTATCTGGTATTCTGAATTCTGATGGTCTCTAATTCAAATGGCAGAACTGAGTGTCACTAATGTTAAACTTTAACTTTCCACGTTATCAGAATATGGTAAGATCGTTCGGAGAAGAGTGATAGTGACAACTTATTAATTTCCATTCTATTCCAAATAAATGTTTTTATTCCCATTCGAATTCCAACTCTGAACACAAAAAACTTCCCTTTCAATTCTGTCGAAAATCCCTCAGTTCTGGAATCAATTCCGATCCCAACAAAATCCCTCAATTCTGGAATATATTCCGATTCCGGAGTTAAGCGTTTCTAAAGAAACTTATCTATAGAAATATTTTCGAAGGACCCGTTTATCGCGTCAAATGACGCGAGGCGACTCCATAAACGCGTTTCGTCTGCCAATAATTTATCACACCCTGTTTGAGGAAGACGGTGTCGTTTGAGAAATGTGTAATGGATTTATCCGTAATGGTTTTTACCGTTTGGGGAAAAACAACCTCACGAAATAATGCATGAACACATTTGAAAATTAAAAAAGAAATCGATTTTTTATGAAATACTGTTCACGCATTGTACGAGTATGATGTACGGCGCCTCATTTTCAGAAGGGCATTTCTTTCTGCATTATTTCTGTTCACTATTTTAAATATTTTTTCAAAATCATGAATTAAATTACATTTTCTAAACGATCTGAAAATCGTTCAGTCAAAGAACTATGAACAAAACTGATACTGGGAACCATTAGACAAGGACCCGCGCTTCCAGAGCTCGTAAAGCTGGAGCCATCTTTTTCGTGCTGAGATAATGGGCGTGATCAATGACAGGATTTTATGGAACAATAACAAGAAAACTATAAAATAATGTAAAAGTATAAAGATCGAGTCTGATTTAGTTGATTAAACGTATCGTGAAAGAGATCACTGTCGAGTTTTATAAGCAGTCAGTTTGAACCCAAATTAAATATACGACAAAAAATACTACTGCGACGCCAAAGATTTATTGATGCGCCAAACTTTGGAGTCGCAGTTTACCAATCGCTGCAATAGGTCGAAAAGTTGAAGATATAAAATCTATACTTTTAATACTCTTAAAGTTTCTGAATTAAAATTAATTCTCTCTCTCTCTCTCTCTCTCTCTCTCTCTCTCTCTCTCTCTCTCTCTCTCTCCCTATATAATATATATATAATATATATATATATATATATACATATCATCGTATTTGGTAAATGAAAAAATTCAAAAGTACCCAACTCTTTTCTGATAGGAATAACATTCCCTTATTTGCCCTGAAAAAGACCCCATTCTATATGGGTTGTTATCTTCGTGTATTTGTATAATTTTGAAGTATATAGTTGAGAGGCAACCAAAACTTAAGATTAATAGGTCTTTTCATGACTCCACTTTAAGTCCAAAAAATATGTAAAAGGCCCTAGGAAATACGTGTAAAGGACCGCTCTCTCTCTCTCTCTCTCTCTCTCTCTCTCTCTCTCTCTCTCTTCTCTTCCATGGAGATATATATTTCCTACAGGCGATGGACTTTTTTCTTTTGAGAGAGCGAAACTGAAAGGATATATAAAGTGAAGGAGATACGAGGGATACAGAGAGAGAGAGAGAGAGAGAGAGAGAGAGAGAGAGGAGAGAGAGAGAGAGAGAGAGGAAAAAGTAGACAGGAAAGGATGTGGACAGAAGAAGAAAGACAAAGAAGGAACATTTCTCATTGAAAACGGAGAAGAGAGTAAAAATTATGTAAAAAATGGCATATATATATATATATATATATATATATACGAGTTTTTCGCGCGTTCCTTATCCACGTTTGGTAGGTTTGGAAAAAGAGATTTGAAATTCTCATTATGCATATCAACTTCCATCGTGAGATTTCACGCTTAAATAGCGACGCCAGAAGAGGCAGCGACGCCTCCGGTAAAATGAAATATTTTTAAACCTTTTATATGATATTTGAGCCAGATTTCCATTCTGATCCTAAAAACGTTGCGGGGGTTCGAACCATTTATGCCTCGCTCATGAGGGCCAGTAGCTGCGCAAATGGCGGGCCATATTCTGAAAATATTCTTATTCTAATTTTCAGATTAAAGATTAGGAATATTTTGGCAACGTTTAAAAATGGCTATAATGATTATTAAAAATCGGCCAATCTTAACCCCGGAATGTGTTCGAATATTTATGGTTTCCTCTCCTTACCGCATTTTTGGCCCAATTTTAACTATTTTATATTTTGTGGCGCAGATGTGGTAAAGATGCTTTCAGCTGTTTTGTGACGCCAAAAATACGACATAAAAATTTCCCATCTTTCTTTTACTTTTAGACTGAATTAAGCGACCGATACAAATTTTATGATTACCATTATGGCTTGCCTAAAGATACACGTAGACGAATGGGAGGTTTCAAATTGCAAATATTCCCAGTTCTTGGTCCGGTTTGTGTACACTCTATATTTTAATTGATCAATATATACACCGATGTTCAAGGTTTAATTGCTATATATATATATATATATACATATATATATATATATATATATATATATATATATATATATATATTATATACACCTTTGGTTTGCTTCCGCCCGAATTATTTATTCTGACGAAGGTCAAGCTTTTCACTCCACCTTAGACCTACAGTTTAACGTGGAATCCGAACCACGCCCCACCAGCAGCCCAGCGTCTTAACCACTAGGCCACCAAGGGTACCCATTTATCTACCAACCACTTTCTTTATTGTGTGGAAGATGAACAGCTGGGTTTTGCTGCGCGCCGGCTGCCGTCACCGGGTCTTGAACCCGGGGCCGATGGATTCGTAGTCAGCGACGCTAACCACTACACCACCGGTGTGTGTATATATATATATATATATATATATACACACTTCAATGACTGTGATTTGATGGATCAATATTGGATGAATTAAACTTTAGAGTGTAGGGGAAGCCTGAGGTGAGATGAATTATTTGTGATAAGAACGAGACGCATTTGTGTTGCCTTCCGATGCAAATTGCTCCTGATGAAACATCCTTCCAAACCAAGAGAACCAGGGATGTTTGCTGTACAAACTAATGACACAAGCAATCAAATTATTAGGAATTTGACCGTTCATTCGATTATAATAAATCAAAGCATTGTTTTTTCCAGTGGTGATGAACCACATACGGAAGCTTCATTAGCTGTCCATGATTCACTAGAAAAGCAGTATCTTGTTATATCAGATTTTTAACCTTACTTAGTGTTTTTACACACACACACACACACACAACACACACAAGAGAGAGAGAGAGAGAGAGAGAGAGAGAGAGAGAGAGAGAGAGAGAGAGAGAGAGAGAGAGAGAGAGAGTAGAAAAGGTGTTTATATTAATGAAGAAAATTAAGAAACTTTAACACGATTAAAATGGCGACACGAAAACATGTTTTCTCGTCAAATTTTGACTCTCTATAAATTTAAAAAAAAAAAAACGCACAAATTTCATTACATGCTTTTCACTTCATTTTTACAAATGCAACAAACAGTTTATAATCGAACTTTGATTTTTGTCTCTTCTTCACTTCTTCTCAACTTGCTTCAGTAGACACTTTTTCAGCCTTAGTTAGTGTTGAAAAAGAAGAGTAGGAAGATATATATATAATATATATATATATATATATATATATATATATATATATATATATACATATATACACCTTTGGTAACCTTTGGTTTGCTTCCACCCGAATTGTTCATTCTGACGAAAGTCAAGCTTTTCACTCGACCTTAGATCTACAGTTTAACGTGGAATCCGAACCACGCCCCACCAGCAGCCCAGCGTTTAACCACTAGGCTACCCAGGATACCCATTTATTTACCAACCACTTTCTTTATTGTGTGGAAGGATGAACAGCTGGGTTTTGCTGCGCGCTACCTGCCGTCACCGGGTCTCGATCCCGGGGCTGATGGATTCCTAGTCAGCGACGCTAACCACTACACTATATATATATATATATATATATATATATATATATATATATATATACACCTTTTGATGATTTCGAACGACGGTACAGGATTGATCCCTCTGCAACATCCTGCCTCATTTACTGATTTGGTGGAAGAGAGAATTGGTTTCCGCTCTTCTCCTTCCCTTGTAGCCAGCCACATGTGGCTGATCAGGGACTTTGAGCAAGAACCCGTCAGGTTGGTTCTTGAAATTATTCAGGTTGTTGCGATGGAGGTTCCTCAGTTCTTTTGGCAGGACATTAAAAAGTTTCGTGCCTCTTATTCTGAGGGTATTTTCTATCCTCCTCTTCATGACTCCCTTTCCACCGCAGCGGGGACAGCACAGAATCTGCCTCTTCTCTTATTTCAGTGTTCTATTTCATTCTTAAGGTTAGGGACACAACCCTCGAGTGCTTTCCGTACGTACGAGTATGTTGTTCCGTACCGTTCGCGTCTTCTTTCCAGAAAGAAGAGTTTCAGGGTTTTTTTTTATGCAGGAAGGAGGGGCCAAGGGCAAATGCCCGCAAAAAGCGCCCCTCCCATAGAAGAAGAAGAAAGCCAAAACCAAGGTCTGGGATTTTCGAGATGCCTAGCCATTCTGCGTTTGAAAGGTGGGAGGTCATAGACAGGAGGAAAGATGGATTGGCGAAGATTGTTCCAGAGTTGACCGGATGAGTAGATGAAAGACTGAAAATTCCGATTAACCCTTGCATTAGATAGTTGGACAGAAAAGGAATGAGAAAGTGTAGAAAGTCTGGTACTGCGTGCTCTCCTTAAAGGAGGAGGCATGCAGTTAGAGAGTTCAGAAGAGCAATGTCCGTTATGATAGCGATAGTAAAGAAAGAGGTTGAAGCAACATTGCGACGAAGAGAGAGAGATTGAAGACAGTGAGTAAGAGGCGGGGAATTGATGAGACGAAAGGCCTTTGATTCCACCCGGTCAAGTACGGCTGTGTGGGTTGAACCACCCCACACATGAGAAGCATACTTCATACAGGGGCGAACAAGACCCCTGTACAGAGACAGCAACTGAGTGGAGGTGAAGAAACCGCGGAGGCGGTACAGCACACCTAACCTCTTAGAAGTTGTTTTAGAAAGAGAGCATACGTGATCATTCCAGGAATGATCAGGAGAAAAGGAAACACCAAGAATGTTAAGAGAAGAGGAAGGATTGAGTTGTGTGTTGTGTTGTTGAAGGTAAGGGGATAATTGTGTAGAAGATTGTGACAAGTAGACAGATGGAGGAATTGAGTTTTTGAGGCATTGAAAGCCACAAGGTTTTCTCTGCCCCAATCAGATATCGGAGAAAGATCAGAGGTCAGGTGCCCCATAGCCATCCCACGCGAATCATGAAGTGACTGCTGTGAGGGATGCTTTGGGAAGCGTGGGGAGAAGTGAAGAGTGGAGTCATCGGCAAAGGAATGAATAGGACAGGAAGTACGAATTAAAAGATCATTAACAAATAAAAGGAAAAGAGTGGGTGACAGGACAGAACCCTGAGGAACAGCACTGTTAATAGCTTTAGGAGAAGAACAGTGGCCATTTACAACTGCAGCTATAGATCGGTCAGAAAGGAAATTAGAGATGAAGGCACAGATAGAAGGATAGAAACTGAAGGAGGGCAGTTTTGAAATTAAAGATTTCTGCCAGACTCCATCAAAAACTTTTGATATGTCCAGTGCAATAGCAAAAGTTTCACCGAGATCCCGAAAGGAGGATGACCAAGAGTCAGAGAGATATGCAAGAAGATCGCCAGTAGAGCGTCCCTTGCGGAAACCATATTGACGATCTGAAAGAAGATTGTGAGAAGAAACGTGTTTAAGAATCTTCCTATTAAGGATAGATTAAAAAACTTTGGAAAGGCAAGAAATCAAAAGAATTGGACGATATATGATAATAAAAAGCCACTCTAATAGACAGAGTTTATTTCCACAACAGTTTCGATGCCCACTGGCATCCTCTTCGGGTGGATACAGAAAAACGAATGAATCAAAAACAAGAGGGAAAACAATCCAGGGACCATTGAGAAATTCACACATAGGATAGATCCCGTTCTTCCGACACCGGAAGGACATTTTATCAAAGCGTCCCGCTTATAAGTACCTTCGCACAAATTAAAATTATCTTGTTCTATACATACAGATTCTATTATTTTTTACATAATTATTACATTTATTATTACATTTATTACATTTATTATTGCATTATTATTTTACTACAGAAATTATAAATTTATTATTACATTGATTGTAAATGTAATAATAAATGTAATAATTATGTCAAAAATAATAGAATCTGTATGTATAGAACAAGATAATTTTAATTTGTGCGAAGGTACTTATAAGCGGGACCCTTTAATAAAATGTCCTTCCGATGTCGGAAGAACGGGATCTATCCTATGTGTGAATTTCTCAATGGTCCCTGGATTGTTTTCCCCTCTTGTTTTTGGTTCATTCGTTTTTCTGTATCCACCCGAAGAGGATGCCAGTGGGCATCGAAACTGTTGTGGAAATAAACTCTGTCTACTAGAGTGGGGTTTTATTATCATATTTTGACCTTCACGTAGAAAAGTGAAGTTTTTTGCATTTAATTGGACGATGGTTGGAAAGTTGAGAGTGGTCACCCTTTTTTGGGACAGGCTGAATGAAAGCGAATTTCCAGCAGGAAGGAAAAAAACCAAATGAGACACAAAGACGAAAGAGGTTGCCTTGGCAGGGAGTCAGCACAGAAGCACAGTTCTTAAGAACAACAGGTGGAATACCATCAGGACCATACGCCTTCCTAGAGTTGAGCCCAGATAGGGCAGAAAAAAACATCTTTAGAAAAGATTCTAATTTCAGACATAATAAAGTCAGAGGGGGGAGGAGATGGAGGAACAGCACCGGAATCGTCCAGGGTTGAATTGTAAGCAAAAGTTTGAGCGAAGAGCTCGCTTTGTCAGGAGAAGAGACGGAAACTGTGCCGTCGGAATGGAAAATAGGAGGGAAAGAAGAGGAAGTAAAGTTGTTGAAGAGGTTCTTAGCTAGATGCCAGAAAGAGCGAAAAGAATTAGAATGGGATAGATTTTCACATTTTTGTCGGTTGAAGAAATTTTTGGCGAGTCGAAGAACAGATTTTGCACAATTCCGGGCAGAAATACAAACTGAGTGAGAGTCAGGTGGATGGCGACGGTACCTTCTGAAAGCCTCCTCTCTCTGTTGCGGTTAGCATTAGAACAAGTAAAGTTAAACCAAAGTTTTTTGCATTAGTAGTACGAATAGAATATGGAATGTACGCCTCCATGCCCAAGAGAATGACCTCTGTGACGCGCTCAGCACACCCAGAAGGGCCCCGGCCACGGAAGCAGTAATCACTCCATGGGAAATCACAGAAGTACTGCCTAAGGGCCTCCCAATCAGCGGTGCCCAAGTGCCAAAGGCGCCTCCTCTTGGGAGGATCCAAAAGCCGAATTGGACCGATAGGACAGGAAACAGATATAAGATTGTGGTCAGAGGAACCCAACGGAGGAAAAAGCTTCACAGAGTAAAAAGAAGGATGAGAGGTATGAAATAAATCCAGAAGGTTGGGCCTATCTCCAAGGCGATCGGGGATACGAGAAGGGTGCTGTACAATCTGCTCTAGGTCATTTAGGATAGAAAAGTTGTAAGCTAGTTCACCAGGGATGTCAATCAAATGGGAGGAAAGCCTAAGGTGGTGGTGAACATTGAAATCTCCTAAAATGGATATTTCAGCAAAGGGAGAGCGGGAAAGAATGTATTCCACTTTGGAAGTGGGGTGGTCAAAGAACTTTGGATAGTCAGTAGAATTAGTAGAATTAGGAGAAAGGTAAACCGCGCAAATATATGTAGTTTGAGATTAGCATGTAAGCCGTAGCCAGAGGGTATAGAATTCGAAAGATTTGAGTTCGGGAATACGAGAACAAGTTAGGTCATTACGTACATATACGTAACATCCACCTTTGGAGTGAAATCGAGTATGAAGAAAGTAAGAGGGTACAGAAAAGGGGTTGTTGTCAGTCGTCCCAGACACCTGAGTTTCAGTGAGGAAAAGAAGATGAGGTCTAGAGGAGTGGAGGTGGTGTTCAACAGATTGAAAATTTGAGAAAAGGCAACGAATGTTGCAGAAGTTTAAGAAATGTGAATCAGACAGAGGTCCAGAATATCTCGAATGTGCAGTACTCGATTGTATGTCTCAGTCTTAGACGTAAAAGTCCTTTGCGTGGTTTCTTTGTCTGCAATGTCTCATTTTGTGTATGGCCTTTTGAAAAACGAGCAATACTCAATTATTGGTAGGACTAAACTCTTCCATAATCTTTACATGATGTTTGCTTTTCTTTTGTAGAAGTCCATTACTTTTCTAGCTGTTGTGATTTTAATGAATTCTGCATCCGATGACATTCTTACTTCAAGATACGTGACTAGTAAGTTTGATGTTATCTGTTCGTCTTGCGGTGTTTTGTACCTTTTATTCTGTAGCACCTTGTTATTACCACATCTCATAAGTTCGAATTTTTCTTCGTTCAACTTCATATTTTTGTCTTCCGTCCATTTGAATTATGTTTCAATGTCATTTTGTAATTTTTGTATATCACCTTCTTTTGGTATTTCCTTGCATATCTTTGTGTCATCCACGGAACACGATACGATACTGTCATTAATATCTGTATCAATGTCTGCAATCACTATTATAAACAGCAAGGGATCTAATATGTATGTTGTGGGACAGAGCTGACGACTTCTGAGACCAGATTTGATTCCATTTACTGCTGTTCTGATATATATATATATATATATATATATATATATATACCAAATACATTTTAAATGTTATTAACTGAATATTTTGCCGATTATACGATTATGCAGTTTCTTCGTTGGGAAACGGCTTCAGGACTCGTGCGCTAAGTTACGTTCTCAATTTTAGGTTACAGGAAACTTTGTTTTATTACCTCACATAGCAAAATACCAAAATTCTGTTGATATTTTTATTTAAGGAAAGGATTAATTTCACTGGGTCTTATTTAGGCGAAATCCGATTAGGTTAGAAATGTTTGTCCGTAAAACTTATAATTACCGGTAACGCTGCAGTTGCGCTGCACATGAAACATAAAATTTGTCTTCATGAGAAGTTAGCTATACATGCTATACATACATAGAATATGTATAAGTACATGCTCTCTCTTATAATATATATATATATATATATATGTAAAGAACGACGCTTGTGTAGAAGAGCGTTCCGCACAAGATGAGGAGGGAGAACGAACAAATGAAAAATGAGGTACCACCCGGGAATCGAACCGGGATCATCCGATTGCCGGTCAGATATGCTATCCACTACACCATGGACCTCGATCAATCAGAAGTCGTAATTCTCCTACATACGAACAGAAACCAATGCCCTCCTCATCTTGTGCGGAACGCTCTTCTACACAAGCGTTGTTCTTCATGAGAAGTTAGCTATACATGCTATACATACATAGAATATGTATAAGTACATGCTCTCTTCATATATATATATATATGTGTAAAGAACGACGCTTGTGTAGAAGAGCGTCCGCACAAGATGAGGAGGGAGAACGAACAAATGAAAAATGAGGTACCACCCGGGAATCGAACCGGGATCATCCGATTGCCGGTCAGATATGCTATCCACTACACCATGGACCTCGATGAATCAGAAGTCGTAATTCTCCTACATACGAACAGAAACCAATGCCCTCCTCATCTTGTGCGGAACGCTCTTCTACACAAGCGTTGTTCTTTTCATTAATTATACTGTGTGTTGTTTGCAGTTAATATATATACACACAGTGGCGCTCATAAGTATTCGTACAGAGAACTATTCAGTTTGCATTCGTCTTTATCTTTTGTACATGTATAGGATGTTATGAGACGTTACTGTTCCTTTGGAAAATTTTAGCAAATAAAAATATTATTTTAACTCCAATATATGTATAACGTAAAACATCAGAAATTTCAGGAAAAAAAGTTAAATATGCAAAAAGTTTTCGTACATTATTTATAAAATTATTTAACACTTTGTGTCCACCTTTTGCTTGAATGACTTCAGTGATTCGTTTTGGGTATTTTTCTACACAAGTTCGACATCTCTCAGTAGAAATTTTAGCCCATTCTTCTAAACAAAATTGCTGCAATTCATTCAGATTCGAAGGGTTTCTCTGCGGACAGCTTTTTTTTCAAATCAAACCATAAATTCTTGATTAACTGGGCCACTAGAGAAGTTTGAAATTTTTTTATTAAAGCCATTTCATGGTGCTTTTACTTTATGTTTTGGGTCATTATCTTATTGCAGTACCCAACTGCGACCCATTCACAACTCCCGAATTGAAGACATACTTTTCTTCTAAAATTTCCTGATATTTCTTCGAATTCATGATTCCATTGATGACAAGAGGCTTTCCTGGACCAGCACTGAAGCACCCCCAAAAAACAAACTGACAACACCACGTTTAAGCCGTACGAAGGATATTTTTTAATTTCGAATGAAGGATTTGATTTTCGCCAAACATACCGTTCTTAGTGTTCCCGATAATTCAATTCTGGTCACGTCTCTCCAGAGAACTTTCTTCCAGAATGCAATTCCATCATTTTGATGATCCTTGGCGTACTTTAAACGAGCTTTTTTACGTAGTAGAGGCTTTCTTCGTGCAACTCTTCCATGCAGACTAGGGCATGGTTAATTAATGATTTTTAGGAAAAAGTGCTGAATGATGAAATTTTCTAATTAATCAATGATTAACTGATTAAAAATTATTAATAATTAAATACTTCTGAAAATAGTAAGAAAGAGCTTTATTGTTTCTGTTGCGTGAGATAGACCGAAGAAAATATTTTGCTCAACATTTAGTTTCCTTTAGTTCAAGAAATCAGGCATGGGCGGATTAGATAGTTCATACACGCAAAAAGGTGCCAAATTCAAATGATACATTACAAAATTTAAGGTAAAATGATGCTGAAATTATAGGAAAATTAATCATTACCCATCATTTTATAAAAATATTTTTGATTAATTAATGATTAATTCGAAACAATGATTAACTGATTAATCAGAACCTCTTACACAGTCTTAATGTTGGCAAATATCACCTTCAGCATGGGCGTCGACAGGATATTTTCCAGGAGTGGAACTTTTGGGTACATGCAAAAAAAAAAAAAAAAGAATATATATATATATATATATATATATACATTCAACTGCAAAGAACACGCAGTATAAATAACGTAAAGACGACGACGCTTGTATAGGAGATATTCCGCGCAAGACGAGAAAGAGAAAACAACAAATGAAAAAATGAAGTACCACCTGGAATCGCGTCTGACCGGCAATCGGAAGATCCCGGGTTCGATCCCAGGTGGTACTTCATTTTTTCATTTGTTGTTTTCTCTTTCTCGTCTTGCGCGGAATATCTCCTATACAAGCGTCGTTCTTTCGATATATATATATATATATATATGTCATATTTAGTGCACACTGTTATTGAAATGTGCCCTTCTCGGAAAACAAGAATTACCTTCTTCTGGAGTATTGCCAAACTTTTTTACAACTTTGCTCAGAAACTCAGTCGTTTTTTATTGATTTGTCTCTGTGAACGCTCATCATGCAAAGTCCGGAAATACGATCATCTATCAGTTAGTGTAGCCAGGTCTTTTTACCCGTCGCAAAGTATTGAAGGACCGTCATCTGCACATGTCGTAGAAGGTAAACGTCAACCCTCAACATTGCATTATGATAGCAGGAAAGAGATCCATGTGATCCAATACTTCGAGGAGACTGCTATTTTAAAGTCCTAAATCTTTCTTCAACAACATTTCAAACCATATCATGGACTGCTCAGCCAGATTATCAATATGGTATACATCAATTGTTCCCGAGTTAGTTTTGCCATCCGTACAGGGTGAAATGAGAATAGGCCAAATTGAGGGGCATTGTCCCTGCAAACCTGATCTAGAAGGATGATATGATTGAGTCGAGATACGGCACATACATCGACCGTAAAAGTATTCTTCGATAATGGAACTTCCAGCGTTTGAGTAAAACCATATGACGAGTGCCCAGCCGTGGGATCTTGAGATTTACGCCTATTTCATCTGTAAAGGCTTTCTATTTTCGGGAATATGTATTCGTGGAATCTATTTTCCGACGTTCACGACGGTCGCATACAATGAATGACAACACTTGTTGTACATGTTCTTGAACATTCAACAAATCCAACTGAACAGCCTGCAGACCTTGAGCCACTGGCTCTAATATGGCTGAATACTTACCCCATTACCATTAATGAAACTAAGAAAGTTGTTGTCCCTGCCGCACAGTAACTGATGAGCGTTTTGATGAGCTGGAATGTTTGCAATTTCCTTCTGTGGCCAGAGTGTTCAACTGATCAAAGATAACACCAAATTCTCTGAGAACTTTCTAATACTTTGTTTGTCCTGGCAGTCCAACTTGTCTCACAAAGAAGAAGCACGTTTGGAGTATTTCGTCCCCTCGATGGGCTTCCACGAAAAAATTGATAAAAGCGTTCACTGTCCCCACTGTATTCCTAAGCAGCATTTGGGTACATCGCTTTAATCTTGGCCTGCACCCGTCCTTCCTTTCCGCTGTGATTGAACAACTATCATAACCCTGTCAAAGAAGCTTGTCTAAGCGCAGGTCAAATTTTGAGCATTGTTCTATAATCTTGTTGGCAATTGCCTCTGCATTCATATGTTCTAATGGAGCAAACTCTAGAAACTCTTCATGAATAGTAATTCTCACAGCTAGTGTCAACAAATTTTACACCAATGAATAATTGCTCGGTGCCAGAAAAATCAAGTTTCATCTGCAATAATTGAGAAGCCAGTGGAGTTGTTGATTTGGAGACAATACTTTCCTTTTCACGTCTTCACATAACTCGATAAAGACATTTGTGTTTGCACAGAAATACAACGAGCATTCTTAGGGGCATTTCCAGATGAGTGCGGAAAACCAGATCAGTGCTTCTGCACGAAATTGGTACAAATCATGTACATTGCCTGATGTGCTATCTTTTCCATGTAAAACATGCCACGTCCCACAAAATAGTATAGCTGACAAATGAGAGAGCAGCTTGGAGCGATTTTCCTCAACCAATCGCCTGACTGACATATCCATTCTACAAAGTAAATTTAGTTCTGGTTTGTTCCGAATCTTCAAAAGTTATTAGCATCTTGTAGTGCATTTTTGTGCCAGAAGGATTTTATATGATTTCTAGCACTGTCGCGAAAGTCTTTATACTTGATGAAGAGCTTTGTAATAAAGCTCCCTGCAAACCAGATGGACGGCCTGTGGAAACCCACACAGTATTCACATAATGCCTCTTTCACTCGAGATGGATAAGCAAACCATGGGGATACGTATTGAATAGGAGTGTACCGGAACCAGGATTTTCAATTCCGGTCGGAACCGGAACTGGCCGGAATTAGGAAAATTTCCGGCCGGAATTCAGCCACTGTAAAAACAAAATTTATTAAAATTTATTATTTTACATTTTGTTATGATTATTTTTAATTGCAATAAAATTAAGCGATATAAATACCTTAAATATTGTAATTTGGCAGTTTCATTTTTTCCGTAACTAAATTGTGAGATTACCATATTATGTTTTTTTATTTATATATATATATATATATATATATATATATATATATATATTATATATACACAGGGTTATTTAAAATGATTCATCCGATTTCAACTGAGAATACTTCCGTACCTATCAACCGTGCATCAACTGGGCATACACCACATGAAATAGGAAATCTTCGAGTTTTACAAGATCACCGCGAGAGGGCTCCAAAGTCACGCCGTGGCCTAGTCTAGCAACAAACAGTCAGTGTGAAAATGGCGTCCGCACAGCAGAAGGCGTTTTGTGTGTTGCAGTTTTCGAGCTGTAAATCGGTAGTCACAGTGCAGCGTGAGTTTCGTCGACGTTACAGAACAGATCCACCGGGTGCTCAGAGCATCCGTCTTTGGATGAGCTCCGAACTCGCATTGTTACTGCCGTAGAGTCAGTGACAACGGACATGCTGGAGCGAGTATGGGAGGAATTCGACTATCGTGTCGACGTTGCTCGTGTAACTAGGGGAAGTCACATAGAGCATTTATGAGGTGAGAGACAAAATTAGGACAGTTTTTCTTTTGGTTGATGTATCACAAATCACTCTGTATTTGTAACATTAAAAAATATTCTCATTTGAAATCAGGTGAATCAATTTCAATAGCCCTGTATATATATACCAGTATAGGCATTAGGGTGTGTCAATTTTGTCAACTTTTTTCAAATCAATTTTGGTAGTGAAAATATAGTCTTTTCATGTCAAAACTTGAAATTGGCCAACCAAAATGAAATAAAATAGCCCTTACCTACACCAATTTTACCTTAAAGTTTCAGAATTGACTCTTTTACTAAATAATAGGACATATTTGATTAACTATTCATCTGTCACAAAATTATCCCACTGATCGCATATGGAGTGTTTTCAAGGTCATATAGTTGTTGTACAATGTACAAGTCACAACATGAATAGAACTGTCCCTCACTCTCAGTCCTCAGTTGCCTCTTAGATGTCATAGACGGTGGTTTGCTGTTATTGCTCTTGTACCTACTTCATAGTTATTCTACTAGACGAATACTACAGTTTAACTGTAAGTATGGATTATTGATTATTACAATTATTTATTATTATCATATTCTTCTGTCTAATTATGTTGTAATCCCATGAAATATTTTTTATTGAATTTTAGAACATCGAATGACTAAACTTTGAAACATCGTAATTGATATCAAATACTTAAATGTTTTTCTTTCTTTTCAGATATTCCTAAGATGCCAAAATTGAAGACAAGAGATCAGTCGTCATGCCACTTGAGCCTGTTAGTCGGCACAGGCAAGGAGCTTCCCGTATCAGAACTACCAACAGTGCGAGACATGCTGAGACTAGGGTTACTCCTTCGTGAACAAAATACAAAGGATAGAAGGAATTACACAGAAAAAGAGCTCATGAGGGACATGATTTCCCCTCTTCTGCATCAGTGGAAAAAAGCTAATGTTTATTCAAACCACCTGTACTCAATCAGTATAGAACTATTGAGCTAAAATTAACAAAGCTGTGGCACAAAGCAGTTGAGACATCACTTGGTAAAGGAAAACTAACAAAGAAAAATAAATTTCTGCACACACTTGATACTCTTCTTGACATTTTTAACTGCCAGTGTCCCATAGAGTTGTGTTCTGAAGCCAATTGTTCTCCCTCATGCAGAAGAGAACCTCACCCTCACATTGATTGTCGCTGTCCTCGTGAGAAGAAGATCCCTGTTTTGGAGCTGGCTTTCATAAAGGCGCAGAGAACAAAGGCAGGAGGCCAAGGAAGTATGCAGATTGGTTCGGCAGATTATTCAGAAACCAAAAAACAGATTGCTATTGTTAAGAAAAAAGAAAAAATCCGAGAGAGGGAAGAAAGGAAGAAAAAGAAGAGTGAAGAAGCCACCCAAAGAGATGAAGAGCTCTATCAAGAGGTTTTCACTTCTTTGAAAGTTCTTCAGATGAACAGAAAGAAGCAACATCAGATGATAGCTCCAAAATGCCATCTGAACCTTCGCCGAAGAGAATGAAATACAGCACTAAAGACATCTCAAACATTGCCCTTGCCAGTATTCGCCACCATACGGGGCTACGGGAGACTGCAGAGATTGCCACTGCCGCTTGGATAGATGCAGGCATCATCAGCCGAGAGGATACATCCTTAGTGATAGATCATAATAAGATAAGAAGAGCACAAGAAAAAATAATGAAGGAAATATCTGATCAGCATGAAAAAGATTTGAAGGAGGAAGGTCTCTCTTGCCTTTTGTTGTGATGGAAGAAGAGATGACACAAAGTTCTCCTAGAGGTAGAGGGAATGGACAGAAAGTTTCCCGGTCTCATCAAAGAAGAACACTACTCTGTGTGTTCCGAACATGGTGGCCGCTATTTGTTTCACTTGTTCCTGAAGCAGAAGTAGAAGGCAAGAAAACATGCAGAGGCAATTACTGATCAAATAATATGTTGGCTTCAAGAAAGAAGACTTGACAGTTCACTGCAGGCCGTTGGTGGAGACTCAACTGCGGTGAACAATGGATGGCAGGGTGGTGTTATGATGCATTTAGAGAAAAAACTTGGAAGAAGGCTTGTTTGGATTGTATGTGATTTGCACACAGGGAACTACCTCTTCGTTGTCTCATCCAGGAACTTGATGGCCTACAAAGAGCAACAACAAGTGGTCAGGCCCCTTGGCAACATGCTAGATGAAGCAACGGAATTAGAAATAAATACAAAATTTCTAAAGGTCGAAGTAGGCCCTCCCCTTCCAGTGTTGTCTGAAGAAGTTATCAAAGACCTCAGCACGGATCAATCTTTGCTTATCGTATTGTTCAAGCAATCAGATCAGGAGAGTTGCCTCAAAATCTGGCTCTCTTGGAGATTGACCCGTAAGTCACAGTCGTTGGTTAACTACAGCGATTCGTTTCTGCAGGATTTGGGTTTCCAAACATGCACTGAAGGGTAAAATGCTACAGAATTTGATGTTGATTGTTGAATTTATTATGGGTTTTATCTTCCTCACTGGTTCAATGTAAAACTTAATCCAATGTGGATGGAGGGGCCCAACCACATCTTGTTTCAATTGCATACTGAGAACCCAAAGGAAAGTAGTGGTGGACATCGTGTTACCTGTGGTGAGAAGGTACGCTTGGTATGCTAGGCCAGAGGCAGTTTTGCAAGCAATACTCTGCAGCCAATGTACCAAAGAGCGAACTGAGGCTGTGGAAATCATTCTAAAGCTTAGAGGAACATCACTAGATGATGACCAGCTGGGAGACTGCTCCGTAGCAAGCCGAATGCTGATGTCAAGGAACCGCAGCAAAAAGGACATGACTGCATTGGTTACTTTCAAATAAAGACTCTGAATGATATCTTATTGCCACTTTAAATGTTGATAGGATGTTTGCGCACATTTGTTATTTTGTTACGAATTTACGGAAAAATGGAATTTTTGAATTAAAATTGATGTAGGTAGGAGTTATTTTTTATTGTTTTTGAAGCAAGGATATTATTTTGTATGCCAAATGATTACATTAAATTGCTACCAAATCACATGATTTTCAATTTAGTCATTTCACCCCCAAAATTGACACACCCTAATAGGCATATATATATTTTATGACTTTTTTTACAGGTATTACAGACAAATCCGTCTTCCATAAAGATTTAGAGAGAAAATTCCAGTATTCAGAATTGCCAACAGTCTCTAATCTATAAACAGCCAATTGCTGATAAAATTTTTAAATTCTTCACGCCTTACGTAGGTGGACACACAAAGTATTAAATAATTTTGTAAATAAATATATGAAAACTTTTGCATTTTAACTTTTTTAAAGTTTCCTCAAATTCTTTCTTGTTTTACATTATATGTTCGTGATGAACTAATTTTTTTTAATTTTCCAGAAGGACGGTAAACTTTTAATAACTATCATATCTTATGCATGATACAAAAGCTAAGGACGAATATAACTGAAATATTTTTCTGTACAAATACTTATGAGCGTCACTGTGTGTGTATATATATATATATATATATATATATATATATATATATATATATGTGTGTGTGTGTTGTGTGTGTGTGTGTGTGTGTGTGTGTATGTGTTTTATTACTTATTTATATTTGTATTATACAGAAATAAACGCAATAACATTTAAATCATTCAAAAAAATGGTGCAAATATTCTGAGTTCTTGGTCTCGTTTACGAACATTGTATATTTTAATTGATCAATACATACCATCGATGTTCAAGGTTTAATTGGCCCATATATATATTCACTTTAACATCTGTGATTTGATGGATCAACTTAAACTTTAGCGTAAAGCAGGGCTTCCCAAACTTTTTTGTTCTGTGACCCCAATCTTAGGCTACAGATGAATGTATGATTATTCGCGACCCATATTTTATTAAGTAGTCTAATGACCATATTAATACAATATTTTCCTCTATAATAGTTGCTTATGTGAATTTCAATTGAGTGTTTGCATTCAAAAACATTTATTTTACAGAACTGATTTTGATAATGGCTAAACCGCTAAATAGAATAATAAAATCAGATTTTGTAATTTGATTTTTACTGAAAGGTAGACATTAAAAAAATCACAAAATAATCAAATTTCAATTGTTTTCGTTCTTATTTTAATGAGAGCAATGTGCTTGTTTAGAACTACATAACTTCTCTAATCTTGGCTGAATAGTAACTAATCTTAATATTAATTCTGATTCAACATTAAGCAAGCAGTTACGTTCTATTGAGCTAAACATGTAAAACCGGGTTCAGAGCAGTTATCCTTCTTTGGGACAGGCTGAATGGAAGTGAACTTCCAGCAGGAAGGAAAAAATACCAGATGAGAGACAAAGACGAAAGTGTTTGCCTAGGCAGGGTGTCAGCACAGAAGCACAGTTCTTAAGAACAACAGGAGGAACACCATCAGGACCGTACGCCTTCCTAGAGTTGAGCTCAGATAATGTAGAAAGAACATCTTTGGAAGAGATTCTAATTTCAGACATAATAAAGTCAGAGAGAGGAGATGGAGGAACAGCACCGGAATCGTCCATGGTTGAGTTGGAGGCAAAAGTTTGGGCGAAGAGTTCAGCTTTGTTAGAACCAACGGCAACTGAACCTTCGGGATGGAAAAGAGGAGGAATTAAAGTTGTTGGAGAGGCTCTTAGCTATATGCCAGGAAGAGCGAGAAAAAACAGAATTGGATAGGTTTTTACATTTTTGTCTGATGAAGTAATTTTTGGCGAGTCGAAGAACAGATTTTTCACGATTCCAGGCATAAATATAAAATGAGTAAGAGTCAGGAGTTGGATGGCGACGGTACCTTCTGAAAGATTCCTCTCTGTTGCGGATAGCATTAGAGCAAACAAAGTTAAACCAAGGTTTTTTTGCATTAGTAGTAGGAATAGAATATGGAAAGTACGCTTCCATGCCCAAGAGAATAATCTCCGTGATGCGTTCAGCATACTTGAAAGGGCCCCAGCCACGGAAACAGTAATCATTCCATGAGAAATCAAAGAAGTACTGCCCAATGGCCTCCCAATCAGCAGCACCAAAGTGCCAAAGACGCCTCCTCTGGGAGGATCCAAAGGCCGAATTGGACCGATAGGACAGGAAACAGATATAAGATTGTGGTTGGAGGAGCCCAACGGAGAAAAAAGTTTGACAGAGTAAGAAGAAGGAAGAGAGGTGAGAAATAAATCCAGAATGTTGGGCGTATCTCGAAAGGGATCGGGGATACGAATAGGGTACTGTAAAATATGTTCTAGGTCATTTAGGATAGAAAAGCTGTAAGCTATTTCACCAGGGATGTTAGTGAAATGGGAGGAAAGCCAAAGTGTCGTGAACATTGAAATCTCCTAAAATGGAGGGCGGGATAGAGTTTGTATTATGTTTAATTTTTAAATACCGTAACAGTGTTGATGGTTTCATGCTTTAATTGGCCAATGTTTCACCATAAATAACACAAAATGGTGTGTTATCATTATTTATGGAAAATTCATACAAAATATATTTCTCAGAGTACTACTTTTCTTTTGTTTGTAGTATTTTCATTTGTTTCAACCTAATTGGAAGTTGATGTTACTACACTTGTATCACTTTTATTGCTTGGTTTTTGTTTAATCACAAATTCATCCATAGCTCTTTAACTGAAAAAAAATTATTTTTTATTTAAGTTAAGTGAAATGGACAAATTTACAAATAACCCAAATCATAGCATATTTTACTAGGCCTATAAAAATACAAAAATTGTAACTGGTCGTTAACTGAATTTTTCTTTAAAACTTTATTTGAAATTTATAAAGTTAAAGAAAACTAAAAACCACAATAATTTCAAGAAGTTGGGTTACATAATTCTATGACAAACGACCATTAGTAAGACTAATCTTTACTGATATTAACGTCTTTCAACTTGGGCTTATTTAAATCCCATTTTAAATAAACTCAGGTTTTGTTTTTTCAACAACGAATCAAGACAGGTTTTTTTTATGCTGTAAAGTCATGCTGTAAAGTGTAAAGTATGCTGTAAAGTGATTTATCCTTGAAAAACGAAACCTGGGTAAACAGTATAAAATTGAATTACAATAGAAATAAAAACTGACCATATGCAATGTAACGATGCAATACAAAGGCCAACTGTGAGTTACAGCGTGTCGACCTTACGTGTTGCAATTATCGTGCAAATTTCATATATTTTATGCATTTTTCTGCACGTTTAGCCGTGTCACGTGAGAGGTCGGCGCAGTTTTATTTTATATATATTAATATATGTAATATATATACAGGGTGTCTCAGAAGTCGCTCACCATAGGCTTTATTTAGATTTACGAGGTTTACGAGTCGAAATGATTTATGTGATGTTTAATTACAATATATGTTCGATAATGTTCGAATAATAAAATTAATAATATGTACAGTTAATCAAAAAGGCATCTTAAAATAATTAAATTGAATGAATTAAATTGAATTAGCCAATGGTGCGCGACTTCTGAGACACCATTGGCTAATGTAGCTTCATTCAATTTAATTATTTCAAGATACCTTTTTGATTAACTGTACATACTATTAATTTTATTATTCGAACATTAGCGAACATATATTGTAATTAAACCACTTATAAACTATTTCGATTAAATCTGAATAAAGCCTATGGTGCGCGACTTCTGAGACACCCTGTATGTATGTATATATATATATATATATATACTATTTTATGTGGAAGACACTTTCCACAGTGATTGACAGAGGAATGTATAGCTTAACGTGGACAATCTAATTAGTTGTTATAGTTTAAATTTATTTTAAAAACTTGGAAATATAATATATTACCCTCATTCATTATGCTGCCCTCGTGGGCCCTTTTTTTGTCTGGGCCCCACGCACATACCTGTCTGGCATTTTCACAGCTTAAGTGAAACGACAATTTTATTAAAAATGAAGTATAAATTAGTAAAATTTAACAAAATCATACAATTTACATCATACAATTTACATCATACCATACGATGTATAGTATGAATATTGAGTTTTTAAAAATTATAGCTAACTATAGCTAGCTAACATTTTCACATTTTCACACTATTGGAGACTGGAAAAATAAATACAAATATATAAAAACATAGCTGTTACACGAAATAGCAAAAGTAAACCTTGTACAATCCGTACAAAAGTAATGCACGCTAGGTACAGCATTAGCATAACCATAAGCCTATTTTGACTTAAAAATATATTTAGTTTTAGTACCAAGACACACCTTGGCCAAACCACACAATCTAATCACACCCTTTTCTTAA
Source organism: Bathynomus jamesi (assembly GCA_023014485.1). Classification (NCBI taxonomy): domain Eukaryota; kingdom Metazoa; phylum Arthropoda; class Malacostraca; order Isopoda; family Cirolanidae; genus Bathynomus; species Bathynomus jamesi. The sequence goes on along the minus strand of JAJOZX010000097.1, from coordinate 150,665 downwards.
AAAGGTATTAAATTTAATAACTAAAAAACAAATTTTTAATTAAAATATATTTTTAATTCTTATCTTTTAAACACATACACACAATTGATAATTTGCGGGTATCTTCTTTCAGCTTAAAAGAGGTAAAGACCTATTTAAAAAAAATTACTTTTGTTACTGTGCCGTGACTCCACTGAAACAACCTCACGACCCCGCTGGGGTCGCGACCCACAGTTTGGGAAGCTCTAGTGTAGAGAAAGTGTGAGGTGATATGAATGTATTTGTGATAGAACGAGGCGCATTTGTGTTTTCCGGTGCAAATTGTTCCTGATGAAACATCTTTCCGAACCAAGAGAACCAGGAATGTCTGCTGTAAAAAACTAACGACACAAGCAAGGAAATTATTAGGAATTTGACAGTTAATTCGATTATAATAAATCAAAGCATTGTTTTTTTTAGTGGACGAACCACATACGGAAACTTCATTAGAACGTTGACCCTTTACATATCATACTTGGCAATAATGTTGCGAACTGCTTCTAAGCACTCTGTAGCCCCATAGTTTATATATATATATATATATATATATATATATATATATATATATATATATATAGAGAGAGAGAGAGAGAGAGAGAGAGAGAGAGTTTTATTTCCTCAACGATCTACTCTTCAATCCCTTCAATTGTGCAATTCGATCCCTTTTGAAAGAAACTTTCATTGAAATTTTAACTTGGTTTAAGAACAGCTTGGAGCCAGCTCCGAAACTGGGAGCTGGAGCAGAATCGAGTAATTTTCTTAAATGTTCTCCGAGCCAGAACGGAGCTGGAACTGCAGTTGCTGGAGCCAGAGCTGAGCTCTAGACAATGCATTTAAATGTAAACAGATAAATATCAATGATTTCCACCTTAATTTATCTAGTATGGTTATGTCACTTCTATCTACATAATAACTGAAACAAATGCAAAAAACTTCACTTTGCTACGTGAAGGTCAAAATATGATATAAAAACCCACTCTAATAGACAGAGTTTATTTCCACAACAGTTTCGATGCCCACTGGCATCCTCTTCGGGTGGATACAACCTAAGAGGATGCCAGTGGGCATCGAAACTGTTGTGGAAATAAACTCTGTCTATTAGAACTGAAATAAAGTAAACTCTATATCTAAGCTCATACTTACAATCTAAAGTGGCACAAATGTGAAAAAAGCAAGTTTTTATGATTTTCGGAGCTGGGTCTGGAGCTGGAGTTAAATAAAAGTAGTTGCAACTGAAGAGCTGATGAGGAGCTGCTCTGGAGCAGTTCTGGAGCCAGAGTTAGCCTGTTTTTTCCTTTTAAGTAGCTATGTTTAATTTTTAAATATCGTAACAGTTCTGATGGTTCCATGTTTCCATTGGCCAATTTTCACCACAAATAACCAGAGCTGGGCACTTCCGCAAACACTTCCACAAACCGCAAATTCCGCAATTGCGGAAGAATGTTTTCGTTTGCGGATTTGCGTTTGCGGCAAAGTCATCGCAAGTTAGTGAATTTGCGTTGCGGACTAAGACCGCAAACGCAAATCTTTCCGCAAATTTCCCACGTGGCCACTGGCCAAGCCCGCTAGTGCTGTGACGCTGCTGTCACTGGCCGCCAATTGGCTGGCAGGCAGCGCGTCATCTTTCCCGCCACTCCGCCGCCCCGTGCATCTTTTTAATAAAAACAAGGCTAAAACATTAAACATTAAAAAGATATAAAAACTTTTTATACCTCTTTAATGTTTTGGATACTTTTTATAGTTAAAATTGCGATTGCGGAATTTGCGGTTTGCGGAAGTGTTTGCGGAAGTGCCCAGCACTGTAAAAATTGGAAATATGGTTTGCGTTTGCGGATTTGCGTTTGCGGCACCAAAAATGGCAAGCAGTTTGCGGATTTGCGGTTGCGAAAGGTAAGGTTTGAGTTTGCGGATTTGCGATTGCGGAAGTGATTTTGAGTTTGCGGTGCCCAGCTCTGCAAATAACACACACTGGTGTCATTAGTTATAGAAAATCCATACTCAGTATAAATATAAACCGTTCAAGTGCTCTGGAACCGGAGCCGCTGAATTCAAAGTACTGCCAATCCTAATTTCAGCTCTTCTGAAAAATATTTGAGTTTCGATCAATGACTGAAGTGGCTCCTTTTCTACCTCTGTTCTTAGCCTATCGACTGCGGTATTTAGGTCCTTGTGAGTATTGGATCCTTACTGAGGGGAAAGGAGGCTCACCACTGTCAATTATTTTATTTCTGCCTGTTGATACAGTAATTTATATTTATTTATTTTTATAGTTTACAGTTATACTGTATTTTAAGGTGTATAGTTTATTTGTCTCATGATCGGACGTCATCCATTGTTGTAGTTCTTCTTTTGCTTATGCCTTTTCTATTCTTTTTGTTTAATAGAGGGTTGTAACTCTTAACTTCTTGATAAGACAAACCGTGTTTTGCGTCTGAAGTTTATCAGAGAAGGTTTCTGTCGTTTTAGCATCCAATCCGCGTTTAATGACTGTTACCACAAATTCCTTGTAGAGCTTCTCAGACACTTCTTTGTCCTGCTATTTAGAGGGGATGCCGTGTCTTTCGTGTTTTAATGGGTTTATTAAATTATTATGCCTATTCATTTGTTTGATTACAACCAATAATAATATAATAATGTTTTGAGTTGTTTAACTTCCTTTGTAATCGATTAGGAAAATGACAATAATTTCAGTGAGGACAAATTTTTATTAGTCAATTATTTTTTTCAAACTGTTATTGACGTCTTCGTCTGAAGAAAACTACTTCAGTTTAAGAATGAGGACTCGCGACCTTTACTCCAAATTTATTATTAACTGGAGTTAAAAGAGTTAGTGTTGGAAACGAGTCTCTCCATCTTTGAAGGCGCTAACTTTCAATCGATGTACTAACGTTATGCATCAAAGTACCTCTCCAGATACCGACAGTACTTATGTCTGGGGCTGCTTTATTTATATTTTAGAATCTCATAGACTGCTACGCTTTAATCTTGGGGAATAAAGGCATGGGACATAGGGATATAGGGAGTAGAGTTAGGCTGGTTTAAGCCACACTTAGCCTGTCACATTTATCTCTTGTCCCGCCCGCATTACTGGTGACCATAATTTGGAGTAAAACTTAAGTAAGTGCGAAGAAGTACTAGTAATTGGGAATTTCCCAGTTCTCTTTGGGATTAGGGACATATAACTGGGAGTAGTGAAGCTGTTTTAGCATCTTATAAATGGTTAATATAAAAAATAGTTTTGAGTTTCGTTCATTTTTATCTGTGAATAATACTGCATTAAATTATTTTCGCTTAAAATATATTTACTTGCCATGTCTGAGGTCTATATTCAAGGCTGGGTATAGATGAGGCATAAAAATTTCTTTGGTCATTATTCTGATTATAACTGATAGTCTCAAGTGGTAGGGATATGCGTCGAGCGATAACACAGCTGAGCACTGAACTACTTGGCAGTCGTGACCATCCTTCCCTCACTAAGGAGCTTACTCATGACATAAAAATAGCGGCACCTAAATGCTGCAGCCCTCAAATATATACACCGTCTGCCAAAAAAAGGGGTTCACTCTAAAAACAGCCATGAAATCAACATTTATTAACCAATCATAATGAAATTCATACAAAGCAAAACAATGTAAACAGCGTATATGTACACCAATTTTCAGATTATTATATTCGAAATTAATGATTTAATGAGGATTGTTTATGTTCAACAAATTTTGTTGGTGAACATCGCTCCAGTTTTGAATTCTGGGAGTCCACAAAGGCGATAAAACTTTGGTAATAAAATTTTTATTCTCATTTTAGTTATAAAATACATCATAAGATTTATAAAATATAGGAAATGCCTCCATTAAAAAACCGTGAAAATAAAAAAAGGATTTTGAATTTCGAAACAGAAATTTTACTCTTTTGGAATTCGTATTAAAAAAATTGTTCAATGCGTTTCCCTTCTGTTTCAACAATTTTCTTCAATCTTGGACGAAATTCATCAATGGTTCGATCGATCTGCTCCTGTGGTATTTCTTCCCACTTCTCCACAAGAAGCTGACGCAAGTGATCAACATTTCTCACCCTGCTCCTGTAAAATCTCTGTACAAAATTTTCCCAGATTCCATAATCAACAGGGTTCAAGTCATGACCGTTAGGTGGCCAATTTTGGGGTTCAAGTAATTCTGGGACACTATTTTTTAAGTATTCCACAGTTGCTATTGCTGTATGGGACGTTGCTCCGTCTTGCTGAAAAAGATAATAACCACCGTTGGCCAGATTTTGCATTTCGGGAAGCATGTTTCGCAGCAGAGTATTTCGATAGTACTCGGCCCTGATTTTTACACTAGGTTCAATAAAATGAATGAATGTTTTTCCTAATTTTGATATGCCAACTGACACCATGACACTAGCTGAGAAATGACTTTGGTTGTAAAAAGTCTGCTATCAGGTATTTCATTCTTACATTGACGTGCGAGTAAACTGTCATTTTGACTGTTCCAAGGTGGCTCCACAGTGAATCTCTTTTCGTCAGTGAAAAAAGCCTTTGAAAGTTTATCACATGTTACTCGCGCGTAAGATTTGTTTTGATCTTTGAACTCGTTTCTACTCATCAGTTTGAGTAATCTTTTGCCCGTGCACTCTTTTGAAAGGTTTAGTTGAAGATCTTGTTTAATTATGTCTCACACTAGTTTTGGATAATTGTAACTCTTTTGATATACGAGCTGGTGTCATATGGATTCCTGGCTGGTTTTCCTGACTTAATAATATACGCTCTTCGATGTCGTCAATATTGTCTTGTATGCGAACAGTTTTTGGTCGCCCACTTCCCTCTCTTCTTTTGATATCCCCAGTCTCGTCAATTTTCTTTAGAAGCTTCCCAAACCACCAAGAGTCCATCCTTTGTTGGGGAATTCGGAGAGTAGTTTCGCTCGTCCATATCCCTTTTCTAGTCTATAATGCCTAATTATAATCTTATCTTCCTCTGAAAATGGCATATTCACTATATTTTATAACCCTGCAAAAAAAAAACGTATATTAGAATTTACAAAAGTGAAAATGGAAATAAAGGATTCTTGATTAGTTTGTCGAGCATCAGTTGTAGTATTATTAGAAAATATTTAATAAATCGTTATTTTTGATAGCTTCGAACTGAAATTTGGTTTACTGGTAGATGTTTTATGTATCTTTTACGTGTATAGGTTTTATACTGATTCTTTGAGAAATGTTGATTCCATGGATATTTTTAGAGTGAACCCCTTTTTTTTGGCAGACGGTGTATATGGTACTGGTTAGAAAAGATGGAACACTACTTTTACATAGTTTTACGTAGTTTTATGTGCGTTATGTAATGCAAGGGTACGGAACCTTCGCCTCTGAAGGCCCATTCTTGAGGCTCTTAAATTATAAATATATATATCAAGTGCTTGACTAATAATAAAGTTTAAAAACTATGAAATCAAACACGTATGAATAATACATTACAGTATTTTTTCAAATATTAATATTATTGCTAATATAATAGTAATATACTGTATATATTAATTTATTGTCATTAATACAGAACAGACAAGTTTCTTATATTAATTTAATTATGTATTTATCCATAGCCCATATAAGTGTGTTTATTGCATTATAATTTATAATTGTAAATACTAAAAAATTATTTATACCTGAGGATCTTTATTCCTGATCATTTGTTTTATGTGACTTAATGTAGCTCTCATACTGTTAAAGGTTCCCGATCCCTGCTGTAATAGAATTTCGAGATGTATTTAGGACTGAAATAGAGTATGCCAGGGAAATATTTTTATTCTAATACTTTGCTTTTAAAACCCCTTCAACTCGTCTTGCCATCGACTCCAGCAATAATTGACAAATGTTGGTAATTTCTAGATCATTCAGACAGCAATCATGAAGATATCTTATAAACGTTTACTTAGTTGAAATGTCTTCCTTTTGTTTTCGTCTATTCAAAACTGACCAAAAATGTTTTACCTTCTCAGGATACTTTGTAGTGCAAGACAGGCGAATAGTTGATATGTTGGCATCCTTCATTTTCCTTCCTAAAAATGACTTAAAATGAACTCAAATTCTAACTTGTTTCAAGAAAACACAAAAACAACGTCTAGACTCTAGATAATGAACGTCATACCCGTGAACATGCAGGGTTATTTACAGTTATAATATTTTACAAATCTTATAACAGCAAAGCATCAGTAGGTCACATTAATTATAGTTTTTAGAGGTGATTACTGTCGTGTGTTGATCTTAAATAGGAAATTTAATAATGTTTTTTTGGAGTGTACTAAAATGATAATGTTTTGTTGGGGTGTTGTAAACTGATTTTATTGTATGAAATTAACATACTGTATGCAAAATGTAATTGTTTGAAATATGAAGTACTAGTTGCATCATGGAGAGAGATTTCAAAATGTGCTGAGGTCGGAGGCATAGGCAGCCTCGTGACGTAGTATTTAGACGAATGTCGTTGTAATGTTAAACAAATTTAATAGCATAGCCGGATCTACGGGGGTGGGTCGGCGACGTCTGGACCCACCCCTCAATTTCTTGCAAGTGTCCTATTGAATGATGTGTATGCCTCTGAAAACAAATTTTGTTTTTGTAAATAGATCATGCTTATTTTATTTTATTCAAATTCTATTTGAGTCTTTATCCTTATATATTGTACAGTACAGTACTTCCAAATTTATAATTGTAACGGTTTTCATAGGTGCCTTTAGTAGTGGTGCAGCCATATCACTATTTTTACCTTCATCTTATTGTGATACTTCTTTTAATTGACAATACATTTGTAATTGTTTGAAAATTTTCCTGTGATAATTGTTGTACCCAAATTAGTTTTTGTTCTGTATCATATTTGAATAAGATTGATCTAATAAAACAATACAGTTGATTTTACATTCGCTCATTGGTGGTCTGTTTTAAAAAAAACAATTTAGTATTATGCCCTTTTTATTTTAGGGGTGCCCTTTTTTCTTTGGATCCCACCCCTCTTTACTGAAATGCCTAGCTCCACTCTTGAATATGTGATTTAAAGTTAGCTAGAAGCTCTCTCCACGATCCAGTGTTAAAATTATAAATTTACACTAGCTTTTTCCCGTCAAGTTTATTGTCTTAATAATTCAAAAACGGTAAATAGTAAAAATTGTAGGGATTTAAAGTCCTCCCTTTCCGTTCAAAGATGTAACTGCCCTACAACCCGTGTTTTCAGGTTTATGGTGGCCACGCTACCTTTAAAAGTTTAGAAAAGGAGTGTGAGATAAGTATTAAGAATGAAAATAACGCAACTAACATAGAATGGAGCAATCCAAGAATCAGCACCCCCAAATCAATTTAGGGTGCTTTTTCTTGGATTGGGGTCGAACGAGGGTGCTTATTCTTGGATTGCTCTAAAATGGAATTAAAGTGGTTAATTGCTCTAAAATGGTTAATTGAATGCCCGGTTAGGTTAATTGTACGCTCTTTACGATTGGTTAGGTTAAGTCGTGATATTTTCGTTAGTTTTAACAAAAATATCGCGACTTAACCTAACCAATCGTCAAGGGCGTACAGTTGACCTAACCTGGCATTCAATTAACCTAACCGGGCAGTCATTAATTTTACCGTAGGTTTCGATATATATATATATATATATATATATATATGAGCAATCCAAGAATAAGCACCCCATAATAATGGTAGCACTTGAAACTGAAGTGTTACCATTATTGGTTGAAGATCCATTGCCAGTAATAAATTGGTGTAAGGGAAAATATCTTGTTAAAAAGTGATGCTGTGTGCTAAGTGCGATCAAGCAATGACCTGGACAAAGTTTTCGAGGAATGTTGATGTTAAAATCCTTTAATTTGGATTGAGGTCGACCTGGGTGCTTTTTCTGAGATTGGGGTCTAACTAGGGTGCTTTTCTTGGATTGGGGACTTTGGGGTGCTTATTCTTGGATTGCTCCCATAGAATTAAAGAAAAGTAAATAAAAAAATAAAGACGTTTCACGACATTTTGGTGGCAGTGGTGTACATCCTTTAGGTGGGCCCAATCCAATTTCCCATTCCCTCTCCTAAAAATAGTTAAAAATAGTTTCAAAATTAATTCAAAATGGCGCTCAACACTGAAAACGTAAATGAACGGAGTGTTGGAGGCCGATGCACCTCGTTTTCTTTTTGACTATCGGAGAGCGAGAGACTTCTTTAAATTTTGAAAATTCTGTCCAAGGCTCAAATCTCTGTCTTTTTCCTTATTTCTTTTTATTTCATAAAGCCTACCAATGTTGGTATTTAAAAATTGAGTTTTAAAATTTTATGTTTAGCCGTTTCGGCATTTAAAAATAAATAAATAAATTACATAATAAATTAAATAAATGAAAATTAATTATTTAGTCGTAATACGAGGGTGCCTTCTGTATTTTTAGTATGTCTAAAATTTTGGACTTTATATACATTACATGATCGAAGTGTTAGGAATGTACTTTTAGTATAGGAAATGTAAGCAGTGATTTTAAATATTATTTTAGGCTGCATTATAGACTGACACGTTATGTTGTAAGTTTTGTCCTAATTCTAAATTGTTTCCGCTATATGATGCGGTAGACTTCGAATAGGCCAAGAGTAGCATATGAGGCCTGTTCACGACAAAAACCCAGGATGTTCGAATAACATTCTTTTTGTAATTTTTTTGTGTAGTGTTAAAGTGTTTGCATATTAAATGATTTACACAGCCCTAAATAATATAGTCAACTTGCTCGTTAATTTTAGTGTGTATTTTCGCGTAAATTTTTTGTAAAAATTATAACCTAACAGTTAAAATGATTTTGTACAGTGCAGAAAGGGGTGCTCTTCCAATATGTGCTCTACCGCGAAACTGTGATCTACCATATTCCAATACGTGCTCTACCGTGAAACTAGCCTTATAAGGCTAACTAACGAAAATATCATGACTTAACCTAACCAATCGTTAGGTCAACTATACGCCCTTGACGATTGGTTAGGTTAAGTTGTGATATTTTCGTTAGTTAGCCTGGAATATGGAATATTAGTTGGAATATGGTAGATCACAGTTTCGCGGTAGAGCACATATTGGAAGAGCACCCAGAAAGGGTATTGGCCAGAGGTAGCGAACCTTTTTACAGTCGCGTGGCAAAAAAAACATGTAAACCATAAAAAAAAATTCGCGTGTCCACCAAAGTTTATATGTATTACATCAAATTCTAAACATTAAGTCTATTATTTTATACTCATTTTTGGATAACAATTTCTATGCTCAGGCGTGCCAGGCAAATTTGATCGCGTGCCCAAATGGGCACGCGTGTTTCAAAATTTTAATATTCTACTTCCGTTTTCGGTTTAGTTGGTCATATTACTGTACAGAATGAACTCTATTTAAATACCATCATTTGGTGAATAATTTGGCTTAAATTCAGCATAATTAGCATGGTTAAAAATGTATTATACGTATATATATTCAGATATAAACTGAAATGACTGAAATTGGTTCGTGTAGCTTATTTGAAATTCTTCTTAAACTTACGTAAGCGGCATGAGTTTGCTTTTGAAATTGACCATTTGGAAAAGACTTTTTCTTGTAACTGATCTTCAAACTTTTATTGTATTGAATAATTTTTTGTTAAAGTTTATTAATTTTTGTTTTATAGGTAGAGTGATTTTTTATTTATTTTTTTCATGAATTTTAATGCAAATTCCATAGGTGATTTTTTTTTTATGTATAGGCTGGGTGGTTCAATTTTTATTCTTAAATGGCATTTTACTGTCATGAGCATTTTTATTTTTATTAAAATTTTATTTATTTTGGGTATAAAGACGAAAATTGTTTTTGTAACGCTCGTGCGTTTGCCTAAATAACATTACAAATTATTTCATATTTCATTTTCACTTTATCTTTACATTTCTTTCCTTCCTCTCAACCTTTTTTTCCTTTGCTTTGCTTTAAAATTTTGGGTCAATCCCAGAATAGGCACCTGATGTACCTCAATCCCAGATGAAGCACCTGCGTTCAACCTCAATCCCAGAATAGGCACCTTGCAAGGAATTAAATAAAAAAAACCTGATGATTAAAAATTTATTGTTTATACAAAGTTTATTACAAATGTAATAAAGGCAAAGTTATAAAAGGTTTAAAGTGGTTTAATGAATAAAGAAAATTTTTAGATATTATAAATTCCTGCAATATGAGCCCGAATGTTTCTGAATCCATCTGAAGCAAATCTATCTTGCCACATAAATTGGTATAGATATAGGTTAGGTTAGGTTAGAGTTGATTTTTTCAAATATTGATAAAAACAATGAAATTATATCTCTAAAAACTGTTTATATTTTTTCTCCTCAATCCCAGATTAAGCACCTGTGTTTTGCCTCAATCCCAGATTAAGCACCTAAAAATGATTTCAGGTGCCTATTCTGGGATTGATCCAAAATTTTTACGGTCTTTAAAGTTTCTTACATCTTTTAACCTTCCTTCTTAAACAGACAGCCTCGTTGGGACGGGCCGGTCTGGTGCTGTTTGGTGTCCTTTGTATTTGTATTCCTTTGGATATGATGCAGTTTGGCTCGGTTTGGAATGTTTATATAAAAGTATTTATTTAATTTTGGGTATGTATATTTTTGGGTAAATGTGTATTTTTTAAACATTATTCGGGTTTACTCGCGCATTTCGAGTTCGTTTGATTGCTGACCAAAAATGGGGCAGTTTTAGATTGCCAGTTTTTGTGGCGTTTTGAGGACTTGTTGTCCGCGTTCTCCGACGAGGTGTAACGTTGGTTCGTTGTTGTGAGCTGATGGCGCGAAGTTTTTTATTTTCATTTTGGTCTTTTGCGTTTAATTGTATAGATGTTATTCCTAAAAATAGTTTGAAAAATAATTTTTTAAAATTATAATTATGGATACTATGTATGGGCGCCTTCATATTTATATACAATACAGTATTGTATGGTTTTGTTTGTTCAGATATATATTTTTATTCTCTTTCTCGATGTAAATGCCATAAGTTACCTTAATGATAGTTCGGGCGTGATCAAAGTGTTGCAAATTATGTGATTCGTATAATATTTTTCTTGAATTTCACCAGAGCAAATTATGGTTACTATTTCGAGTGGTGTTGAGACAATTTTGTAAATTAAATGTGAAAATTGATAATTAATCAGCAGAAGTACAAATTTTTTTATATCTTACTACAAAATTTTACAAGGTTCGATTTGGAAGCAACTAGGTTGCATCTGGATTCCACCAGTGGGGTTTAATTGACCCGAGTAAGGTGATCAATCATCGAGAGAGAGAGAGAGAGAGAGAGAGAGAGAGAGAGAGAGAGAGAGAGAGAGAGAGTTACAAGGAGTTACAAGGAAAAGAAGTACCTCAAAAGGCCTTGCGGCCCATACCGAGGAGGTACCAATGGCAACGGGTGCCAGGGAAAATTTTCTACACCCTCAAATAGTGTGCAAGATTTGGTCTAACCTTTTCTTGAAGTGATCCACAGAGGAACTGTTCACAACCTCTGAAGGTAACCTGTTCCACGTCACCACGTGTCACAGATCTTATAGGTAAAGTTATTCCCACACACACTAGTCCTAAACCGTTTCAAATCCAACTTCCAACCAGTGTTGCGAGTTGGGTTATCATTTAAACTAAATAATGCTTCTAAAATCGACATCGTTCAACCCACATAAGAGCTTGAAAACCTCGATCAGCTGACCGTGCAGCCTCCGAGTTTCTAGCGAAAACAAGTTCAGGGAGCGTAACCGTCGATTGTAGCCCATATGCCTAACGGAAGGGATTAACTTTGTGGCCCTCGCCTGCACTCGCTCCAGCCTCTCAATATCTTTCCTGAGGGTGGGCGACCAGAACTGCACAGCATACTCCAGGTGCGGCCGAACCAGGGAATTGTACAGAGAGAGCACAGTCTCCTTGTTCCGAAACTGAAATTGCCTCCTGATATAACCCAACAGCTTCTGGGCTTTCTTTTCCACCTCTACGCACTGCTTCGTAAACTTAAGGTCGCTGCTAATTAGCACACCCAAGTCCTTTTCCAAATTAGTCGCCTCGATATTGTTCCCCAACATCGAGTAGTCCGACTTGGGATTGGCGTAGCCAATGTGCATCACTTTGCATTTACCCAAGTTAAACGGCATTTGCCATTTTTCGGACCACTCTCCTATCCTACCTAGGTCCGCACGCAGTTGCTCGATCGCTTCGGGCGTCCCAACATTGGCCCCAAGCTTGGTGTCATCAGCGAATTTGGCGATCCGACTGACGATGCCACCGTATATCATTTATGTAAATGATAAACAACAGTGGCCCCAAAACGGAACCCTGAGGAACCCCACTAGTGACCGAGGCTCAACCCGAACTAACCCCTTTAATTACAACCCTCTGCCGCCTATTCTTCAGCCAGTTTTCAATCCACCTACCTACTTCCCCACCGATACCCAGCGCGCGGACTTTTGCCATTAGCCGGCGGTGAGGTACCATATCAAAGGCTTTATGAAAGTCGAGATAAAGTATATCAATCATCCTACTCTTATCATACTCACTCAACATGACGTGGAAAAACTCGAGCAAGTTGGTGAGACACGACCTATGCCGTCTAAACCCATGTTGGGAGTCCCCAAGCAGCTTGTAGGAATCCAAATGGTCAACGATCCTATCCGCTATTATCCCCTCTAATAATTTACCTATAACTGAAGTGAGACTAATGGGACGATAGTTCCCTGGACTTTCGTGATCCCCTTTCTTAAAGATAGGGGTCACGTTGGGTTCCGTCCAGTCACCAGGCACCTGGCCCGTCTCCAACGATTTGTTGAAGACTGTAGCCAGGTAGGGAGCCACCTGATCGCGCACCTCCCGCAAAACTCTGGGGAGAAACTGGTCTGGCCCAGGAGTCTTAAACGCGCTCAGTTTGTCTATTCTATCGGCAACGACTGTCGCGGTACATCGAACACTATCCAGGCCAGCACCTTCGTGCCTGACGCCTGGCTCGGGGATGACGCGGATGTCTTCCCTGGTGAACACTCCCGCAAAGTACTCATTAAGCACATTAGCGATGTCCGCGTCGGAGGTCTGCAGAACGCCGCTTCGGTCCTTTAACGGACTTATCATGCTTCTAATGGGCTTTCTACTATTAACATAACTGAAGAACTCCTTAGGGTTCCCCTTGCAGAGGCTTGCCACCCGTAGTTCTTCGTTACGTTTCGCTAGCCTAACCTTCGCCTTCACTTCCCTACACAGAGAGAGAGAGAGAGAGAGAGAGAGAGAGAGGAGAGAGATGGAACCGAATGCGCAACGAGTTGAGTGCAGAACAATTTCGAGCGAATTTGGTCTACTGGCATTTTCGGTCAGCTTTGGTCCCACTGTTTCAATGCTTGGCTCAAGGTGCATCTTACTACTTGCTAGGCAAACCACGAGAGTTTGAACGAATGTTTAAGGGTTTATTATCAATACAGGTATACAGTAGGTTCGCTATGGAAACGCCTACGGCCATGCGATCGTTTGATCAATACCATGTCGGGAGCCTTTCAGCTGGACGTAGCGCTCACCGAAAAGAAGTTGGGATGAGAGTAGCGAGTTTCTTCTTCTTCTAGAATTGTAAAAAAAACTATTTAAGCCTATGGTTGATTGCTTTCAACTTGGTGATCCGATGCAAGTTTCCAGCCTACAGTCGACGGCAAAAAGCCTATGTATTTTCGTTTAAAGTTGTGTATATGTGGAGGTCTTCAAAAGACCTTGTTAAGCAGGTTTTGTTTTAAATTATTAAATTTATTTGCCTTCAGTATTTAGCGCAGCCCAATGGTAAAAAGGAAAACACCATACCTTTTGTTGTTGTTGAAGTCCGAGTCTGCTAGTAGTCTCGCGGTTACCTACTTCTCTCTGGATGTAGGCAGTTAGGTTACACAGGGCGTTTGTTAAGTTCAATTAACACAGGCAACTCACTGTGCCCAGTTATTCACCGGATAGACCTCTCCTATGGTTTTATTAGTTTTTTCACTCAGAACTTGTAGGAAGACTGACACATCTTCGCCTAAAGCGATGCTTCCGACTAGGCAGCGCCGAGTTACAATTCTTTCTTGTTTGCTTAATTTTTATGCTTACGTTCGCAGACAAAAAACACCAGACATATAATTTAAGTATTTTTATTACTTCTCTTCTCAAAATAATTTTCATGAAACAGTGTGATGGAAAATTTGGTAAAAAAAATACGTTCTTGCTTGTTTAATGTAGGCCCAATGCCTACATATTCTTTTGTTCTACCTATGGCAATTTCCCCCACTCCCAATAGGCCTTATCGCAGATCCCGAGGCAATTTGTAGTATTCAATACAATAAATTAATATTTTTTATTAAATTATGAAATAAAGGTGCCGTATACGATATCATATTGTAGACGTGCTTAGACCTGGGTTTAAATTAGGCCTTGCTGTGAACTATAATGTAAACTGTATGACAGGCGTATATAGTTTTTCATAAGAATAGCAAATTCCGTCCAGTTCCTTACGTGGTTCCACTTCCACTCCATCCCCCTGATCCTCTTGAATTGGACGATATCTTTTTTCGCCATTTTTGGAGAGAGACCGGAACCTCAAAGTGTGCTGATCTGTTGCATGGTGATGCAGCCCTTGCATTCAAGTGAAGTGAGCAGGAGAGCTGCGACTGAAAATTTGAAAGGTTCGTTGTCAGCTTTTGACAGACATAAAAACAGCGGATTGCTATCTGAACAACGTTCCCAAATTGATGTACACTGATAATTATCATTTGGTAGTTATTCGGATATTGGCTAAAGTTGTTTTCCTTTGTTTGTGTCATACTATGTGCGCTCGGCTCAGTGTGTTTTATAAACATTTTTTGTTCTTTCTATGGTTGCCCTGATAGTAACTATATAGCAATATAAATAATTTTTCGAATGTAAAGCGATCTTTGATGAGGAATCGCTGGAATAGATTTTCAACCTGAAATTTGTTGTAACCAAGTTTAAGAAAATTATCCAACCTTGTCCACGTAACAGCTTTGTTACAGGCAGTACATAGTGTGAAAAGTTATTTTATGCAAACGTTCTGTAAACTATAAATTATTTCCTCGATTTTTCTGAAATGTTACAAAATATTTAATGTATGGAGTTTGTCATTGCAATGATTTTTTGTCCGTTCTTTCAACTTTTCTTTAAATTTGGTAAAAAATAAGTTTTCCTATTGAAAACTTACTTAAAAAGGGGTGAGGCGAGTGTCGCGTACTGTTTTTTAATTAAGAAATTTAATGGTTTTTTTAATGTAGTTAAATGATAATGTTTTTTGAAGTGTAGTAAACTGATTTAATTGTATGAAATTAATATACTGAATACAAAATGTAATTGTTTGAAACATAAAATACTAGTTGGCATCGTGAAGAGAGATTTGAAAGTTCGCTGAGGCCGGAGGCATAGGCAGTCTCGTGACGTAGTATTTAGAAGAATGTCGTTGTGGTGTTAAAAATATGTAATTTGTGATTTAAAGCTAACTAGAAGCTCTCGCTATAATCCAGTGTTAAAATTATGAATTTACACTCGCCTTCCACGTCGTGTTTATTGTCTTAATTAAAGTAAATTGGTAAATAGTGAAAATTGTAGGCATTCGAAGTCCTCCCTTCCTCCGTATTTTGAGTTTTATGGCGGCCACGCTACCTCGTATAAAGTTCAGAAAAGGAATATAGAATAAGTATTAAGAATGGAAATAAGGCAGGTAACATAAAATTAAAGTAAATAAAAATTAAATACGTTTCACGACATTAAGAAGTGTTTGAATATTCTAGATTGTTATTGAAAATGAACCACAAATTTTATACGACTTTTTCTAAAAAAGAAATGCGTATTGCCCACATCTTACCTGTTTTCAGTCGTCTACAGTGAAGTCTTTGTACTTTTGTGCCCATGCAACCGCTTTGCATGCATGTTTGCTGTTAGCAACGGCATTCTAGATAGTCGAATGCTGCGTTCTTTAAGCTTTCTTCTCACTGTTCTTGCTGAAATGCAGGATGCAAGGTATTTAGATTTTTACATAGACTGCATAATGCTCCATTTTCTGGCCAGTAATATACAGGGTGAGTCACGACGAAATGTTATAACTTTAGGAGCTTATAGCTGAGGTTATTCCCAGTCAAAAATTTTACATGAACATACGTCCAATTCTTAACGGTTATGGAGCTATGGATGTTTGAATGTTTAAAAATAAGAATAAGCGAACAAATAGGTGCTAAAGTTTTACCCATGAATTTACAATAACTGTTCAAAATGACTACCCTCGGCCTCAACGCACATCGCGGCTCGTCTGTGAATCGCGCGTGTAGCTCGCGTTAGTTCATTACGAGTGTCCTTTATAAGGGCTGCAGCATCCAAAATGCGACGGAACAATGCATCTCGTGTTTCCACTTTTCTCTAATACACCAGCTCTTTCATGCGCCCCCACAGACAAAAATCTAGAGGGGTTAGGTCCGGAGACCTGGGTGGCCAATTTTGTGCGCCACCACGACAGATCCATCGACCAGGGAAGCGATCATCGAGATGCGTTCTCACTGCACGGCTAAAATGGGAGGAGTTCCGTCTTGTTGGAAGTACATACGCAATCGTGTTGCCAAAGGTACATCTTCTGACAGTGGTGGCAGTTCGTCTTGCAGAAATCGTAGATAAATGTCACCTGTAAGACCACCTTCGAAGATAAACTGACCAATCAGATGACCATAGAGAATACCACACCACTCATTGACACTGAACCGATGTTGAAAATTACTTTCCACAATGGTCTGAGGATTCATTTCTGACCACACAGATGAATTGCGAGTGTTGTTGACACCGTCGCGAGTAAATTATGTCTCGTCACAGAACAAGATGTATCGATGCAATTGTCGATCGGCATTGAGCCAATTACAAAATTCCAGCCGTTGGGCACGATCCCCAGATTGGAGGTGCTGAACGCGCTGTACGTGGCATGGATACATGCCTGCTTCGTGTAACGTTCTACATACTCTCGTTTGAGGAACTCTAAGACGTGTGGAAATCCTTCGCGTACTAACGTGAGGACTCCGCTATACCATCTGAATAATGTTTTCTTGTTCAGCCACGTCTTGTTGTACCGGACGCTTAGATAAAACAGTAACGCTAGGAAATGAACCACTCTCTCGCAATCTCCGGAAAACGTTGTTTAATACTCGTCGATCCGGAATTCTTCGATTTGGAAAACGTCCCTGGTATCCAGCGACAGCAGCAGTAGTATTTCCATCGCAAAATCTGTAAACATACACCATATCGGCATATTCGGCATTTGCAAACGTAAAAGGCATACTGAACGCAAAAAACATCAACTGCACGCTGTGAAACACAACACTCTACTGCGTAGTTAGTTCGGTTCGGTAAGTAACTGTCAATTCAGCTCAAGGTCACGCATGCACATGCTTGAAATTCAAACATCCATAGCTCTATAACCGTTAGGAATCGGACCTATGTTCATTTGAAGTTTTTGACTGGGCGTTTTTGACTCGAGTTTTCGAGTCTGATTCTGGGTTGAGTAGTTTGCGGAGTTATTTCGCCTTGAGTAGTAATTTTCTTTAAATTTTATTCCGGTTTGAGTTTACACAAAAATTTATTTCCGTGTTAAGTGTGCACATGTACTGTATAAAACAAAATTGTTACCTCTAGTAGGATAAACTAGATTAAATGAGTTCAGATTAAATAAGAACAAAGCAAATTATGAAATTAGGATCTTTGAATGGGAAGATTTAATGAAAGCGAAAAGGAGTGAATTATAAACGGAATAAGAATAAGTAAAAATTTAGGCCTATAGACAGAAGGTTTAAGATTGCAAATACTTATTGTCTTTGGTACACGATGTGTAGAGCAAACCTGAGTAGTAGTATGAATGTAACTGGACTGATAATAATTAGGGGTGTTTATAAAACACAAACTGACGAAAATTGCGCAAAACCGGATGCAGATTTGGATATTCTCTGGACCAGGATAACATGAAGCAATGTTGCTTTCACTAGTAAAGAACTATGAACTACATACGGAAGCCTCATCAGTACATTGACTCCCTGTTCGCTTGGCAATGCTGCTGCGAGCTGCTCGTACGATGACATGGGCGTATGGGCGGAATAATGCTCTGTGAAAAATGTTAAACTTTTCATCTTACTTCCACTTAAGTTATAATTACAAATGTCTTAGGAAATGAGTGATTTCAATGAATGGTCCAAAATGAAATTGTAATAAACTATATATTGAGCTGATGCATTCGGAAAATGTTTCAAGTTTTATAGCTGATATTTCGTAAATTTCCATATGCCTTCCTTCATTTTCAATAACGAAACGAAATCTACGCTTTAAGCTAGTGAAATCATTGTTCTAAACGGTTACAGGAACTGATGCTACGATATCTCTAATGCACATTTTAGGTCATTAATATCCTTTGGTTTGTTGTGATATACAGCTGGTCTTTACATAATACATATCCCTAAAGATAAAAGTCTAAAGGAGATGATAGGTCAGGAAAACGAGCTAGCCATCCTGTAAGTCCTTTCTGGCCAATCCTTTCGACAAATTCTTGACAGGTGTTAAGTCTTCGTACAGTTGGTGAACAACCTGTATCTTGTAGGACCTGACTTTTAAAACTCTGCATATTATTTTATGAAAAGAAGGGTATGGAATGTTTAAATCAGCTGCTGCTCTTTTTATTGACCTTTTAAGGTTTCACAGGGATGGTTCGCGAACAGAATTGACTGTTTCTGGAGGATTTCTGGGTCTACCGGAGAATTTCCCTTTTTTGACATTTCCTTCTGTTGAACAGACACACCATTACAACTAAAGCCTGAAACCTCGAAAAACTTATGGTAAAAAGTTATGTTGTACAATCCTCTTTAAAACTATCGAATTTTCGCCATTGTTTAAGTTTTTATGATGATGATAATAATAATAATAATAATAATAATAATAATAATAATACAAGAGTTAGAACAATGGGCCGTATTAGTTGGCCTGAACGTTGTGCTAGTTTATGGCTCTCGTGAATGATTTTCTCTCTCTCTCTCTCTCTCTCACTTTATATATATATATATATATATATATATTAATGTAAAGAATGACGCTTGTGTAGAAGAGCGTTTCGCACAAGATGAGGAGGGAGAAAGAACAAATGAAAAATGAGGTACCACCCGGGAATCGAACCCGGGATCATCCGATTGCCGGTCAGATATGCTATCCACTACACCATGGACCTCGATCAATCAGAAGTTGTAATTCTCCTACATTGGTTTCTGCTCGTACGTAGGAGAATTACGACTTCTGATTGATCGAGGTCCATGGTGTAGTGTAGTGGATAGCATATCTGACCGGCAATCGGATGATCCGGATTCGATTCCGGGTGGTACCTCATTTTTCATTTGTTCGTTCTCCCTCCATCTTGTGCGGAACGCTCTTCTACACAAGCGTCGTTCTTTACATTAATTATACTGTGTGTTGTTTGCAGTTAAAATATATAATATATATATACAAAGCTGGGCACTTGCGTTTTTTTTTGCGGTACTGCGGTACTGCGGTACTACCGCACTACCAAACCGGTACCGCATAACGCAGTACCGCAAAGGATCGCTGAAAGTACAGCAGTACCGCTACCGCATTTTTGCGGTACTGCGTTATGCGGTACCATTTGGTAGTGCGGTAGTACCGCAGTACCGCAGTACCGCAAAAAAACCGAAGTGCCCAGCTTGATATACACACACACGTTGCAATTGTTATTCGGAGTAGAAGTGGAACATTGTTTCAACCTAATTAATTTTCCATTTCGAGTTTCTTTTGAATAATTTTTTTTAATCATTACTCGCTTATTAACGCGGCACCACAAACCACAATTAAATTCGATAGTCATACACAGAGAAAATGTTTTGTTGACTCAAACAAAAATAAAGGTGTTGCAACCATATTTTTGTTTTATTTTCAGACATTTAATTTTTTGTTTCGTGTTTTATTAAATGAATTTTGTATTACGGATGAAAATGACTTAAGCTTCGAATATGATCAGACCTGAACGCGCTTCTCATATCCATATATATTCCCAATTTGACTTTAGATTTATTTTTAGCAGTAGTCACAGCATTAAAATTTAACTGAACTACGAAAAAGACTACCTAATGTTCTCAATTCGTTCACCGTTATACTCCTTTGAGCGTGTTCGATGCTCAACGAAATACAAAGGCAGCTCCAGCCGTCGACTTCAACAAGAATTGATGAACTTAGAGGCATTTCTACCAGAACTTTCCACCCCCTATCTTAAACATTCCGCTTTAGCGATTAGAGACCACTGTATTTACGCAGACCACCCACTTAACCCACCCTCCTTCAAAGTAGACAAATCACCACAACTAACAAATCTTCACATATTCGAATCGCAACAATCCACAGCAGCAAACCAACTCCAAACGAGTACATTGCATCTTCTGATTTATCCATAATAAATAAAATAGCTCCAAATGAATCAACAATATTGTACTTCTTTTCCTACTATTAAGACAACAAAGTTCCGAAAACCTGCAGTCGTTAATTTTCAAACCAACCAATAATTACAACAAATTCGAGTGACTGATTAAGTTGACAAGTCATTTTCAATCAAAATTTTATCATTTCCAACCCTACGTAATAATTCCCATGAAATTATATCTTAATTATTTCAGTGATTATTTAGCCATATTCATATGTAATCCTATTTAGGCACTGATGATGGAAAATGAATGCTGCAAATGTTTAAAGTTCTCGTTATTCTGTTTTTACTAAAGGCGTGATTTCCACCAAACAAAGCTCTAAACATATATATATATAGTAACGATAGAAGAGTTCTTCGGGAATCTTATCCTCAGCAGGAATAAAAACAAGGGACACGCCTCTCACACTTATTGGTCAAACGTTTCGGTCCGCTCCCGGGCCATCTTCAGTGACTAAATGAAAGAACATCAAAAATAGAGGAAAAACTCAATAATATATAACTAAAGAAACCTAAGTAAAAAATTTTGTACAGAAAATAATGTAAAACCTTATACAATAAGCAAATTAATTTAATTTTTTTTTTTTATTATAAGACAATAAAATAATAAAAGTCAAACCCATTAAAAGTAACCACTAGAATAAATTAAAATTTAAAAGGACCAACCTGAGTGGTAGGAGTTGCAAACGACAACTAAAGAAAAAGGAAAGGAGTATGAATCTAAATTGGTGAGTTAGTTGTGTTGAAAACGATGTTGGCTGGTTGGTTATTATAAAGTATGTAATTTTATCGAGGAAAGGCTGTCATTTAATTCTGGATTTAATTTTCTGATAAAGAGAAATTCTAAAATTTTGAGATCAAGTGAATTAGAAGCGGACGACAAAATCGTAAAAGAGTCCTGGGGGCACGAGTGGTCATGGGTCTCTAAATGATGCCCGAATAGCAGAGGACTCAGGAGTGGAAAGAGGGCGAGAAGTTCGATAAGAAAGACCCAAATGCTTTGAAATTTTAAGTTTTAACTGCGGAGCAGTCTGCCCTACATAGCAACTTTGGCAGGTCGCACATGTATATAAATAAGTTACAAAAGATCTCAAAAGCACGGGGAGGTGATCTTTATGGCGAAAAAAAGGATTGCAATGAATTAGAATTAATAATTATGAAATCGCACTGAGGGAAGTGTTTGCCCAAAATAGAATGGACATCTTTATTAAGTTTAAAAGTTAGTTGGTCTAATAAAGGAAGCTTAAGCTAAACCTTCTGTTTCGAAACCGTGGGCTGAATTATTTTAGGCGAATATAAGTTATTTAAAAATTTTAAAATTAATGTCTCAGTAGTTGAAGTGTAATAAAAATTACAGTTAAAGAATCTCTTAAGATACTGAATTTCTAAGTTAAATGAAGACCAACTTGAACAGAGGTTCTTTTAATACTTTAATACTTTTAATACTAGCTAATTTAAAACTAAGTGGGATATTACTGAAAAATTGAGTATCAAGTTGGGTGGTAGTTGGTTTTCTGTATACTTGTGTTGAGAAGCCTGTACTATCTTTATTTACAATAACATCAAGAGACGAAATTTTATTGTGTTCTAATTCTATAGAGAATTTAATATTGGGATGCTTAGTATTAATGTAATTTAAAAACAAAGGGGCGTGGTCTATGTTTGAAAATGACAAAAAGTCGTCTACATAACGTTTGAATAAAATAGGCTTAAAATCAGTTGGACAATTTCTCAGCCAATTCGCCTCGTGAAAGCGAAGAAAACTATTAGCAAAAGACGGACCAAGAGGAGAAGCCATTGCCATTCCCTCGTGCTGGTAGAAAGTCACTGAAGATGGTCCCGGAGCGGACCAAAACGTTTGACTAATAAATGTTGAGAGTCGTGTCTCTTGTCTTTATATTCCTGCTATATATATATGCGAGTGTGTGTGTGTGTGTGTGTGTGTGTGTGTGTGTGTGTGTGTGTGTGTTTGAATAATTTCAAGCAAAGAAGTTGTAAACTCCATTGTGAAAAGAAAAAGAAACATACTCTTTGTGTAAAACCGAATTCATACTAAAGAAAGAGAAAGAAAAGAGGGAACAGAAGAAAGAGGAAGGAGAGAAAGAGGTTTGAAGATTCCGAGCAGGAGTTCGGATCGGAAAAAGTGTCAAGAAGAACAAAGAAAAGTTGGAAGGCATCGGAGCAACAGACAACGACGGACCACAGATACAATTTTTTTACGGACGAACAGCATCCGACTCCATAAGAACAAATGTTATCAAATGTTGCACTAAGAGTGCTTCTCTTTTTAACTTTACGAACGAGTATTAAATATCAACCCCAAAATCATATCAGCACCAATAAATGATTTTCATTTTATAACGATGAAAGTTGGTGAAACTTTTTAAAATTTTTACATGACAACGTTCGTATGTATATATATATATATATATGTATATATATATATATATATATATATATATATATATATATATATATATATATTATATAATTATACATATATATATATATATACGGGTGGCCCCAAAAAAACGAGTTGAGATTTGAACATTAATAACTTCAAAAATATGCAGTTCACACATCCAAAATTTATATAACTTTTACCTCAATCTATTGATAAGCCATCATAAAAATTTCAGACCTCTACATAAAATACTTTTCCCACAGCTGAGGGAACAGTGAGGTCTGGTGAAAAAACGAATATCATAAACTGAAAAAATTTTATTATTCACATCTTATCAACAAATATGATCAATATGTCCGCCGTTCCGCTTACAAACTAATTTTAACCTTTTCTTCCACGACATGATGCATTTTCTGATTTCTGCCAATGTTATTTTGTCCCAACATGAGTATTTTTTTCTTTAATTGCATTTCTGTAAACTTTTCTGTTTGGCCTTCATAAATCTTCTCTGCTAGAGTGTTCCATATGCAATAATCCATGGGATTGCAATCAGGTGACTGCGGGGACCAGTCGTTTTTTCCAATGAAGTTGACTACATTCTGTTGTAGATAATTCTGTGTGAACGTGCTAGTATGAGCTGTAGCACCATCTTGTTGGAGTATGAAATCATTTCCATAATACAGACGCCGACAATCAGGCAAAAGATTCTCCTCTAAGAGATTTACATAGGTTTCTGAATTAATTTTTTTATTTTCTGAAATGAAATGAATTTTCGTCTTTCCATTCCACGATACACCTGCTAATACCATGATTTTTTTGGAAAACCGACTTGTCTGGTGGTAAAGTCTCGATGGAGGAATGTCTTTCTTACGCCGACCATAAACAACATCGTTCTCGGAGTTTCGAGCAATTTCAATGGTGAAATCCTTTTCATCTGTAAAAACTATTTTTTTAACATCATTGGACGAAAATCTATCAAGCAATTTTCTACAATGAATTTTTCTTTTAGCTCTTACATTGCTGTCACGTCTTGAAACACGGATCCTTTTAAATGCTTGAAGTCCTACTGTTCTCTGCATTCTTTGTATGGAACTTCGACTGATACTTAAATTTCTTGCAATTTTCCTCTGAGAGCAGTGTGACCCAGGTTGATCCTCTTGAGATAGGCTCATCATTTCGATCATTGCTATCTTGTCTTGAGCGTAAACTGTTTTTGGCCGACCACTTCCACGCTTCCGTGCCATCGAACCGGTTGCTCTAAGTTTTTTAATTATTTTATTCACAGACGTAACATTACAAGTTATTCCTGGAAATCCCCTCAAAATTCTTGCCCCAGTCCATCTTTTTTCCAAGAAACACTTTTCAATCACCGCTTTTTCACCGTTAGTTAGAACCATAATTTGAAGGGTAAGTTTAAAAACAGTATTTAAGATGGGCGTAGCCTATATCATCAGACATTTTTCAGAGACTAACAGATTATCCATAGGCTAAAGAAACTACTACAAGTCTTAGAATAGTTGCCAGGTCAGCTATATACATTTAGGATTTATGATATTCGTTTTTTTCACCATACCTCATTGTTCCCTCAGCTGTGGAAAAAGTATTTTATGTAGAGGTCTGAAATTTTTATGACGCTCGAGACAACGATGATATGAAGTAATGATGAAAATAGGAATACGGCGTTGCAACTAACAAACGGATGTTCCAGTTCTCTTTTTGGACACATCATGATAAATTTACGGTTTCTTTAGAAAAATAGAGATGCTTGAAAATGTGATAAAGATCCCAGTCTGTGGCCTCGGAGTTTAGATTAAATTTTTGAAATTTGCTTTTTTTCATTAATTTTTTCTTCATTCGATGTGGTCATCATATTGGTTGTTACTTCCATAATTTTCTGGTCTGATTACTGTGTGAATTATTTTTAAGTCATGAATTAAGTTACTGTTTTATTTAACACTAGATCCAGACAGTTATTTTCCTTAGTATTATCAATCATTTAGTAGAAATTCATCCGTCAGAGACAGCAGCATTCTTAGTTGGTTCTGGTCTTCACTTGTTCCTCCCTCGTCAGTTAATATATACACTTCTCCCTATCCTTTTATACTTCATGAATGAGAAATTAAAATCTCTTCAAAGCATTATTATATCGTAAATTCGAGATTTTAAATTCACGATCTCAATTATGATATCGCCGAATTTTTCATTTGCAGTATTTGTACGCTTATATAGATATTATAACACGTTTAATTTTTTAATTTCTGCTGCCAAAATGTCTACGTACTGTTTGCTTTACTTAATGTCATTTCTGCAATATGTTTTTCCATTTCTATACATACTCTTCTGATTGCTTATGTAATTTCTTTTTGCATTTAATAGGCTCGGCGCAGGAGTTTCCATTTGTGAGGTCCTCCTTTGTACTTGATAGATAATTTTTGTGACTGATAGTATGGGGTATATCGCATTATTTTCTTCATTTAAGGTTTCTCTGCTGAACGTTTATCGCTTTATGTTTTTCTGGAATTAGTTCGTATGCCAGCTGCCTGTGATAGTTGAAGCACTGCTTTCCATATTTGCAAGTTTCATAATCTTGCGCAAGTTTTGCAGATAAGTTGTCGTAACTAATTAAAGCAATTATTATATTGTAACCATTGCTTTATTTGATCCAAAGAAGAAGCGGTTAACTAAAGTTGGTTTCATGTTTTAAAGATATGATTTTTCTTTGTTATACAAAATGAAGCTAGTAAAATACATTTGGTAATTAAATACTTTAACCATTAATTGAGGCGTCGCGAGTACGAGTGGCGAACTCGCCACATTGGCAATTTGGCGATTGTTCCGCGAATGAGTATTTCAACCTTCCCCCATCAGAGACAACTTGGTATAACCAAATACCCCGCTGGCAAACTCAAAATGTAGTTATTTTCAATGCGTGTATTTGTGTTATGTGCCCCTCGTACACAATAGTCACAAAGTTTAAACGCGTCTATCTCAAAACTGGTTTGGCGAGTTCACCCCTCGTACTTGCGACTTCTCAATTTATTTGATCAAAAGGAGAAAAAGCGGTCAACTAAACGTGTTTTGTTGTTTTTACTAAGAGACTTTTCTCTGTACAATATATGACCAGAAATCACACCTTATGATTCCGGTTTCGTGCGTAGAAGATATGCAGATTTTAAAATCTGTTGGAATTGACATTGCATTGTCATGTTAAATAACACTAGTAAACAAATTTTAACTTTTATTTCGCTTCATGATATGTACATAATAGGTGTATCCAGTGCTGTAATAGTAACTTTTTTCTTGCCCATACGCTACTCCCACCATTGGTCAGCAAAGGAAGGGGTAGGGGGGTTTGATGCCTTTCATAAAAAAAAATGTTAATCTAAAATCTTTATTACCAAAGCCTACAAATTATAGGGCTTGTATCCCGCACAGGTATAAAGCAATGCCTATTCTTACAAAATCTACGAAACTAATAAATCTGTATTTACCTGTAATATCAAAATCTACAAATTAGTGACATTCTCCCATTTAAGCAGATATTTTCTTGTTAATTTCAGTAAAAACGAGCCTAAAATTTTAAGGTGGGGATACGCCGTATGGCCGCGTATAACCCCCCCATTACAGCACTGGACCGTGTATCCCATAGATTTTAGGGTGCTGAATACGAATCTGAAGTTACTTTTTCTCTATCACATCTAGTTTTCAAGGAACACAATATCCTCAGCAGTAATTTAAAACACTGTATGCATAAACAACAAGTGCTAAATTTATTTACATAGATAAAACTGGAAGATATTCGGTCGTACTGACACAGTGAAGTTAAGAATGGCCTTTTCCACATTTTCTTTTATATTTAACAGCAGATTCATAACGCTGAAGCATTCAGCAGTAGTCAGCCATCATGCTGGGGTTCCATTTTCCTTGGTAGCTTTTCCCATTTCTGCATTATCTTGGTGGAACCTCTCACCATGTTCGTCAATGACATCGTCAAGGTTATCAAGAATGAAGTGTAAATGAGAGTGAAGAAAATGAATCTTTAAAGACATTCGGCAACGAAGTTCATGATATGTGGGCAGTAAAGCATCAACTAGCTCTTCAAAGTTGTCAGCTTTCTCGTTTCCAGGAAAATTACTGCAAACCATCTTGAAGAACTGCCAGGTTTTGAATTCTTTACTTTCCAGGGCTCTATCAAATTCTTCATCAGTTATCACTTCCCTTATTTTGAGACCGACAAAAATTCCTTCCTTCAACTTTCTATCACTAATGCTTGGAAACTTCTAGCAGAGGTATTTGAATCCACTCCCTTCTTTATCCAGAGTTTTCACATAGTTCTTTATTAAACCCAATTTGATATGGAGTGGTGGCAAATATATTTTGTTAGAGTCCATCAGTGATTCACGCTGAATGTTCCTTTGACCTGGGATGAAAGATTCCCAAGGTGGCCAATTCTTCTTGACATAGTGTTCCTTTGTCGCACGACTATCCCACAAACAGAGAAAGCAGCAATATTTTGTGAACCTACCCTACATTCCAAGAAGGAATCCAATTACCGTCATGTCTCCACAGATATGACACTGATACTGTTCTAGTTTATTGTCCCAAGGAACGCAACCATGTTTTCAAAGGATTCTTTCAGAGGAACAGAGTGCCCAACAGGAATACTGGGATATTCATTGCCTTTGTGGAGAAGAACAGCTTTCAAACTGCGCTTTGATGAGTCATTGAAGAGACGTCACTCTTGGTTAAAAGAACTGAACAGACCGTCAATGTCACAACAGAAACAGAGCAGACTGTTCATCTTGAAGTAAGCAGAAAGATCTACACTTCGCTTTCTGAACACAAAAATTTTAACATTCGTGGCAAGTAGGTTCCATTGTTGTAATCTTGAACCCAAAAGTTTAGACTGTTGCTTGGACAGATTCAAGTCTTTTACCAGATCGTTCAGTTCTTGCGTTATTATGTGTGGTTCACGTGAAATGACTGCCTTGTAGTCATCGTGTTCATCACCGTCAACATCTGGGGAAGACTCATCATCAGTTGACTGCAGAATATTTTTATTGGTTGGTGGTTTCGGAATCTGCAAATCATTACAATGAGGTACTGTCCTGATCGCTGATTCAACAACAGGATATTTAATTTTATCTTTATTCTTGGAAGAGATGTCAGCAATGTTTGTGAGACAGAAATAACAGTCCGTTGTACGATCCTTTGGCTCTTGCCAGATCACTGGGACTGCAAATGGCATGGACTTCCGTTTCCCATTCAGCCAGTCTGTCAGTTCATTGGAACAAGATACACAGCAAGAATGTGGTGCCCAACTCTTGCTTTGGTCACCTAATTTGCATTGAAAGTAATGAAAATAGCAGGTCTTAACCAACGGTGTAATGTTTCTCTGCTGTGTCTTTGTTGTGAAACAACAGGGTTCTCAAGTGTCCTTGTTTCTAAGAACAAATTTGTTCTTATTTCTTAATTTTTCAATTTTTCATTTCATTTGGCTATCAGAATAAAATATGTTGGATATATCATGGATATTCTTATATTTGGGACGGAATTCTTATTTTTTGGAGTTGAGGTTCTGATTTTTATTTTTTAGACTCGAGAACCCTGTGAAACAATCACAAACATGACAGAAGGAATCCGGCTTGTTTCTATCATACAACCACGACCACGAGGCATGATAACACTGAAATCAGAGATAAAAAATTCATTAACATAAATCTTAAACATTTCATAACCTTGGTTTTGCTTCCACCCGAATTGTTCATTCTGACGAAGGACAAACTTGTCACTCCACCTTAGCCCTACAGTTTAACGTGGAATCCGAACCACGCCCCACTAGCACTCCAGCGTCTTAACCAGTAGGCTAGCCAGGACACCCATTTATCTACCAACCAATATTTATTTTTTATTGTGTGGAAGGATGAACAACTGGGTTATGCTGCGCGCCGTCTGCTGTCACCGGGTCACGATCCCGGGGTCGTTGGATTCATAGTCAGCGACGCTAACCACTACACCACCCAGGCGCATATATATATATATATATATATATATATATATTATATATATATATATATATCCTCTGTCTATTGCCTTGCGTGATTCGAGGTTGACGGGGATTCTGGTTAGGTGGCAGCAACAGATTTCTCACCCTGGGGTAGCTGGTACCGTGTAGGGCATCGCAGTAGTTTCTTTTATACTATACTCCGATTTCTTCTTGTCGTGGATCGGATGATTATGTGAAAACTTACTAAATTATCTGACAGTTCTCCGATTCTTTTTGTAGCGTATCGGGAAATTATTTCTTCTATTTTGAAACTAAGTTCTCTGGAGAAGCAGGGCTCAAAGAAGAAGACAAAGAGCTCCTCTTACTGAATTTTACTGCTTCTAAAATATTACAGGTAATGCTTCAGCCTCTAGGTCAGATCAAAATAATCAGAATGATAATTTTAAAAATTACAAGAGTTTATATACCGTACTAATAATTTGGTGACATCATTATTATTTAATGTTGACTTGTTTTGTTTTTTATTCTCAATAGGCTGAATTCTTTTGCAAAATATTTGAAGATAAAGGTAAATTTGTAACAGCATATTGGCAGATAAGCAAGATATTTGAAGATGAGGTCATATTTTTTCTTAAACAGTATATTTGACAGCTCTGATGTTATCATGATTTTCCGAGTTAACTAAAAATGGAAATTGAAATATGTATTTTATTATGGATTAAAATTAAACATGCATATGAGCCAAAAATAAATGCTTAAAACTTAAAATTAAGCGTTAATTTGGAGTTTTGGCAAGTTATGACTTCATCTTTTACAACTAAGAGAGAATGTGTAAAAAAAAAAAAAATTAATATTGCAGAATTTAACACATTACATGACTATTGACTAAGCTTAATCTAAAAAATGATTGGGTAATTTAAAAAAGAAATAATTCATCAAATACTTAGCAAAAATAAAATAGAAAGAAAATTAAACATTTTTTCAAACTTGCATTTTATATACAGTTAGAGTGTCATGCAAGTTTAGAGTTCGTATGCAAAATGAATGTTAGAATTATTCACTTTATATATATATATATATATATAGGCACGCGTAACTACCGGGATTCTACCCCCCCCCCCTATTTATCTCAGAAAAACGTGTTTGAGCAGTATGAGAATACAAATACCTAGTAACGATATCAAAAGTATGCTATAAATTATTAGTGTTAAGGAGTTCAAGGAGAGGAGTTCAAAACTATAATTGCAACCTCCCCCATACCAGATTTCTAGTTACGTCTATGTATATAGGAGCTATGTGTATATATGTATATATAAGCATACGGTATAGTGTGCAATGAGGGTAGGTGTGCTGTGAAACCAGATATATTGGAGCTAAAAAAGAGTATATCTGTTTATAACACAGTAAAAATAAAAAAATTATGAAGCAATAATCAAAATATAATATTCCAAAACAAAAGTTCAGAGTGGGACTAAAGTAGCAAATGAATTTGACATGAAAACGAGGTATATTTTTATTAACATATCATCGGATAAAACCACTTACAAGTACGTGTTGTCGCTGCTATATCGCGATTTCAAACAAATATTGAAAATATTAAAATAATTATTTATATATATATATATATATATATATTGGTTCTAAAAGAAATGTGCCAAACATTGTATGCAATATAAAGTGCATATAAATTCACAGAGAGAGAGAGAGAGAGAGAGAGAGAGAGAGAGAGAGAGAGAGAGAGAGAGAGAGAAATTAAATGAATTTTGCATAAGTTTAGATATATGTTTGGTGAAATGGTATAAAAGTTTAGTGAAACTTTATAAGTTATGTATAAGTTATGGGAATTAGGTAATACTAATCATTCAAGAGGGCCAGAAACTGGCACAGTTCTCAGGCCATCAAATGCGGCCTGTATAATTATTATCAGCATCATCGTGGTTCGAGCCGCAGACTTCAGTGTCTTCACTTAGCTACTGTAAGAGGGAAACGGTGTTACCCATTCAGCTACGGACACCGATTGGAAATGTGGTCGGAAAAATTTTCTAACGGCAAACCACGTCTTTTTATTTGATTGTAACATGAACTATTTTATTTTAATTCTGGACAATGGCGTTGAATTATTCATTGTATTAATTTATACAGGGTGTTATTAAATTATATTTCATAAATTAGTATACATGCAAAAAAACTTCACTTTTTTCTACGTGAAGGTCAAAATATGAAAATACATATTCAGGATGTCAAAGTGAACAAAAAGTTCCTATGAACATAAATCCGCAATCGCTTCGTTTCTGAGATACATTGCTTTTTTGCGGAGGACGATCCAATTAAAATGAAAATCATTAAAGTTTATCAGAGTTTATTTACAGCAAGTGCTCAAAATGGTTTCCATGCATCAGAGTACATGCTTCAACGCGTCGATGAAAATTTTGCCGCATGCATTCGAAAACACCTACATGGTTGCGTATTGTTTCTAAACTCTTGAACACGTTGCCACAGTTCATCTATGTTATTAACTTCTTTTGCATAAGCAAGATTTTTTAAATAACCCCACGAGAAAAAGCCAATTGCATTTGCGTTTCTAGAATGACATCTAACAAAATACTATCAAAACATATCAAAATAGCTAAATATGTATACTAATTTGTGAAACATAATTTTATAACACCCTGTATACAAATACTGTCATATTGAATTGAATTTTGTTTAATAATATGATAACCAGTATACAAATGAAAAAAAAATTCTGTTGTTTCTTTGAAAATAGGTGGAATATTACAATTTGGGGTGGTGATTCCAAATCTGGTATCAGTTTTTTGCTATCACATCAGATTTTCTCACAAAATCAATAATAAACTTGCTGATTTTATGCGCATGATATAAACATAATATCAGATGAAACATTTAGAAACAAATTAAAAACTTTCAACTTCATATCAAAAGATTTTTTTTTATTTAAATCTGAGTAAAAGAAGAGTAATACAATAAAATTCACAGAAAGAACCATTTTAGATTACTTTTCTTTGGCTGTATACATCATGAAATTTGAGTGAATTTCCCCTTTTTAGACGTCTTTTTGAAATTTGGTTCGGAAATATCTTTCTTCATACACCAACAGTAGTCAGCCATCATACTGACATTTCATCTTCTTTTATATCGTTTTTTTATGTTTTTTTATGTCTTAATGGAATCCTTCACCTTGCTCTTAGGGAAGTACTCTAAGTGGCTGTGAAGGAAATGCACTTTTACACTCGTGTTGCAACCAAGTTTTTCATAGCATTTCAACACGTGGCTAACAATTGTTCTGTAGTGTTTGGCTTTATGGTTTCCTAGAAAACTTTCAACATTTTTTAATGATATCCAAGCCGCTTTCTCCACATTTGACAATTAATCAAGAACGTTGCCATCTTTTATTAGTTCCCGTATTTGAGGGCCATCGAATACCTCAGCTTTTATTTTCTCTTCACTTAGAGAAAAGAATTGGTCAGAAATGTATTTGAAACAGTTGCCATCTCTATCCAAAGCCTTTACAAATTGTTTCAGTAGCCCCAGTTTAATGTGTAATGGTGATAGCAACACTTTTGCAGGTGTCACAAGAGGTTCATTGATGACATTTTTGTTGCCTGGTGTTTAGTTCTTTGGGTTCAATTCTTCTTTTTCCAATGATCAGCCTTTGGTCTGCTGTCCAACAGTTCCACTCACATATGAAGCAAGGCATCTTTGTATACCCAGATTGTTGGCTAAGAAGCATGAATATCACCCTTAAATCTCCACAAATGATCCAGTTATGATCACTATATTTTATTTTATCTAGAAGGAATTTCATGTTGTCATAATTTTCTTTCATGTGGACAGAGTGACCAATGGGGATGGATGCCAGTTGATTGCCATTATGCAGCAAAACAGCTTTTAAACTTGACTTTGACCTGTCACTGAACAATCTCCACTCTTTTGGATCATAGTCTGTGCCCATAGTATTCATAAGACCAGGTATGTCAGTACAGAATACTAGAGAACCATCCATATAGAAGAATTGAACAAATTCTTGTTCTCTGCTCCTGTACCAGGAATATGAAGGTCCAGCAGCCAGTAAATTTCTTTCACTCAACGTGGGTGCTAAGAGTTGAGCAGCATCTTTCGGTAGATCAAAATCTCGTACAAGATCATTCAGTTCTGCCTGAGTGAATAACTGTGTGTCTTTAGAATTCTTATCACCAATTTCAAAGTCACTGTGATCGCTACGTTCTGTATCAGATTCAGAAACTTCATCAAGTTCTTTGGGGCATGCAGGAATGGGAACATCATCACTGTGTGGAACAGGACGGATGACAGATGGCAATGATGGCTACACAATGGATCAGTGCCGTGCAGAGAACATTTAAGGGACAGGGGCTCAAGGCCGAAAAAGGGCACCTCTTTGGGGATTTGGAATAATTTCAGTCAGGTGGTACATTGTGGTGTGTTTTGAGAAAGGAATTTTAACCTAGAACTAGTAATTTTATTATGTTTTGCAGATTTTTTCACATTACAGATTAGTTATACAAGTTAGTTACTAAATATGTGCGGACGGAGTGCAGACCGACCCTTTCGTCTTCCTGTGACGTCAGTCACCAGTACTTAAATATTAAGTGTAAAAAAAAAACATGAAAATTCTGATATGTTGTGTTGATAAGTACTTAAGTGTTGTAAAGAGGACACATTTTTCCTATATACGGGAGCAAATTTTCAGATTCGCTAACTTAAATTAATAGCCTATATGGCTGTGTGGCCTGTGTGGCTTCCCTTGGCACGAAAGGCCCATTTCTTTTTTTTCACCATACTAAGGCAGGATAAAAAAGTTTACTGTATTCATTCATATACATAAAAAAGTTGTTGAAAAAAGTGAAAAAAGGGCACGTCTGAGACATGGAGGGAAAGGGGCAGGGACTCAAGCCCATGTGCCCTACCCCCCTCTGCACGGCCATGGAATGGATGATTTATTCTTGGAGCTGAATCCTTTTATATTACACAAACAAAACTAAAAGTCTTGGGTTTTGATCTTTGGGTCCACGCTAAACCATAGGTTTACCAAAAGGTAAGGACTTCCTTTCGCCTTAAAACCATTGCCTCAAATTTTCCACACGTGATCGGCATACACTATGCGGAGCCCATGACTTATCCTGATCACGAAGCTTTACACCGAAATAAGCGAGACATGATTTTCTTACAAATTCTGTGATATGCTGCCTTTGCTTTACTGACTGGAAATTACCACATATACTGTATAACAAAACAAATCTGGGTGGTTCTTGCAAAAACAGGACTTAGACATTGTTGATGAAGTGAATCCGTCAATCTATGAAGTGACTTCTTGAATGCGTGAAGTAAATCCGTGAATCCGTGACTTTGCACAATTATAGAATCTGAAACAGGAAATCAAAAAATTAATAAAAAACAAACAAGTTGTTGTTTTAGCAGGCAAGAAATGAGGCTTTCTACTTCATAGAATGAGGTATATTTAAGGTTATATATACTTATTGGTTCAAATAATGATTGCCTAATTCTGGAAAACAGTGATGTGATGGATAAAAACAAAAGTAGTTTTCTGTAATCTTATGGGGTAGGGACTAAAAAAATACAGAGTTTTCAAACAGCAATTTGCTTGTATACTGGTGTAATTAAAAAGTTTATTAAAATAATTTGAAGTGATTATTTACTGGAATCTGATTATTTCGACAGATCTTTTAACTCATTTAACTCTTTCATGTACTAAACGCCCTCAATTTATACACCATTAATGGGGACACTTAATTATTTATTTAATATATATACTGTGTGTGTGTATATATATATATCGACTGTTAATGAATGGTTGATATCGTTGAAATGTATTTGATATTTGCGACAGTTTACAAGTTAATATTGATGTACTGTTGGTGAAACAATATGTTGATAAAATTAGTCTCAGGGAACAATAACTTCCGTCTAGCTACACGTCCTCCGTACCCAGCTCTATGTCAGATGGTCTGGGTAAAACGCTCTCTGAGCCTACTAAGAAGAAATGATATGAGTGGTCCATGCAGATAAAGGACAAGTCTGATCAACTTTGGCACACTTTCATCTTCTCAATTAAATTAACATTCCAGCAGTTTGCTTCAGGAGGACGGATCGGGATATGGAGAACCTCTGTCGATATGTTCAAGCCCACACTGGTGCAACCCAATATGATATTCAGTGGTTGTGCTGTTAAAATGTGGGCAAGCATTTAGCACTCTGAAAAAAAAATTGCCCTGTTTTTACAGAAGGACGTCTTAATTCACAAGATTACATATCTATCTTAGATAGAGCCACCTGCCTTTGTTTCAGTTGGAAACTTCACCAAGAAGGCATCATATTTCAAGAGGACGGTGCCACATATCCATTTCGTTATTTTAAGGTGTTCATTTTATTCTGGTCGGGCGCTGTACTTAACAAATGTATAACGTTTTTATAATGAATAAGGTCATGCTCTAGATGTGATGTGGATGTCTGTTTACTTTTGTCAAATTTATATATACTGTATATGTAAAAAACTTGGTACTCACGTATTAACGGGGGGCCACCACATATTGATGATTGGTTAGGTTAAGTTGTAATATTTTCGTTATTAATAAGCCTAAAAAAAGTAATGTTTTTCAGAAAATTGTATAAAAAAATATTTTAAAAAATATTGCTATTTAAAAAATATGATGTATTAGAAATTTTCAACTAACGAAAATATTACAACTTAACCTAACCAATCATCAATATGTGGTGACCCCCGTTGATACGTAAGTACCAAAAACTTAGCTTTGCTTCCGTCCGAATTCTTCATTCTGACGAAGGTCAAACTTGTTGCTCTACCTTCAATTTATACACCAGCTTAACGTGGAATCCGAACCACGACCCACCAAAGAAATCAGAAAATACAGTCCTCACCCGGACTCGATCTCACGACCTCCTGATCAGCAGCCCAGCATTTTATACGCGTATATGCACATATAATATCGTGTTAAAAGGCTTAACAATGCCTTCTTATATATGCATAAATATAAAATGCCCTTCAGTTTAAAGAACTTTCCAAGAAGCACGGGAGTTGATTCTACTATCCACGTCAAGCCACTGCAAAATCGAAATCTAACTGTAATACAGGTCACACAGCGGTTAATGAATGGCTAAACAGCAACTATAAGAATGGTGGATCCAGAGAAAGTTAATGACGGACAAGTATCTACCCACGAAAACTGTTACTGAATTAGAACTTAAGTATACGACGCCCTGTTCCGCAATCCGAATGCTAACTTTTCTCTTATAAATTAAAATTAAACTTCCTATGTTAAACATAATGAAATAGGATAACATTAAATTGTAAATGTTACTTTACGAATATGTATTACATTTAGCGATATTCAGAAAACAATAAAAACTTAATCTTTGCCTGTAATTTTTAGACGATTTTTAGAGGCTAAATAGGGTACAGTAACTACGAGTATATTTTTCTAGGATGTCGTCATGTGTTTGAAAGATGATTGGGTACTTACGTATTAGGGGGGGCCACCACATATTGATGATTGGTTAGGTTAAGTTGTAATATTTTCGTAGTTGAAAATTTCTAATACATCATATTTTTTAAATAGCAATATTTTTTTAAATATTTACAATGATTTATATTTCAAATATTTACAATGATTAATACATGTTACACATTAGAAACAACATTTGTTTCTGGAGGCCAAAAATTTTTAATAGCATTGAGAATGGAATTGAATGGATCGTGATCATGTACCAAAAAAATATTGCTATTTAAAAAATATGATGTATTAGAAATTTTCAACTAACGAAAATATTACAACTTAACCTAACCAATCATCAATATGTGGTGGCCCCCCGTTAATACGTAAGTACCGGTGATTGTGTATAGAAATTTTCTTCAAAGCATTAGCATTTAAGCATTTAAGCTTTTGTCAGTCGGACATTCTACCGTCACTAAAAGAAAAAACAGCTTAACCTAACCTAGCCAAACTCAATCTTACCCAAAATAAGTTGTCAATCAGATGTCATGTCGAGAGAATGACGTTAGTTACAGAGTTACATGCTAACAAACCCTAAAATCCACTCTAGGTTAGAACCAAGAAAAAAGTAGAGAAAATAAAGGAAAAAATAGAAAAATCAAATGAAAATAAACGATACTAAAAACTTATACCATACCATACAGTGACGCTCATAAATATTCGTACACAGAAATATTTAAATTATGTTCGTCCTTATCTTTTGCACCATGCATAAGATAATTATGAGAAGTTTACCGTTCGTTTGTAAAAATTTTACAAATAAAAAAATTAGCTTAATTTCAACATATAATGTAAAACATTAAAGAATTTGGGGAAAATTAAAAAAAAAGGATTACCTGAAGATCAGGGCCCCCAGCCTTCTTTAATTAGCCTTATAAGGCTAACTAACGAAGGCTGGGGGGCCTGATCTTCAGGTGATCCAAAAAAAAGAGTTAAAGTGCAAAAGTTTTCGTGCATTTATCATACTTACAAAATTTACTTACATTTACTTCTATATACTTGCATTTACTTGCATTTACTTACAAAATTTACTTACATTTACTTGCATTTACTTACAAGGTGTGTCCACCTTAGGCTTGAAGAATTTTAAATTTTTATCAGTAGTTGGCTGTTTATTGATTAGAGACTATTGGCAATTCTGAATTTTAGAATTTTCTCTGTGAATCTTCATGGAAGACGAATGACTGTACAAGCCATAAGAAAACAATGGTCGTCGTGGTAAAGAGCTGTCTACAGATCTTAAGAGACCTGTTATTGCTGCACACGAGTCTAGAAAGAATTATAGAAAAATAGAAGATCTTCGAGTTCCATTTACGATGGTTGCTGCAGTTATAAAGAAATAGAAATGCTTTAGAACAGTGATTCTCAAACTGGGGTATGCGAGGGAATCTTAGGGGGTACGCGAAGGGGTCCTGAAAATATAACCCTTTTAATTTTATATACGATTAACAAACGGCCACAAGTCACACGGTCGTAAAGAAATTAAAAATCCTCTCTCTCTCTCTCTCGAAAATCCAGAAAATCCCATGAAAGAATTCAAGGGGTACAGAAGAAGCAAAAATTTGAGAACCGCTGCTTTACAGCAATCAAAACTCTACCAAGGTGGGCGACCTTGTAAGATTTCAGAACGTACAGCTAGACGGATTGAAAGAATGGCTGCTGCGAATCCACGAGTGACTGCAGGTGATATTTGCAAAGCATTACGACTGTCTAAGGTTGATGTCCATCCCCTCTTCTGTCAGAGGCGGATCCAGAGCACAATTTGGGGCGGGGGCAATCACCTTCCTGAACCTGAAATTATAGTACATTGGCAGGCAAGTGGTTTGACAGAATTCGTTCATATTCGTTCTGCCTATAAAGAATGCAGGAAGGTATCTGTTTTTGGTCAAAAAAGTCAATTCCTTAAGGTGACAGTAAGCTCCAGTCAGGCATAATATTAGTGCAACAACATTTACATTACGATTTTATTAAACATCATCATTAGGGGCAATTAAAGAAAAATATATATTAAATGGCTCACCTTTGGACATCAATGTACCACCATATGCACTCATTTGCCCAGTATACCAGTATACCTCAGTGCATACATCCCTACCTACACGATATCAGTATGAAATTAAAACTCTATGTATTCATGTACACATTTTGTTCAGCAGCTGTGCTTTAAATATATACAAAAGTTACAAATTCCCAGCTGACAACAGTGTGGTGGCCAGCGGTATCAACAAATTGAGTCCACCATTCTACACACAGTGTGCACGTTCAGAGAGACCGTTCCTTTATAGATTACACAAGTTTACTAAAATTGTCCAAAGGAAAGCAACAGCGATTATTTTCATAGGACGCTTCATTCTAATTTTGTATGTCTCT
This sequence comes from Bathynomus jamesi, assembly GCA_023014485.1. NCBI lineage: Eukaryota > Metazoa > Arthropoda > Malacostraca > Isopoda > Cirolanidae > Bathynomus > Bathynomus jamesi. Next base: position 111,802 of record JAJOZX010000097.1, on the reverse strand, counting down.
TCTTTATGTTTTCAATCTCCTTCTTTCTTTCACTTTCTTTACCTTTAAGGTTTAAAGGCCTCATGGTTTTGGGGGGACGATCGCCCCCATCGTACCCCCCTAAATCCGCCCCTGTCTTCTGTACGTCGTACACTGAGAAAGAATGATCTACATGGAGAAGTTACACGAAGAAAAACTCTGCTACGAAAAGCGCACAAAAAAGCTCTTTTAAAATACGCTAAGGAACATCAAAATGATGGAATTACATTCTAGAAGAAAGTTCTCTGGACGGACGTGACCAATATTGACTTATTCGGAAACAACGAGCAACGGTATATTTGGCGAAAGTCAAATACTGTACTCGAGATAAAAAATATCCTTCCTACGATTAAACACAGTGATGGCAGTTTGTTTCTTTGGGGATGCTTCAATGCTTTTGATCCAAGAAAGCTTGTTGTCATCAATGGAATCATGAATTCGAAGAAATATCAGGAAATGTTAGAAGAAAATGTATTGCCTTCAATTTGGGAGTTACGAATGGGTCGTAATTGGGTACTGCAATAAGATAATGACCCAAAACATAAAAGAGCACAGTGAAATGACTTCAATAAAAGAAATTCAAGCTTCTCTAGTGGCCCAATCAAAGCCCAGATCTCAATTTAATCAAGAATTTATGGTTTAATTTGAAAAGAGCTGTCCGCAAGAGAAACCCTTTCGAATCTGAATGAATTGCAGCAATTTTCTTTAGAAGAATAAGCTAAAATTTCTGCTGAGATATATCGAAACCTTGTAGAAAAATACCCAAAACGAATTAGTGGAGTTATTCAAGCAAAAGGTGGACACACACACAGTATTTAACAATTTTGTAAATAAATGTACAAAAACTTTTGCATATTGACTTCTTTTTTTATTTTCTTCAATTTTTTTTTTCATTATATGTTGGCATTGAACTAATTTTTTTATTTGTCAAATTTTTCCAAACGAATGGTAAACTTTTCATAAACTGTCCTATGCATGGTACAAAAGATAAAGACGAATGTAACTGAATGTAATGTAATTTCTCTGTATGAATACTTATGAGCGCCACTGTCTATGTGTAAAACTTTGACACAGGCATAGTAGTAAAAGTAAAGTGTAGCAATAATTGTAGTAAAAGTAAAGTATAGAAAATAGTTGTGAAAGAAGATTTATAGGAGTGTAGGTAAAAGTATAATGAAGAGAATAACTTCAAAGTTCGTTCACACCATGCGTACACTTAACTCATGTACCCAGTTACGCATTAGAGGACAGCGGAAAGTAAAGGACATCATGATGACTAAACTACTTAATCTAATCTACACCATGCATTTTTTTTAAGGATTTTTTTTTATTTATTTATGTACAAGAAATCATCACTTCATCGTTGCATCATTTCTCCGTTGCGTGCCAAAGCCGAGAGGCTTGCTTTTAAACAATTTACTATTTTCACTGTCATTTTTCACACTGGAATTACTTAGATAAGGGAGCACTGATCCATAGGCACCTTCAGCTGGTCAGCACATACCAATTTAAGAATTCCCACGAAAGTGTACATCAAGAAAATGATTTCCTCCTTTTTCAAAAAAGATTTATCAAATCGTAATTTATATTGCGTCCTTCGCATAAGAATTAGCTGCTAAGGGAGCACTAGTCCAAAGGCTCCTGCAGTTAGCCAGCAGCTCCCAATTAAAGAATTTCCTGACAGTGTGCATATGCGGAATTGGTTGAGAGAAATATAGTTTAAAATGACGCAACGTAACTCTGGAGGTCCTTAGCCTATGTTATGTTTCACCTGAAATAATTTTCAAGATTTAATTCGTAACTGATCAGTGAAACATACCCAGCTTTCTTACATACTGTCTGAAAACAATTATAAAAAAAGCTATTTGGACTTCATAAAAATGACACAAAATATACAGTGACTCCTGAAAGAGCGTAAAAGGTTGCAAAGCTTTGCTATCCCTTTTTCAAAGAGATGAAGCTGACAATGAAGTGAAAACTGAAGAGAAGGGTTATGAAATAAAAGAAGCCAGCAATATAATAAGGAGAAAGGAGCGGAGTATCAATATCCAGGGAGACTCCCAGAGGGAACAGAAAGAGGAAGCGGAGTCTCGCTTCAAATGCAGAGAAAGTGACTGCAGTGATTGAAGAAAGCCAGGGCGAGGGTGGAAGGGAAAGTAACTGGGAAGTTACAAGGGGTTATGATGGCATCAAAAGAGGAAGCAAACCAGTATCTTTTGATCTGATTTCTGACTGCATTGTAATGCAGTATCTCTCTTCATGAAAACTTACTGAATACGCTCGAGGAAGAGCGGGAACTGGTGGAGGTAGGCAAAATATGGGTGTGCTTATAAATAAACCACTAACGAAATTTGAGAAGCTGCACGGAAAAGATTATCATATTACACGACATAAAATTTCTCAATTTCTTTTGAACATGGTTCGTAAGGATGAATTCCTAAAACGTACTGCTACTGCAAATGCATGGGTCAAAAGAGGTCATGTCGCTTCTCGATGAACACCAAAAAAGTGCAAGAAAATCGTGAAGCAATGAAGCGTATCATATCAGTTCTTATGCGCACATCAGAACACCCCACTACGACGGTGTTACACTACCGACTGAACACAGTTGATTAGTGTTGTCGATTCCCATTATACAACGCCAACTAAATTATGTGGGGGGGGAATCAAATGAAAATCAACTGAACCATCCCATAGTGCAGGCTAACTCTTAAAAAGCATTAATTACCTGTTATTATATGCGCTTACCTTTAAAAATTAAATAACTATCACATAATAAAAATAAGGTATAAATAATCATAAACGTAAACAAGAATTTTAATATTTACCTCTTCATGATGTCAATTATGATTGTAACTGTCGAAAATCTAACTCACAAGTGATACTATGTTAAATTCGCTTTTAGCTTTTCTGCCACGAAAATATTATATTTCAATAGGAATGGCAAATTCTTCAATTGAGTTGCCTTCTGCGGGTTTCCACACTGTATATGGAATGCTTAGTATTCCACAAAGAAACCCCGATAGCTCTGCATAGGAGTTTACATCAGCAATAATTCCATAATCGCTGATCTCAGCCCATAGGTTAAATGTATGCGAGGTTTCTATCCACTTTACTAGCGTTAAATTTGGCCATTGTGATTCAATAACATCTCTTTCAAAAGTTCAAACAAAGGTGTAAGAAGTTCCTTGATTGGTGTCAGAGCGTTCTGAGATGCATTGTTCAGGAACAAAGGAAAAGTGTATTACATATATATATATATATATATATATGTGTATGTGTGTGTGTGTGTGTGTGTGTGTGTGTGTGTGTGTGCGTGTGTGTGTGTATATATATATATATGTATGTATATAGGGTGGGCCCAAAAAAACTATTACCCAACTTTTGAAAAAATATTGTGGCTCATCCTGTATATTGATCTTACTGTTGAGGCCGTATGTTGTACCCATACTTTTACTCTTTCAAACCCTGGCTTTTAATCTAGATTCAACGCCCCAGGAGTAGAGGTACAAGCTCACAACAGGAGGGAGGTATCACAATATGGTGCTCAATTGAAAGGCGGTCAAAGTCAGCAACTGATACTTTCAGATGAGTCAGTTTCTCCATAAATAATTAATTTTCCTTATTTTAACACAAAATATTTAATTTATTTCCTTTTTCATTTCAGCCCATCATTCTGCTATAGTTGGTGAACAAGTTATAACATAATGAAATACTCTTTGGAAGATGAAGCATTGATATTGAACCTGCGTAAGGAGAAACACTGGGGTGCAAAACGAATGAAGAGTTTCCAAATAAACGATGGACGATACCTGGGCTTCAATATCTCATAAAGAAAATCGATATCACAGGGTCGACCAAACGAAAAAAAGGCAGTGGAAGGCCAAAAACATCACGTACTGACGAAAATATTGACACAGTTTCATCTAGGATATGCAGTCAAGAAGAACGGCCCAACACCTACAAGTCCGTTAGAGAAATTTCAAAAACTACTGGTAGTTCTCGCTCTAGTGTTCGTCGTATAGTAAAAGATGATCTGGGTCTTAAATGTTTTAAAAGAGTCGAAGTTCATAAGCTCTCTGCATCAAATAAGCAAGCAAGAGTTGAAAAATGTCGTGCTCTGTTAGATCGATTCCCAGACAGAGAAGTGTCGAAAATATGGTTCAGCGACGAGAAGACCTTTACGGTTGCTTCAACAATAAACACACAAAATGACCGAGTTTATGCAGACAGGACAAAAATCTATCAGTCTAGATCGACTTTGCAGGGAACGTCCGCATTTTTCTCAAAAAGTCATGGTTTCCATCTTTATTTCAAATTTAGGGAAGTCAGAAATTGTTTTTGTTGATCAAAATGCCAAAATCGCTGCTGCTTATTACCAAGAAAAATTCCTTGATGCGGTACTGCCGTCTATAAGGGAGAAGTCAAGGTTGCAAGTGTTAATTGATAATGGAGGAGGGCACATTCCGCATAATCTTAGACTCAATTAGGTAACTGTACAGAAACAAAGTTTTTCTACCCGTGTCTGTATAACAGCGAAGTACAAAATAATGGTTACAGTTAGCAAAAATCCAACTTCATCACGAGATAGACCATGAAATTATGTACAGGACAAATATATTGATTATACAAATAACATTTGAAAAAGGTAAAATTATATTGTTCAAAATCAGGGTAATAGTTTTTTTGGCCCACCCGGTATATATATATACTTACTGTATATATGAAAATTATTTCAGGAAAGTAACACGTGAAAAATATTTATGATGAATAAAACCACGAAGGAAAAGAAACAGAGAATGGTGCTCAAACGCTTTCGTCTAATGACATCCTCAGGAACACTGACGTAAATAAAGAATACAAGACTATTATATAGGTTACAAAAAAAAAAAATAAAATAAAATATATATATATATATATATATATATATATTATACACACACACATTTCAACTGCAAAGAACATGCAGTATAATTAACGTAAAGAACGACGGTTATCGTATCTGACCGACAATCGGAAGATCCCGGGTTCGATTCCCGGGTGGTTACCTCATTTTTTTCATTTGTTCGTTCTCTCTCCTCATCTTGCGCGGAATGTTCTCCTATACAAGCGTCGTTCTTTACGTTATATATATATAATATAGTAAATAAAGAAATAAAAATATTTCTTTATTTACTATATATATAAATTATATATATATATATATATATATATATTTTTTTTTTTTGGTAACCTATATATAGTTTTGTACTCTTTATTTACTTCAGTGTTCCTGAGGATACTCATTAGACGAAAGCGCTTGAGCACCACTCTGTGTTTCCTTTCCTTCGTGGTTTTATTCATCATACCTTACCTTACCTTACAACCTTACAAAGGTTCCGCGCGATGATTTCTCATTACGCGAAGGTCAAGCTTGTCGCCCCTCCTCTCGAGTTGGCCTGGTGAAGTAGTGAGTTGATTCTTGCGCTCTCCAACTCACATAGCCAGGTACGCCCGGCTCATCGGGGATTGTTCTGAGCCAGGCGTCTAGTCTTCTTTTGAAGATTTCCACTGCAACTCCCTTCGTGTTTCTTAGGTCTTTGGGCAACTGATTAAACAGTTTTGGTCCTCTCACTACAAAACTATTTTCTTTCAGGGTTAAGGATGTTCCCTGTCTCGCCTTCAATTTGGGAATACGACACAGTCTACCGCTTCTACTTTCCACCGTTGTTTGGGGAGTTATGGGATTCAGAGTAAGATTAGGGACTAGTTTCTCCATTATTTTCCAAGTGTAAATAATGGTGTATCTCTCTCTTCTCCTTTCCAGTGAATATAGGTCTAGTTCTCGTAGCCTTTCCCAGTAGTTTAGTTCTTTGCACCCATTGATCTTGGCTGTGAAGCTTCTTTGATCCCCTCCAGCTGTCTAATGTCTTCATTTTTATATGGGGATGTTAGGACCGAGCAGTATTCCAATTTGGGTATTATCAGGGTTTTCAGTAAAGGAATCATTACATTCCTATCCTTTCGTTTAAAGGTTCTCAATATCTGACCCGTTATTCTCTTTTCTCTGTTTACTGCTATCTTATTTTGTGTTTCAAATTTCGCATCATCTGTCATTACAACCCCTAAATCTTTTGCTCTGGAATTTCTCTGAATTTCCTGTCCATTTGGGGTATAATATTCTATGGACTTTAGGTCTTCTCTTTTTCCGTACCGTAATAGCTGAAATTTCTCGGTGTTAAACTTCATATTGTTGTCTTCCGTCCACTTGTAGATTTTGTTTATGTCGGTTTGTAGAGATCCTATGTCTTCTGGGTTTCTTATTTTTCTACTGATCTTTGTGTCATCCGCAAAGGATGTTACTGTGCTGTCTCTGGTAACGTCCTCAACTATGTCAGTTAGCATGATTATGAAGAGTAGTGGAGCTAATACTGTTCCTTGTGGTACCGAGCTGAGGACCTCTGATTCTGATGAAGATACTCCTCGAACTGTAACGACTTGCCTCCGCTCACTAAGGAAATTATATATCCATTTCCCTACTTTTCCTGTTATTCCCATATATTTCAGTTTATGTATTATGATTCCGTGGTCACACTTGTCGAACGCTTTAGCAAAGACTGTGTATAGTACATCATAGTTTTCATTACTTTCAAGTGAATCAATAATAATGTTGTAGTGTTCCATTAGTTGTGATAGGCATGATCTGCCTGATCGAAACCCGTGTTGGTTATCACTGAATTTTTTCTGAGTTTCCAAAAAGTCATAGATTTTCTGTCTAACTATTCTTTCAAATATTTTAGTGAGATGAGATGTAAGCGACACTGGCCTATAGTTTTTGGCCTCGGATCGATCTCCTTTATATATTGGGACTATGTTCGCGCTCTTCAGGATGCCCGTTATTTCTCCCGTGTCTAATGATCGTCTCCATATCCAGTATAGGGGCTCAGCGATTGCATTCTTTCATCAGTGTGGCATTCCATTTATCTGGTCCTGCCGCTGAGTGTGTTTTTAGTTTCCCTATGGCTTGTGTAATATCATCTGTCGTAAAGTCGAAATCCGTTATACTTTCCCCTTGTGGTTCTTCTTCAAAGAACGCGTTTCTATCGCATATCAATTTGTCAGTTTTTGGGATACTGAAAGATGATTCATACTGAGCTTTTAATATTTCAGATACTTCTGTTAGATCATCAGATAAATCACTGTTCTCATTTTTTAAAGGTCCGATAGTCGCATGGTTTTTCAACTTTTTTTTTTGCGAAATTATAGAAGTACTTTGAATTAGCCTTTATCGCTTCTATAGCGTCATCTTCTTCTGTATGCTTGTCGATTAGTTCCTGTATGACGACATCGATACTTTGTAGTTTATCATATATATATATATATATATATAACCTTTGGTTAGCTTCCGCCCGAATTGTTCATTCTGACGAAGGTCAAGCTTTTAACTCCCCCTTAGACCTGCAGTTTAACGTGGAATCCGAACCACGCCCCACCAGCAGCCCAGCGTCTTAACCACTAGGCCACCCATTTATCTATCAACCACTTTTTTTGTGTGGAAGGATGAACAGCTGGGTTTTGCTGCGCGCCGGCTGCCGTCACCAGGTCTCGAACTCGGGGCCGATGGATTCGTAGTCAGCGACGCTAACCACTACACCACCGAGGCGCATGTTAATCGATATATTGTATATATATATATATATATATATATATATATATTAGTGATGTACCGATTCCAAAATTTAGCCGATACCGGTTCTTTGCTATTATTTTAAAAAATCGATTCCCTCATAAATTTTACCAATCTAATGTGAAAACTTCCAATTTTCATATTTTAACACTTCAAATTTATTTAAATGTCTTTCCTCATCTCACTCCACAATATAGAGCACCACAGTTTGTTACTCATATACTGTAGCAAAAATGATGTTAAAAAGTTTTCTTAATCAGTAAAATGATAAAATAATTTTGGTTTAGTTTAATTAATTGAATACCAATATTTAAAATAATTGGGTTTTTTTGTGCGGAGTATTTTCTTTCTTAAACAATTAAATTAAATAAAAATTTCAAATTTCAAGTCCCTGGTGGCCAATTTGAATAGAAAAATAGATACATATAATTAGGGTTTATAAATTATTAAAATACTTAAAATAAAGTGAACATAATAAGATGGTTTAATATATAAATTATAAAGTACATCTTAATATAGAATTATATTAATATACAGTAGGAAATTACAAAAGTTTATAATATTTAGAGATTAGCTAGTTAGAGAAAATATAAGTTTATGGGCAACTTTACTTATTAAGCTTTGCCTTTTTCGTGAATGTAAAATATTTGTATATAATTACACTTTGAAATGAGTATAAATTATCATAAATATAGCTACATTTTGTTTTATAATGAAAATTTTAAAATTTACAAAAAATCGGTGAGTGAATCGGCTAGATTTGGCCGATGCCGATGCCTAAAATATTACCGATTCTGTCGATGCAGATGCCGATTAATCTGTACACCACTAATATATATATATATATATATATATATATATATATATACGTAAGTAAAGTAAAAACCTGTTATTTGCATATGAAATTCCAAATTTTAAAATGTGAAGTTTAAAAGGACGAAAACAAAAAAATAATGCGTTGTTTTGACCACTCCATCTTAGTTTGGCAATTTCCTTTCTTCCGCCACTTCCGTTCTCCTTCTTTCACTCTTTCCTCTTTCTTCTTTTCCCCGCTTTCCATATTCTTTCACTTCCGGTTTTCCTCTTCTTCTTCCATCTACGAAATGGGGCCTGAGAGAGACGATCTCTTCAAGGTTGATAATTTGCAGCTTTCCTCTCGAGGACAAAATTGCCAGACTGAAAAATATGTTAATCGATAAGCATTTGGGAAAAAGCTCGTTGTATAATTTCTAAAAAAGGCATCGTAAACACTGTAGACTCGACTTCTTGAAACGTTGTATGGTGCATACGTGCAACCGGTCTTCATTGTGAATAAGGATGTATGAAACCCAGAAAAAGGACTTAGCAATGTTATAACTTTAAGAATGAAGTAATAATCACCTCTCGAGGACAAAATTGCCAGACTGAAAAATATGTTAATCGATAAGCATTTGGGAAAAAGCTCGTTGTATAATTTCTAAAAAAGGCATCGTAAACACTGTAGACTCGACTTCTTGAAACGTTGTATGGTGCATACGTGCAACCGGTCTTCATTGTGAATAAGGATGTATGAAACCCAGAAAAAGGACTTAGCAATGTTATAACTTTAAGAATGAAGTAATAATCACCTCTGATATTTCCACGTAAGATGTTAAAAGCACTGAAAAAACTATTGCTTTCTTAATAATTCTGACGTATTGCTTTCGATGAAGGACTAAATTGCATATTCTCATACTACGGGGCTCCAATAAACCTTAGCCACCCCGCCCATGGCCTAAACCATTAGAGGTAAAGTAAAACTAAACATACCTTACAAAAGAGAATTTAATCCTGCATTTAATGAGAGACAATTAAAACTTGGTGTTCCCGCCATTGGCTTCGAAGACAGCCTGAATTCGCTTTGGGTAGCTTGCCAAAAGTGACGTGAATAGATCTTGATCGTTAAGCAAATTTGCTAAAACAGTTTCAATGTGTTACGTCATTGTATACTTCGAAAATCGATTTGCTGCAGGTTCTTGAAACAAGAAACATTCAACCTTGTCCTTTATAACTGATCCAATGTGTTCACAGACGTTCAGGTCAGGAGAATTTCCTGGCCATTCTTCTTTTCCAAAGAAATCGATCTCATGGTTCCGCAACAACTGTTGAGTGGCTAATGCCTTAAAGCAGGGGGCCTTATCGTGCAGAAGTGTGACCTGATCGACATCCATAACAATGTTTGGGTTTCTTAGAAAAGGAATGACATGCTGGGATAGAATAATATCACGAAAATACTGTCCATCCCAACTCTGACCATTTGGCTTCAGCACCCACATGAGCTTCTTTGCAGTGAACAAAACAAACACACCAACACAGACTGGACTTTTTAATAATTCGCGATAATGTTCATTGTCATCGATTTCATCTGGTGTTGTGGCCCACACTCGATCATTTTGGTAGTTAGGCCGACGTGTTACGTAAACCAAAAATTCATCGGAGACAGCTAAATGCATGAAATCATCCACATCCCAATCTTCAAGATAATGGGCAAACCACATTCTATCATCGATGTTAAGTTGAGTTTCTCTTGGCTTTGGGAGTTCATGCCAAGGCTTTAAACCTTGCCTATGACGGTACAGTCGAATGATCTCACCACTAACGATCTTTCCTCTCAACACTTCGATCTCTCTAGAAAGTTTAGCACAGCTGTTTTTCCGCTTACGCGTACCGCTTTCAATGATGTCCTTTTTTTCCTGAGAGAGTGGCAAATTTGGGCGCCCAGATTTGGTTGTATCCATTTCACATTCATCCAAAGTTTTATTCCAATTTCTTTTGACGAAGTCCTCACTTCTTCGCAACTTTTTGGCAACCCATGAACGTGTTATAAAGGTGGCTCCAGCATCACGAGCTTCCCGAAATGTTATTGCTCGTATGCGATCTATCACACGTTGCCTCTCCGAATCACCAATTAATTGAGAAGCCATTATATTATCACTTTATCAGCTAGAGTAATTTTGATACCTGCAATAAATAAAGAATTTTATATATTTTTATAATCACTGAAAACTATTTCGATATAAGTAAACATGTAAGCTGCAAATGGGGGGGGGCTAAGGTTTTTTGGAACCCCTTATTATTATCTGGAAAAATATTTTTTATTATTATTGTTGTTAAAACACTTACAAGTAGTGTCAATAAGTACGGTAATGTTCATTACTATGCATGATTAAAAACGATTTCAGGTGCACTGTAAGTGATTTTGTTAGTAATTTCCTGCTCCCCTTTATTAGTATATACATACAGTGTATATATACTGTGTGTATATAATATATATATATATGATAAACTCAGAATGGTCCCCAAGGAAACTTTTATGTTACACACAGACCGTGCATGGAACAAGTGACTCTTCTGGGGAAATTAAATTCACTGTAATCCGAATAAGTAATAGTAAATGACAAATACTATATTTTTTTTTAATGATGGAAGCCCAATGTGGGCAACGGGTCACTAGCAAAGAGGCCCCTAAATATAGCTTCCCTCACCACCTACCTGCTAAGCAGATAGGACCCCAGCTTTGGGACAGGGTCTAGCGTTTAAAGCTTCTCAGACCACTACATTCAGAACCTCAATATGCACAAGAGACTCGTTGCATTTACGTCGGATCGAATATGTCAAAGAAAAAGGGGTAACTTGTATTTTTAGCCAAAAAACAAAACTTAAACCTCAACCTGAAAATTTGAGCGCTCACTTTTCAGGGCACTTAACACGTCCGTTTAATGTGATTGTAGCATGTAAAAAAGGTGTGGTATGTAAGGAAGTGGATCTGGTGGATTTTAGCATGAAATCTGGTGTATGGCAAAACAGATTTGGGGCATGACACAAAGTAAACAACAAATCTTCTTTTTACCATGGGATTGAGTATTGTGTCGCTAAGTTGGAAATGCTGTTTGGGCACATCATAATGTGAGCTTTAAATTGATTAGAGTGGAAAAAATATAGATGCGATTTATCTAGCAGATGACCTTGGTAAGGACAACAAATTTACATATAACAACGGATGTCAGTTGAGATATATGGGACATATCAAGCTTCACAGAGACCAGCACCCTCTGTCTGTTACAAAGATCCTGATTGGTCAGAATTGGTCAAGTGAGAACAATTGATCAATGTAAAGTTGCCACATTACCTAGGGAAATATATTTATGGTTCCTGTGAAACTTGAAGTGGGCTAAATAAATGGTAAAGCTTGGTAGCCTAAACGATTATGATTGTATCAAACTAATTAAATCTCTAAAGTAGGCAATAAATGTTGTAAATAAATAAATAAATACTAGTCCCACAGAGGAAAAGTGAAGTTTTTTGCATTTATAATGTTTGAGAAATTAAGATCTAAGTAAAAACAGATTGTGAGTCGAGGTCCAAATTGAGAGATTTGGCAGAGATGACCCGATAGGTACAGTATTACTTTTCAAACTAAATTGCAAATTGCAAGCTTGTCCAGTCCCCTTCTGGATAAATGGCATGACTAAAGGGCATGGGTATCACTTATCTCATTTTACATGAGATTTGAAGTCACTGTAATCTACTGAAGTTGGTATACTACTTCTGCCAAATTTCTCATATTTGCTAAGGCCAAGAGTAGAATGTAAATGAACATATAGGCTAAGATCAGATAAATTCTCATGCTGTTGTAAATCAAAGATATCTCTATTGTGTGTAGAGCAAGATTTGGATGTTATGTAAGAATATGATGGGGCAATTGTTTCAGGGCACAGATATTTATAATATAATTTTATTTAAAGGTAGAATCAGTGGAGGCACTGAACAGCTTGTCGGTTTGCCAGTAACTCCAGCTTGAATGGGTATAGACTATAGAGGATAGAAGGGCCCGTTCATGGACAAGTGAGAAATAGCTTACACGAGAGGAATTCCTAGTGGGTACTGGGAAAAATTGCAAGCTGGCGCAAGTACAAAGTTCCAGAGTGAAAAGCATTGGAGGCTTCTCTGTAGTATCCGCAAGTAGAACAATCCGTTTCAATTGTTCGTTGCCCAATGAAAGAAAACTAAATTATCTGGAGACTAACCACAAGGGCTGGAGGTGTAGAACTAAGGTTTATTAATTCAATGTGGCATTCAAAGAGTTTCTGGTACATAAAGTATTAAGAGTAAATGAACAATACTTACAACTGGAGTTAACATTGGTATGGCCCTGCATGATGATGAGGGCTCAATAGTGTATTTTTAGTTCATGGTCATGGGTACAAGTTATATGGTGTATTACAGTTTAAGGTGTAAGGTTAATCAATTTTATTCTTCAAATTTATTTCATTGGTCTGTGTCAATTTATTAGAAAATTGTGTATACACCTAATACGGGTATAATTGCAGGCATAATATTGTTAAGTAAGTTAAGTTAGGTATTGAGTTCTAATTGCTAAATTGTAGATGCTAATCATTATTAAGATTTTCGATTGTAACAAATTGAGTAATTTTGTGCCAATTTATCGAGTTAAATTTGAATGTGTGAGTGAAATTGAGTCATAAGAAAATCATTCCCAAAGTAAAATTAAAGGATTGGCAAGCTCGTGCAATATTGCCTTGTTAGTATTAAGGTGTTCTGTTATATAAATTTATTTTTCTATTTGGATTTTATTACCCTGGGGTAGCATTGAGAAATCACATCAGCTTTATGGGATCACAATTCTAGTTGATTGAAGCAGCATAGTCACAAATCTGTGGCAGTGATACAACTCAGAATAATGGCAGTGTTAAGTGCCTTGAAAAGAGGGCGCTCAAATTTTCAGGTTCATGTTCAATTTTTGGTTTTTTGCTAAAAATACAATAGTTACCCGCTTTTCTATGATGCATTCGATCCGACGTAAATGCACCGAATTTCTTGCGTATATTGAGATTCTGAATGTAGCTGTCTAGGTAGCTTTAAACCCAAGATCATGTCCCAAAGTTGAGTTCGATCTGCCTAGCAGACAGCTAATGAGAGAAGCTATATTTTGGGGGACTCTTTGCTAGTGACCCGTTACCCACGTTAGGTTTCCAAAATGAAAAAGAAAACTTTAGTATTTGTCACTTACCATTACTTATTAGGACTATAGTGGGTTTAATTTTCCCAGAAGAGTTCCTTGTTCCAGGCACTGTCTGTGTGTAATATATATATATATATATATATATATATACTAGGTGAGGTACCCGGCGTTGCCCGGGTTAATTGAATGCCCGGTTAGGTCGACTGAATGCCCGGTTAGGTCAACTGAATGCCCGGTTAGGTGGAACTGAATGCCCGGTTAGGTCAACTGAATGCCCGGTTAGGTCGACTGAATGCCCCCCAAAAACCCTCACCCCCCTTTATGCAACTTGGGGGCTAATCCCCTCCCCCATTATCCACACCCCTCCGCATTACCCCACTCCTCCCCCATTACCACCACCCCTCTCCCCACTTACCCCCACCCCTACCGTTCCACCATTACTGCCCGGGATAAATTTCACAAACAAACAAACAGACAGGCTAAACTACAGAAAAGAACGCAGCCGTGAAAATTTTGAACTTCACATTGTGTCAAGATTTTTTAATCTGATCAGATATCCCCCAAAACCCAAAACCCCCTCACCCCCCCCCTTTATGCAACTTGGGGCTAACCCCCTCCCCCATTACCCCTACCCCTCCCCATTACCCCCTCCCCATTACCCCCTCCCCTCCCCTATACCCCCCACCCCTCTCCCGACTTACCCCACCCCTCCCCCATTACCCCCACCCCTCCCCATTACCCCACCCCTCCCTCATTACCCCACCCCCTCTCCCCCACTTACCCCCACCCCCACCCTTCCCCCATTACTGGCCGGGATAAATTTCACAAACTTGAAATTAACAGACAAACAGACAGGCTGACCGACTCTGTGTTGACATTCTTCATCCCATAAGAGGTCCCCGTGCCAAATTTGGTAGCTCTAGGTCAAACGTTTTGCGCTTGCATAAAGAACAGACAGACAGACAGATAGGCGGAAATAAATATATATATATATATATATATATATATATGAAAATTATTTCACGAAAGTAACACGTGAAAAATACTTATGATGAATAAAACCACGAAGGAAAGGAAACACAAAATGGTGCTCAAGCGCTTTCGTCTAATGACATCCTCAGGAACACTGAAGTACATAAAAAGGTACATATATATATATATATATATATATATATATATATATATATATATAAATATATATAATTATATATATATATATAAATTTAAGCAGAAAGCCACAGACAAGAAGGAAGAAACATCCATCATGTCCCCGATGTGATCGGAACTATATTAGTAGCACTGTGCGGAGCCTCGAGTCGCGTTTCTGTGCCCACATGGGCATAAGCCATAGAACTAACAAACCACTGACAACTAAAGAAGCTTCAGCTACACGCAGCCATGTTATTCAATGCAAAGTGGATACAACTTTAGCTAATTTTAACATTTTAGATTCCGCTCCGTGTGAGCAAACTTTAAGACTTTTAGAATCATTATATATTAAAACTCTTTCCCCTTCGCTCAATTCTGATAACACTGGGCAACACGTATTTTATTGAATGATATCTGACACTTGATTCTAGGTAATTTGGGTGCGCTGAATACGAATTTCAACTCGGTTTGGCTCTATCAGGTCCTGATTCTTGTCGACAGCCTATGTGCCATTTTCCAGATTTTTCAAATTAGGACTAAAAAATTAAGTCATGTGTAAAATTTTTTTTTCAAGTTTCATGAATACAAGCAGTTCAAACTACAGTAAAATTACATTATAACGATAGAAATGACTTAAAATAAAAAAACAAACAGATATGAAGCTTTCACTGTGGCAAAAATTTTCTTTTGTAAGACTTTCTAGCGTATTTGCTTGTTGATGGCAGGCCTCTTTTCAAGCACCAGCAGTAATCAGCCATCATGTGGGAATCCCAGCGGCCTTGGTACCGTTCCTCCATAATTTTGATATCTTGGTGGAATCTCTCCCCTTGTTCGTCACTTACATCACCTAAATTACTTGGACATTGGTCAAGATGGCTATTCAAAAAATGTTTTTATGCTCATATTGCAACCTAACTCTTTGTAGTCCCTTAAAAGTTTTTTTACGATTTCTTCGTAGTTATCTGCCCTATAATTGCCTAAAAAGTTTTCTATCAAGTCCACGAATGAGAACCAGCCATTTTTTTCGCGTTCATTCATGACATTAGGAAAATTGCTGTCTTTAATCATTGTTCTTATTTGTGGACCGTCGAAAATTCCCGCCTTGATTTTTTCATAACTTAAACTTGGAAATTTTGAAGTTATGTATTTGAAACACTCGCCGTTCGTATCTAAAGCTTTTACATATTGTTTAATGAGGCCTAGTTTTATATGCAGAGGAGGAAATATGATTTTATCTCTGCTCACTAAAGGTGGATTAATTACATTTTTTTCTCCGACAGTAAGTGATGTTCGTGCTGGCCAGATTTGTTTGAAATAATGTTCTTCCTTGGCTCTGCTGTCCCATAAGCAAAGGAAGCAGGGATATTTAGTATACCCTCCTTGTTGTCCTAGCAGAAAATTAACCATTTTTAAGTCAACACATATGATCCACTCGTGCTCCCTATATTTGATAAGATTTAAAACCTTTTCTATATGTTCATACTTTTCTTTTAATTTTGTTGAGTGCCCAATCGGTATCGAGCCGTATAGATTGCCATTATGCAACAACACACACTTAAGACTTCTTTTCGAACTGTCTAAAAACAAGCGCCAATCATTTGCATCGTAAGACTCAACCCCCATCTTCTTTAACAAACCAACTATGTCGCAGCAATATACTAAACTATCCTCTGTTCTAAAATATTTAACAAGTTCTTCTTCTCTTTTTCTGTAAAATGAAATGTATGTGTTTGAAGTAAGCAAGTTTTTCTCTTTAAGTCTTGAAGCTAAAATTTCCGCAGCCTTTTTTGGCAAATTTAGATCCCTTACAAGATCATTCAACTCGGCCTGGTTAAACTTTTGCGGATCGTTTTGCCTTTCAAATACGCTGGGGTCAAAATCGGTGTCTGACTCCTCAAAGTGCATAACAATATTTTCAGGAACATCTTCAACTAATTCTTGAGTTGGCAGACCCTTAAATTTTGGAATGGGGATCTCATTTGAATGTAGCACAGGTCGTATCGCGGTGTCGAAATTTGGGTACTCGATACAATGTTTATTTTTCTTAGTGAAGCCCGAAGTCTTGACAAAGCAAAGGTAGCAATCGGTCTCGTGGTTAGTAGGCTCTCGCCACACCTGATATGGAAAAAAAATTGTAAAGCGTTAACAAAAGCGACGAGAGACTTGTTTTTATGAATTTTATCAAAGTTATCAACCAAACATTTAACATTTCTATGTGTTTCAACCTTATGCAATATTTGAGATTCTTATAAACATTTTCTGTAAATTTTTGTTTATGTACCTAAGTTACAATTACATTTAGGTAAGTTACAGTATACTAGTGATTAAATTACGTAGTTTTATGAAATCATAAACTTACCATCGGAACTCCAAAAGGTATTTTTGAATCCGAACCCTTCGTCCAATGTCGCAGTCTTTCAATGCATATAGTGCAGGCTTTATGTGGAGCCCACGATTTATCTTGGTCCCCCAGTTTTATGCCAAAATAAGCTAAGTAAGCTCTTTTTACGAAGTCAGTTATATTTGCTCGTTGATGTGGAAGTGTAAAATTTCCACATATATAACAGAAGGAATCAGGGTTGTTTTTGCATTTGAACTTTCTAGTGCTTGATGACATATTGCTTGATTGTTCTGCCAATTTGTAAAGGTATTTAAAGCCCTTAATTCATATAAATTTAAGAAAATCTGAAATATAAACACAAAAATTACTTTAAATAGGTACTTATTATGAAATAGGGACTTACAATCTATGAAATTAAACTAGAAACACGGATGAGTAGGTACAATATAAATTACGTCTAATTAAATCAACTATATTAAATCACGATGACAAAATTACTCACTAAATCATATGCCAATTCAAAATTATGTTAATGCCCAAACTTAATTAACTAACTCAACTGACTGACTGACTGACTGACTGACTGAATTGACTGATTAACTCTGGAAACGAGTCGCTTTTATATATTTCAGTTGTCCCTCTAGAATACTCTACAGAGAACAGGAACGCTCGAGAAAATTTTAGAATTCTATGATATTTTTAGCTTAATTTACTAATATTAAAATGGGTTAAAAATGACAAAATTAAAAATATTTTTAGGGTGTTACATATAAAAATATACATAATACAACAATACCATAACAATAGGTACAAATACCTAGATAAAAACCTAGTTGCATAATGTGTAACTGCAAAAAGACAGCTAGTATTGAGAAAAAAACCTTTTTATGAATACGACGAAAGAGGAGGGGTGTTGAGCAAAATCAGGACCTGATAGAGCAAAACCGAGTAAAAATTTACCAAATTACCTAGAAGTAACTGTCAAATCTAATTCAATAGACAAAAAATTGAAATTTGTTCCCCAGTGTAATTCATCCGTTCCCCTCCGTCTTAACTGAACATTTTTAAAAACCAACCTCTACTTGTTTTTAGATGCTTCTGTTTGTATTGGTTTTGCCTCGGAATCTGTGCTACTTAGACTTAAGGTGTATTCTTTTTAGTGTGTGACTTTCATTTAGTGTTTTAAAAGCTTGTGAATTTTCAGTTTGGGTTTTTTCCTTACATTATTTTGTATTTTATATTTGTCATTCATTATGGTTTTTAATATTCTGTTTTTAACTTTTTAGAATTTTTTGCCTGAAGATGAGCATAGTTTGTGCTTGAAACGTTGCATTGTACAAAATATAGTCCCTTTCCAACATGATGGATGTTTCTTTCCTTCTTGTTTGTGGCTTTCTGCTTAAATTGAAATTGAAGCTTGCCAGAAGCGGCCTTCACCAATATGTATATATATATATATATATATATATATGTGTGTGTGTGTGTGTGTGTGTGTGTGTGTGTGTGTGTGTGAGTGTGTGTGTGTGTGTGTCTGTGTGTGCATATATATATATATATATATATATATATATATGATACACACAGACCGTGCATGGAACAAGGAACTCTTCTAGGAAAATTAAATCCACTATAGTCCGAATAAGTAATGATAAATGACAAATACTATAGTTTTTTCTTTTTCATGATGCTAGCCCGACGTGGCCAACGGGTCACTCGCAAAGAGGTCCAAAAATATAGCTTCCCTCACCAGCTATCTGCAAAGCAGATAGGATCCAGCTTATAGCTGGTGAGGGAAGCTATATTTTAGGGACCTCTTTGCGAGTGACCTGTTGCCCACGTCGGGCTAGCATCATGAAAGAGAAAAACTATAGTATTTGTCATTTACCATTACTTATTCGGACTATAGTGGATTTAATTTTCCTAGAAGAGTTCCTTGTTCCATGCACATTCTGTGTGTATCATAAAAAACCTCAGGGAACATTCTGACTTCATTCCCATATATATATATATTATATATATATATATATATATATATGAAAATTATTTCACGAAAGTAACACGTGAAAAATATTTATGATGAATAAAACCACGAAGGAAAGGAAACAAATGGTGCTCAAGCGCTTTCGTCTAATGACATCCTCAGGAACACTGAAGTACATAAAAGGGTTACAGCCTATATATAGGTTACAGAAAGAAAAAAAAAAGAAAAATAATATAATATAATATATATATATATATATAATATATATATTATATATATATTAATACATACATACATACATATCTATATATATATATATATATATATATTATATATATATATATATATATGCAATAAACGGAGAAGTAAAATAAAAATTAAAAATTAAAGGATTATCAGAGAGGCATACAGATTTGTAAGGAGAAAATATCGATTTTTAGCACAAGATCAAATGAATTATAAAAATACAAATTTATACTGGAAATCTGCCCGGGTTTTAACACTGCCTTTTTTGGTTAAGTTTCGATGTATATAAAAATAAAATGAAAATTAAAAGTTAATAAAGTAGCATACAAGTTTACCAAAGATTTAGTTCTACCCTTCTTATCTAAATCTGTTTTGAAGGAATTCAAAACAACAGGATCGAGTTGAAAAAGACCTTTGCTTATGTTGAAGTTATTTGAAAGTTGGATAATGGCAGACTCAAGAATATTTCTATTAACAATGTTGCTAGAGTGGAATAAAACTGAAGCATTATTCCAATCAATACAGTGGGATAACTCTGACAAATGGACAAAAAGGGCACTGGACAACTGTCCTGTTCTAACGGAATATTGATGCTGTTTTATACGTGTGTGCAAATCCTTTCCCGTCTGACCTATGTCAAAGGAATCACATTGTTTACACCCAATTTTATAGATAATGCCTGAATTATTGGTAGGGCTATTTTTTACTATGATATTTTTCACAATATTGTTATATGAAAATACTACATTAATATCCAAAAGTTTAAGTACATTAGCAATGCCTAAAAAGCCCGGGAAAAATGGAAGTACTAAAATATTTTTTGACAAAGTACGAGTGTTATTATTGACACGATGGATCTTACTGAAAAATTGAATAATGCACGTACTGAAACTAACGATAGATTGATCAGTTTTGACGTTTGTTCATTGTTTACAAAAGTGCCGATTGACGATATGCTTGACTTTCTCTCCCAAGAATTACATAAGTATGACCTGCCACTACCTTCACACATTGTTTTGGATCTTATTAAGCTTTGCATCAAAGACTGTAAATTCACTTTCAATAACGAGTATTATCAACAAGTTTTTGGGATGGCCATGGGGAACCCCTTATCGCCCCTCCTCTCCAATATTTATATGGAGTTTTTCGAAATGATTTACATTCCGAGAATCCTGGGGGTTGGCATCCCTTGGTTGCTGTACGTCGACGATATTTTGTGTATCTGGCCCATGAATCGTGACCTGGATAACTTCCTCCTTCAGTTAAATGATCAAGTCCCCTCCATTAAGTTTACTTTAGAAGTGGAACAAGACAATTCAATCCCATTTTTGGATGTGCGTGTACATAGGGAAAGCCCAGGTTTTAAGTTTAGCATCTATCGGAAAACAACAAACAATTTGTCGTACGTACACTTTTACTCGGGACATGACACCCCCACTAAGAAGGCCATTTTTTCATCAATGTTTCTCCGCGCCCTTAGGATCGCCAGTCCGGAATACATCGATGCCGAATTGGAAAAAACCAACGGTATTGGAAGTGATCTGTGTTATCCATCTGCGTTTATGGAATCTTGTCTCAACAAGGCAAAACGAACTTTCTATCGTGTCAATAATAACACTCGTACTTTGTCAAAAAATATTTTAGTACTTCCATTTTTCACGGGTTTTTTAGGCATTGCTAATGTACTTAAACTTTTGGATATTAATGTAGTATTTTCATATAACAATATTGTGAAAAATATCATAGTAAAAAATAGCCCTACCAATAATGCAGGCATTATCTATAAAATTGGGTGTAAACAATGTGATTCCTTTTACATAGGTCAGACGGAAAGGATTTGCACACACGTATAAAACAGCATCAATATTCCGTTAGAACAGGACAGTTGTCCAGTGCCCTTTTTGTCCATTTGTCAGAGTTATCCCACTGTATTGATTGGAATAATGCTTCAGTTTTATTCCACTCTAGCAACATTGTTAATAGAAATATTCTTGAGTGCCATTATCCAACTTTCAAATAACTTCAACATAAGCAAAGGTCTTTTTCAACTCGATCCTGTTGTTTTGAATTCCTTCAAAACAGATTTAGATAAGAAGGGTAAAACGCTAAATCTTTGGTAAACTTGTATGCTACTTTATTAACTTTTAATTTTCATTTTATTTTTATATACATCGAAACTTAACCAAAAAAGGCAGTGTTAAAACCCGGGCAGATTTCCAGTATAAATTTGTATTTTTGTAATTCATTTGATCTTGTGCTAAAAATCGATATTTTCTCCTTACAAATCTGTATGCCTCTCTGATAATCCTTTAATTTTTAATTTTTATTTTTACTTCTCCGTTTATTGCATATATATATATATATATATATATATATATATATATATAATATATATATATATATATATATATATATATTTTTCTTTTTTTTTCTTTCTGTAACCTATATATAGGCTGTAACCCTTTTATGTACTTCAGTGTTCCTGAGGATGTCATTAGACGAAAGCGCTTGAGCACCATTTTGTGTTTCCTTTCCTTCGTGGTTTTATTCATCATATATATATATATATATATATATATATATATATATATACAGGGCGTCCCAAAAAAATGTATACACCCTTTAAATAATTATAAAGGCAGTGTTTATTAAAATACATTTCATTTTCAAAATGTAATAGAATCTACAGACATTATTTAATTGTTTTGTCAAAGCCTGTTTTCAAACTGACGTCCGTTCTGGTCCAGGCACTGCTGA
Source organism: Bathynomus jamesi (assembly GCA_023014485.1). NCBI lineage: Eukaryota > Metazoa > Arthropoda > Malacostraca > Isopoda > Cirolanidae > Bathynomus > Bathynomus jamesi. The sequence goes on along the minus strand of JAJOZX010000097.1, from coordinate 89,643 downwards.
TAACGCGAAGCAATGGAATCGCAAACATCACGAACATTTCGTTTGGTATTTGTGTGCATTCTCGTTCAATGGCTGCTCTCATTCAGCGACTGTTGCAGGTTTTATAGCGTAGACTTTGTCTTTTAAGTATCCACATAAAAAAAAGTCTAGTGGTGTGAGGTCTGGTGAACGCGGAGGTATTCTACGAAACCCCTTCGTCCAGTCCACATCCACATCGTGCCAAGTACCACTCGCAATACTCCACTCTTCGGTCCGGATCATCTTCATTAATAGCATGGACTAATCTTGGAATGTAACTTTTCCATTGATAGCGCTTCAAAATGCGTTGGACAGACGATTCTGAATTCCTACCTCACGACTCGCTTGCCGCACAGATTTCCTTGGACTTTGGTGATACGTTTCCAGTACTCTTTCTTGCTTTGTGGGGCTTGTCGATGTCCGTGGTCTTCCGGAACGCTTCTTGTGGACATTCTGAATAGTTTCATCGGCTTCAAAATTATCTCTAATTCGAGTGATGGTAAGTCGCGTTGGTGGATCTGTTTGAAACTCCCTCCTAAACTGTCTTTGCACTTCAACTGCGTTTTCACACTTCCAGTAGCATTTTAGAATGAATTTCCTTTGTTCAAAGCTTAGTCTGACTGCCATTATTAATTCTAATGGGTTTAACTTGGAAAGAAAGAAACATCAATTGAGCTATCAGCTGTTAAAGTGTGTATACATTTTTTTGGGACGCCCTGTATATATATATAAACACATGTGTGTGTGTGTGTGTGTGTATATGTATACACGTGCGTGTATATATATATATAATATATATATATACACACACTCTTGCGGTCAAAATTATAGTGTCAATACAAAAATGTGGTATAGCTTAAAGCCCTGTTGCCAAAACCAATGCAATAGACCTACGTATGAAGTTGCATTGATGTTTTAGCCCTCATATCTTTAGAAGTTTGTATTTAATCCTATATTTAAGAAATTTATGAACTTTGATTTTGTTGATGCAGGTTCCATTTACGTAGATATCCTTATGTATTCAAAAAACTTTCCGCTTTTTTACATATTTCACACAGATTAGTTGTTTAACATTGTTTAAGCACTGAGAACTAAACATGAAAGTTTCTTTCCACCTTGAAAATATTCGGCACTTATGAAACAACAACTTTTTTCTCTCAGAAATTAATAATTGGCCCCTTGAAAAGAAATTCCCATAATGAAACACATTAAAATAATGGCGCTGCATCGTCTTGGGCTATCCCAAAGAGATACTGTACGTAGGATTGGCGTTTCTCAGAATGGAATGTTCAAAACCCTTAGAAGACAAAAGGGGACAGCCTCAGTAAACAACAAGAAAAGCCGTGGAAGGAAAATAAAGACGACAGTAAGGGAAGATATATTATTAGTTAGAAAGTCCAAAAGAGATTCTTAGCAGCACCTCAACTAGCCGCTAAACACAATTTAACATCAGAAAACAGCGTCTCGTGTTCAACTATCCAAAGGCGACAAGGAGAGTCAGGGTTGAATGGTCGTGTAGCTGTTAGAAAACTTTACCTGAGGCATGGTAATAAGCAAAAGCGTTTGAAATGGGCAAGAGAACACCAAAACTTCATGTTAGAAGACTGGAAACACATATTCTGGACTAGGGTTGGAAAGATTACTCAATTTTGAAAAATCTGTGATCACGATTACAGCGGATTGCTGATGTAACGATTATGATTACTTTTTCAATTACGTGTGGCGATGGTGAATGAAGCTGATCATAGACTGAACTGTATCGAAAATTCATTGTAGATAGTGAAAAAAACTGAACTCTTTTGCCTTACGGAATGCCTTGATTCGTGTATTGATTCGACTTCACATGTCACATCTTCGAGAACAATTCAACGTTGCATTTTATCATCAACAATGCACGGAGGGTGTCAACGCCCAAGCCCGCCCGCCTTTCCTGGTAGAAGTTCCCTGCGATGGAGAAAACACGTTCAGAAGGAGCGGAGACTCCAAGATAAGTCTTTCATCAGGCAGTTCTTGTAACGACGCCAATATTCCAGAGGGCTGGAAGAATGCAGCAGTAGTTCCTCCCTAATGTAATTGTCAACGTCATCTTCAAGCGAAGATGGCCGCCTGATGAAGCTGTGTCGTAAAGTTAGATGTGGGTGTTCCGTAGTCCTTAATCTCTTTGTTGTTGCGACTGTAACGGCATTTGGTGACAATGCTATTGGATTTTTCCCCTCCACCACATTTCTTTTGAATGACATCGAAGTGTTCTTCTAAGAGAGGTGGTAAGTTCCGAGAACCCTCATCCTTCTCATCAATTTCTATTCCGTATACTTGTTGAAATTTACAAGTTGTAACACATAACACTTCTTCCTGAGGAAAAAGGACAAAACGATAAGCACACAAGGCAATATACAAGTACAACTAGTCAAACTCAACCCACTTCTCTTGGAGTAACCAACTCAACCTTTTTCCTCTTCCCTAGAAACGTCGCAATTCAAATCAAAATCAATCTGGACTGGCAATGAGTACATCCATGATGAACGATGTTGTGTTGATGCATACGATGCACGCACATTTTGCTGGGTCGTCTTGAGCACGAAAAAGATATAAAAATATCCATGTAATCGATTTTTCCTCCGGTTGACCACCACGATTACGATTATATGATTCGCTGAAAAGCACGATTACGATTACTGAAATAATAAGTAATCATTACAAATGCAATCGATTACACAGAGTAATATTTCCAACTCTGCTTTTGACAGATGAGAGCAAATTTGAAATATTTGCTAGTAAGAGAAGACTATGTGCGAAGAAGTGCTGGCGAAAGATTCAAAGAGAGCTACATGGTGTTTACAGTCAAGCATGGAGGTGACATTGTAAAGAAAGTTATGGGGATGTTTTCCTAAGTGATGGGACTGGGGACCTAGTGAAAATAAAGGAAACTTTAACAAACAGAGGTACCACCGTATCCAACGGCATCATGTCATTCTTTCTGGCCATCGTTTGATTGGGAATAACCATCTTCCAGCAAGATAGATACGGCACCAGGTTACCAAAGATACTTCAGCAGAAAAAATGAAGGTGGAGCATTAAGAATAATGAAATGGCCTTCTGAATCCCCAGATCTAAACGCAATTGAGATTATGTGGGATGAACTTCACAAAAAGGTAAAATCGTGAGGTCCAACTAACTCCGATCAACTTTGAAAATATCTACCAGAAGAGTAGAATAATTTGACACTAGAGTATTTTTAAAAATTGTTGAAAAAGAATGCCCAAAATACAGTATGACAACTGTGATAAAGCAGAAAGGAGGAATTTTGATGATAAAACGTTAGCGTTATAAGTTATTATAGGGCAAAAATGTGACATAATTTCAATTAAAATGTGTATCCTACAAACAAACGCTGTTACTGTTTATTTTCAGTTATTACACTAAACCTAACACCACCATAGTTTTATTTTCCCCGTTGTGACACCATAACTTTGACCGCCAGTATGTATATATAATATATATAGTGGGGTAAAGATAACCAAAATGTCCCGAAGCAAAACAAACGAAAATATAACACGGAAAGAAGATACTATTGTAAAAGAAAAAAAAAGAACCAAGTACAATCTGTGATATGGTAAAACTACCAAAAACGAAGATAATAATAAAAAATCGACAAAAACTAAAAACGGAAAATAAAAAGTCGACAAGAACTGGAAACGTAGGAGATATCATATGCAAATATTATGCAAAAAGGCATTGCAGATACAGGGCTGGGCAAAGCATCTATGCACATCCTACTTTATATAACTTCCATTACAAAAATGGATATTGTAAATTTTAAAAAAATGCAAGTTACACCACCTTAGTATCTGCAAAACTTATACAAGATATAGGAAATGCGAATATGAAAAAAGGAACACGACAGTTGAGCAATCAAAACTAGTAACAAATAGGGCCACCAAATTTTTAGAGGTAGCCAACATAGGACAAGTATCGAAACAGATCAGAAAAGGAAAATTCTCGGAGGATGACAAGGCAACGAAACATGCACCAACAATGGAAAACGAATCTGAACTACATAAAATGAAAAATGAGAACGAAAAAATTAAAATAATCCCAGCCAACATTCAGGGCTTTAAACCAAACCATTCCCTGCACAAAGTCACATACCTGAAAGGACTCATGCAAGAAACAAGAGCAGACTTTGTATGCCTCATGGAAACCCATCTGAAGGACTGCCAGACAAACTGTGAAAACTGTAAGTTTTATATCAACAAAAAAAAAATACAAATTGACAACTATAACATACTTCTAGCCGACATGCCAGTAAGGCAAGGAGGATGTGCTAGTTATACACGAAAAACATATTGCAGAAATGGTTATAAGTACCTCAAACAACTACGTAGAATCAGTAGCAGCAAAAGTTGAAAAATTAATTTTGGTACAAAGTGCAATATATAGATCCCCGAACGCGCCACCTACAAAATTCTCAGATACCATTACAGAGGTCAGGAACTGGGTGAATGATCTGCACTCCCCAAACCCAAATATTATACTCCGTGGTGATTTTAACTTCCTATTTATAAAATATAAAAGGATAGGAAGAAATATATATATATATACAGGCCCGGATTTAGCTATAGGCGAACTAGGCGATCGCCTAGGGCCTCGCGCCAAAGGGGGCCTCGCTCAAGCCGTTTTGCGCGTTCTGTTCAAGTGATATTAATGATTTAGAATTCTATGAAGAACTTAAAGTACTTTGCAGGCTTATACCTGAGAAAACAGATCTCGGAAATGCCCTTGTTTATATAGTGCAAAAACAACTAAGTGAGATTTATCCTAATGTTTATGTTGCACTTCGAATAGTATTAACCATCCCAGTTACTGTTGCTTCGGCTGAAAGAAGTTTCTCGCGTCTCAAACTTATTAAAACAAATTTGCGTTCCACCATGTCTCAAGCGAGATTGCAATCATTAGCTATGTTATCAATAGAAAACGATATAACAAATTCATTAGATTATTCTCAATTAATTGAAGAGTTTAGCTCGAAGAAAAGTAGAAAAGCATTGCTGTAATATTCAAGGAGCATCTGAACCAAATATTAAAGCATTAATATTTAGCCTGATAAGTCGATCGCTCACTATTATAAAAAATGAAATGTCAACATCTCTTATACATCACATATGAAAAACGTTTGTATACTATGGAAAGTCATTACCTATAATATTATATAAATCTTAGAAATCATTGTCTTATATTTTCGATACAAATCTTGATTCATATTATAATTTATACTTATTTGTATGGTTTATTTATATTTCTTATACAATTTCCATGCGTGATTATTTTGGTTTGGTTTAATTTTTAAGTGCTGGCATAGTTCTGTCTATGCGGGATTCTAATATTGCTGGTATAGTACCGATAACACTGGCCAACAAAATGAAACCTTTTTTCCTCATCACAAACATGATCACACTTTTCTTAATGCATTTTTCGCGCTGATTCCGAATTTGGTTTTATTTCTTTTCTAGCACGTTTAGTTATATAGATACACTGGTTTTGATATTTTTAAGTTTTTGATATTGCTATAAGAAAATTTATGGATGTATAGATCACACTTAGGAATGCTAAACAACAATACATCATATACCTTATTCAATGTACTTATAAATAAAGTATATACACATTATTTTATTAAAAGCGCTGTGAGTGTGATTTCCTTTTGTAAATTTGGCCTGGATTGTCACGATACAGCATCCAACAATGGTCCGCCATCATGCTTTCATTCCGATATCCTTGGTAGCGCTTCTCCATCATCTGAATATCTTGATGGAAGCGCTCTCCTTGCTCGTCACTCACTGCACCAAGGTTTTCAGGAAGAAATCTAAGTGGGAATGCAGGAAGTGAATTTTTAACGACATTCGACACTCCATTTCTTTGAAGGCATCAAGGAGGTTCTTGACTCCATCCTTATACGCAGGTGACTTGTTGCTTCCAAGAAAGTTTTCACATATCCATTTGAACGCCAGCCAAGCCTTCAATTCCAGCGGACTTAGGACTTTTTCAAATTCAGTGTCATTCAAAACCTCCCTTATTGTGGCCCAACAAAAATTCCTTCCTTCAATTTTGCTGCAGTAACCTTCGGAAATTTCCTTGAAAGGTATTGGAACCCTTCAGAATTGACTTTACCATTACTTTAACAAAATTCTTCATTAAACCAAGTTTAATGTGAAGAGGTGGCAGATAGATCTTTTGGGGATCCACTAAAGGGACAGACTGGACATTGCTTATCCCTGGGACATATGTATACCTAAGTGGCCAGTCACTTTTGGTGTAATGTTCTATAGTGGCGCGACTGTCCCACAGGCAAAGGAAACAACAAAATTTTGTGAATCCTGACTGCATACCCATAAGCATTCCTATAACTTTTAGATCTCCACAAACATTCCATTGATGACTGTCGTATTTGATTGCCTTAAGTAGTATATCCATATTGTCATATGTCTCTTTTAGATGGACGGAATAGGCAATGGGAATGGATGGCATTATATTACCATTATGCAAAAGAACTGCTTTCAGGCTTCTCTGCGACGAATCAATAAAGAGGCGCCACTCAGATGCCACATACGTCTGAGATATGGCTGTAAATAGTCCATTGATGTCATGGCAATTACAGAGAGGACCGTCTACTGAAAAGAATGCTGTTAATTCAAAATTCCGCTTTCGGTAGTAACTAATACGAACATTGTTCTCAAGTAAATTGTTCTCCTTTAGTCTTGAGGCGAGAAGCTCTGATTTCTCTTTAGACAGCGATAAGTCTCTAACAAGATCATTCAACTGTCCTTGGGTTAACTTTTTAGGCTCTAAATGTCTACCTTCAAAAGTGTACTCTGGTTCTGTAGATGGTCCGGAAACGCCAGTTGCACCATCATCACTTTCCATGTCATCTATGATAGAATCTAGCCTATCACCTGGGGGAATTGGAATGGGCAATGTTTCATCATGTTTTACTGGTCTACGTGCTGAATCCAAGTTTGGATATACAATCTGGTGTTTGTTCTTGGCAGAAAACCCCATTAAGTTCACACTACAAAAATAACAGTCTTCATGATGATCTCTCGGCTCCCTCCATATCATGGGTATGGCAAATGGCATTGAAGCTTTCTTTTTGTTAAGCCAATCACGTAATCCATTTGAACAGCCAGAACAGATTTGATGTGGCGCCCATGGTTTATCTTGGTCACCTAGATGGCAACCAAAGTATAGCTTGTATATTTTCTTAATGTCGGTTGTAATACTTCGTCGCTGTGTTTTAGTTATCAACTGGCCGCATACGAAACAGAACTTGTCGGGGTCATTCTTACATTGTCGAGGCATGTTGACTGACCTGAGCAAACTATAAATTAAAAAAAAATGTACACCAACTTGACACAACAAGTTCTTGGACTGGACTGATCTTTTGACACACAAAGCACGGCATTGTTGCCTGAATCACAATGCTGCTAGACGTAAAAGCTCACACCTGAAATACATAAGATGTATAATTAAGATAATTGAAATAAATAAGATGAATAAACTAAAAAACACAATAAAATAAACACAATCAATGTTGAAATATTAGTATTTTGCCTATTTAAAATGGTTAAATCTGTGTAGTTATATATATGCCTTCATCTTGAAGACTATACGTGCTAGAAAAGATCTGAATGCAGTTTTGGAATCAGCGTGAAAAAAATGCTGTCCAGCCACCACAAATTTTACTCTGATGAAAAATCTTTGTTGACCAGTGTGATTAAGTCCATATTTTCATATATATATATGTATATATATATATAGGCCTAGGGCCTCGCAATTTCTAGATCTGCCTAGGGCCTCGCAACTTCTAGATCCGGCCCTGTATATATATATATATATATAGGGTGGTTCTTATTTTTCGAAATTGCAAATTTCACCGTCTCACCCCCTCAATATATTCCATTTGACAAAAAGACAAAATATGCAGAATCTCAAGTAATTATAAATATTCTTATTGGTTCCGCACAAGGACTCAAATTTAGTTAATTATTGAAACATAAATACACGAATTTTTTGTCAGCGTTCCACTATAAGGACGAATAACAGCAGTTAAAGAACAGCATAAACTAAAATAGACATTGACTACTGATTAATTAGAAACTGAATTGAACTAAACATTTTAGGACTGAAAGCATAGTAGATTTAGCCTAGTAGGGATTGCTGCTTATGAGGCACCCTTAAATATTAATTGATTTTAATAAAACTTGTTTGGTGCACGTTTTATATTAATAGGAAAAAAATGCGGGGATGAAACCCCGAAATTTTACATATTTAATTTTTCCTATACATATAAGAACCACCCAATCAACCAAAATTTCGGTATCTCACCCCCGCATTTTTTTTCCTATTAATATAAAACGTGCACCAAAGAAGTTTTATTAAAATCAATTAATATTTATTTAAGGGTGCCTCATAAGCAGCCATCACTACTAGACCAAATCTACTATGCTTTCAGTCCTAAAATGTTTAGTGCAATTCAGTTTCTAATTAATCAGTAGTCAATGTCTATTTTAGTTTATGCTGTTCTTTAACTGCTGTTATTTGTCCTTATAGTGGAACGCTGACAAAAAATTCGTGTATTTATGTTTCAATAATTAACTAAATTTGAGTCCTTGTGCGGAACCAATAAGAATATTTATAATTACTTGAGATTTTGCATATTTTGTCTTTTTGTCAAATGGAATATATTGAGGGGATGAGACGGTGAAATTTGCAATTTCGAAAAATAAGAACCATCCTAAATATATATATCTGAAAATGAAAATGAAAAGGTTTATTGGCAGACTATAGCCCATATGACAAATATTATTAATACAATGACAGTTCATATACTAAGGATAGAAATATATACAACGGATTAGAAATAATACTGTAATGTCGAGGTTAAGTGGAGCTACAGACAGACGTTTTCGTACCAAGAATTCCATAGCTTAGACTTTAGAGGATAAATGGCAGGGCTCATGGATAGCTTGGATAATCGGGTTGGTTGATTTTTTAATTCTTTGCATTAGACTGTATTGAGCACGTCTTGTTACCTCCGGGAAGCTCGGGACATTGTGGGTAGCAAACAGTTGCGAAGCTGAGCATCTCGGGGGTAATTTATGTAAGAGTCTAAAAGACCTGTTGTACAGCAAATTTAGGGTTCTGCCAGAACCTTTTTTATAATTCACCCAGAGTTGCTGTCCGTATATATTACTGCAGAAAGTACGAAAGAGAGTGTCTTTAGCTTCACTTATACAAAATCGAAAGTTCCTTATGGTCATATTCGCTTTAGCACACAGGCTTCGAAATTGTTTTCTTATATCCGAGTCATCACTCAAGGAGCTGGTAATAGTTTGATCCAAATACTGTACTTAAACTCTTGTACTTCCTCAATTACTTCACCATTCATTTTAAACCTTATATCAACTGGCTGATTACAGCTTTTGGGATGAAATTGCATAACCTTAGTTTTTGTAACATTAAAAAGAATATCATGTTTCTGCGAATACATTTCGCAGACTTTTAGTAGCCGATCCAGACCTTTAACAGAGGGACTTATTAACACCATATCATTGGCATAAACTAAGTT
>JAJOZX010000097.1:67500-75000 GCA_023014485.1 Bathynomus jamesi | reverse complement strand
CAACAATATCAACACCGCTACAAATAACCTACAAACATACATAAACGGTATACAAGACTGGCTCACACACAATAGACTCAAAGTAGCGCCCACAAAATCAACCATTACAAAAGAACACCAGATAACTCCACAGCTTACACTAAACAACACTAACATTACACACAATCACAGGACCAAAATACTTGGGGTCACATAAAACACATCATTATCTTTTGCAAACCACATTCAGGACATTAAAAGCGAATGTACGTCAAGACTTAACACGCTTACGGTACTAACAGGCACAAACTTTGGACACCAGTGGGAAACAACATCACTCATATACAAACAATATATTCGCTCAGTTATGGACTATGCTAGCCCATGCTGGGCACCCATTATCTGAAACACACACATAAACACCTTCCAGACAATACAAAACAACGCACTTCGTATCATTCCAGGATGCACTTAAACACAACCAATAGAACACCTGCACACAGAAACAAAAATACTGAAAGATAGGGAACATTTAGACATGAAGGGAACACAATTCATGGCAGCAGCGACAACTAACCCACAACACCCTTGCCACTACATGTACAATCATGCACCGACACCTCGCACCATTAAGGTAACACCAGAGAGACATTATAACCAAATACTCCATCCCACACCACGCCCCACAGACATCACACAGTACACACACACCTAACCCACAAAGCACTGACACGACTCGGTCCGAACGCGGTCCTAGGTGCGAAGCCGCCACCCATTGATAGGTCAGAGATCAGCCTGAGCAGATCGGATCGAGTTAACTTAGCACGATTCCGATGCGGACATCACCCCAACTTACGGACATATAAACACAGACTAGAGAACTCCACAGACAACACCTGCCACCTGTGCCAGGACACACCACAAACAATTGAACACATTACGACAGGCTGGAACACAACAACACAACATCACTAGTGCGCTGAACCTCTGGTCCACTCCGGAGAGGGCGATCAGTTACCTGCGTGCCGCCGGCTTGCTCGATCAGGGTGGGCTGATCGGCTAAACAACAACAACAACAACTTAATTGATAACATAGAAATATCGCCAACTACACTATCAAATCACAACATTATTGAAATAACAACTAAAATAAAAACAACAGGAACACGCACTATAGAAAAAAGCAAATTTAGAATTTTTTATTTTCACTCCAAAGCTATAAACTGGGAAGGTATTGCATCCACCACGGAAGCAATAGACTGGAACGCCATCTTTAATGGCAAAACAACGAAAGAGATGCTAATAACCTTAGAGAAGACGCCAGAAATTGTGGATACATGTCCGAAAAAGACAACAAAGAGGAAAGAGAAGCAGGTTCGAGAGACAAAAGAGGTCAATGTTCCGCAAGAAAAAAAAGAGTGACTAAAATTAAGAAACTGCAAAGACAACATCAGAAAAATATTAAACGATAAACTGGAGAGTATAGATTGCGTCATACAGTGTCGAATTGAGAAATATACAGAAAAAAATGATGCTATGGAAGCGATAAAAGTTAATTCAAAGTACTTCGGTAATTTTGCAAAAGGAAACCGAAAAATCACGGAACTATCGGACCTTTGAAAATTGAAAACAATGTTTTATCCGATGATCTAAAAAAAAGTATCTGAAATATTAATAACTCAGTATGAATCATCTTTCAGTATCCCAAAAAGTGATAAACTAATATGCGATAGAAACGTGTTCTTTGAAGAACTACAAGAGAAAAGTATAATGGACTCCGACTTTACAACAGATGATATTACAATTTTATTACATAAGCTATAGGGAAACTGAAAGCACACTCGGCAGCAGGCCCGGACAAATGGAATGCCACACGAATAAAAAATTGCAAGAAAGAAATCGTTAAGCCCCTATATTGGATATGGAGACGATCACTAGACACGGGAGAAATACCGAGCATCCTGAAGAGAGCGAACATAGTTCCAATATACTCGTATGAAGGAGGAGATCGATCCGATGCCAAAAACTATAGGCCATTGTCGCTTAAATATCATCCCACCAAAATATTTCAAAGAATAGTTAGAGAAAAAATCTGACCTTTTGGAAACTCGGAAAAAATTAAGTGATAACCCACATGGATTCCGATCAAAAAGATCATGCCTATCACAACTAATGGAACATTATAAAAACATTATTGATGCACTTGAAAGTAATGAAAACTATGATGTAATATACACAGACTTTGCCAAGACGTTCGACAAATGTGACCATAGAATCATAGCACATAAATTGAAATATATGGGAATATCAGAAAAAGTAGGACAATTTTCAACTTTAAGGTACGGAAGAAGGGAGGACCTAAAATCCATGGAATACTATACCCCAAATGGACAGGAACTTCGGAGAAATTCTAAAGCAAAATATTTAGGTGTTATAATGATTGATGACCCGAAATTTGAAACACAAAATAAGATAGCAGTAAGCAAAGCAAAAAGAATGAATGGACATATACTAAGAACCTTTAAAAGAAGGGATAGGAATATAATGATTCCTCTGTTGAAAACACTGATCATACTGAAGTTGGAATACTGCTCAGTCTTAACATCCCCATATAAAAATGAAGACCTCAGTCAACTAGAAAGAGTTCAGAGAAGCTTCACAGCCAAGCTCAATGGATACAAAGAACTAAATTACTGTGAAAGGTTACGTGAATTAAACTTATATTCACTGGAAACACGAAGAGAGAAGTACACCATTATTTACACTTGGAAAATAATGGAGGAGCTAGTCTCTAATCTTACTTTGAACCCTACAACCACCCAAACAACAGTGGAAAGTAGAAAAGGAAGAATGTGTTGTGTTTCCAAATCAAAGGCTAGACAGTAGACAGCCATGAAGGAAAATATCATAGTTTTGTTGTGAGAGGACGAACACTATTGAACCAGCTGCCCAAGGAACTAAGGAACATGAGTGGTGTAGCGGTGGATATCTTCAAAAGAAGAGTAGATGCCTAGCTCAGAACAATTTCAGATGAAGTGTGCGTACCTCGCTATGTGAGATGGAGAGGACAAGAAACCAACTCTATACTTCACCAGGCTAACTTAAGAGGAGGGGCAACAAGCTTGACCTTCGTGAAATGAGGAATCATCGCACGGAACATTTGAAGGATTGAAAGGTATATATTTGCGCGATAAAGTCCCTATATCCTCCCGAATTTCTCATTTTTCTAGATTAAAATACACTTATTTGACTCTCACCTTTACTTGTTATATGCTCTTATATATGATCACCCCCTTATATATGACCCCATTTGGTCAATTTGGCGCCCCTCTTTCTCAGTATGGCGCTCCTTTTCGTCAATCTTGGCGTCCTTTCCAAATGCTTTATTTTTTATAATAATTTTTTAAATTTCTAAAAGCAAAAAATTACATGGTTTTTTAAATTATAAAACTATCAACAGCACCCTTGTAAATACCTGGCAACTTACCTTTCAATTTTATTTTTAGAAACCGTGTGTAAAAATAATATTTCTCTTCGTATACTCAATTAAATTATGCTTTCCAGCTTTACATATTCATTTATTAATTGTTGTTGTTGGTTAGCCGATCAGCCCACCCTGATCGAGCAAGCCGGCGGCACGCAGGTAACCGATCGCCCTCTCCGGAGTGGACCAGAGGTTCAGCGCACTAGTGATGTTGTGTCGTGTTCTATGTTGTGCTAGAGCGGTACAGTCTGTCATAATGTGTTCAATTGTTTGTGGTGTGTCCTGGCACAGGTGGCAGGTGTTGTCTGTGGAGTTGTCTAGTCTGTGTTTATACGTCTGTAAGTTGAGGTGATGTCCACATCGGAATCGTGCTAAGTTAACTCGATCCGATCTGCTCAGGCTGGTCTCTGACCTGTCAATGGTGGCGGCTTCGCACCTGTGACCGCATTCGGACCGAGTCGTGTCAGTGCTTTGTGGTATGTGTTTTCTGTACTGTGTGATGTTTGTGGGGCGTGGAATGGAACGGAGTATTTGGTTATAATGTCCCTCTGGTGTTACCTTAATGGTGCGAGGTTTTGGTGCATGATTGTACATGTAGTGGCAAGGGTGTTGTGGGTTAGTTGTCGCTGCTGCCATGAATTGTGTTCCCCTCGTGTCTAAATGTTCCCTAACTTTCAGTACTTTTGTTTCTATGTGCAGGTGTTCTATTGGTGTTGTTTGAGTACATCCTGTAATGATACGAAGTGCGTTGTTTTGTATTGTCTGTAAGGTGTTTATGTGTGTGTTTCAGATAATGGGTGCCCAGCATGGGTTAGCATAGTCCATAACTGAGCGAATATATTGTTTGTATATGAGTGATGTTGTTTGCTGGTGTCCAAAGTTTGTGCCTGTTAGTACCGTAAGCGTGGTAAGTCTTGACGTACATTTGTTTTTAATGTCCTGAATGTGGTTTGCAAAAGATAATGATGTGTTTTATGTGACCCCAAGTATTTTGGTCCTGTGAGTGTGTGTAATTTTAGTGTTGTTTAGTGTAAGCTGTGGAGTTATCTGGTGTTCTTTTGTAATGGTTGATTTTGTGGGCGCTACTTTGAGTCTATTGTATGTGAGCCAGTCTTGTATACCGTTTATGTATGTTTGTAGGTTATTTGTAGCGGTGTCGATGTTGTTGTGGGTGGATGTTAGAGGGATGTCATCCGCATATGATGATAAGGTAAGCGTGTTATCAATGGGTGTTGGAATGTCATGCATGTATAAGTTGAACAGTGTTGGTGAGAGAACAGAGCCTTGAGAGACCCCGTTCGGAAAAAGTTTGTTTTCGGATGATTTGCCATTAAATGTGACATGTGAGTATCTTCCTGAAAGATAGTTGCTCAGCCATCTTTTAGTGTTATTGTGCATGTTTGTGTTGAGTATTTTGTTTATGAGAGGGAAGCGTGGAATAGCATCAAATGCTTTACTAATGTCTATTGTTGCTAATAGTGTACGTTGAGCTGGTCGTTTGGAGTTGATGCCATCCATGATGTGCTGCGTGAAAATAGTGAGTAATGTCGTGGTTGAGTGGTGAGGTCTGAATCCATGTTGAGTAGGCGATGGTGATATGTGTGGGTTGGTGATTTGTAAGATTAGTCTTTCTGTTACTTTGGAATGTGTGCATAGTAAAGTAATGGGTCTATAGGAAGCTGGTTCTGTTGGATTTTTGTTTGGTTTGAGTAGTGTAATAATTTTACCTTGTTTCCATATGTTAGGAATAATACAGTTTTGGTATGAATATGTGCTGATGTTTGTGAGAGCTAGTATTCCCTGCGGGCCCAAGTGTTTAAGGTGTATGTTAGATATGTTGTCTAGTCCAGTAGCCTTCGAATTCTTAATGTTTTTGATGATCTTGGTGGTCTGGTCTGTATTGAAGGGTGTAATAGTCGTGCCAAGTCTGTAGGGTTTCTTGTGTCTGGCTGTTTGTCTGGCTGCGTGTTTCTGGTTGTTTTCTCTGTTTAAGTGACTTATCTTTGCGTATTGATTAACTAGAATGTTAGCTTGTTGTGTATATGTTGGGATATTATTTTGGCTGCGACAGATAGCCGCGTGTGAGGTGTGACTGCCGCTGTTAGAGTGGGTAATGCTGTTTATAGTCTTGTATAGCCTGGATGTATGTGTGGAGTGGTTTAGTGTTGTTACGAATTCCCTAAATGTTTTTGTTGGTTTTCTTTGAGTTTGTTGTTTATTTCTGTATTGAGCTGTTGTATCTGCTGTTTTATAGCTTGTGTGTGTGGTGTTTGTGTGTTATGTTTGAGGTTGTTACGTTGCCTTATGAGGTGGGCTATTTCTCTAGTGTAATTTGGGTTGGATTTCCTAATGTTGCCCTGGGGTATGTATTTGTTTGCATTATTGATGACCTGATTAAATGTCTTGAGTGTTGTATTGATGTTTATGATGGGTGTGCTGTTTAATGTGGTGAATTGTTCCTCAGTCTGTATTTTGAACTGTTCCCAATCAGCTTTCTTGTAATTTCTGTAAGTGTGCCTAAGGCTGTTGGGGCAGAGTGTAGAACGTGTTGTAATGATGATGGGCAGGTGGTCTGATGACAGTTGTTTTTCTGTTCTCCAGTGTGTATGTGTTGCTAGTGAGGGGGAACAGAACGTTATGTCTGGGGAGGAGTATCCTGCTTAATGTGGTATGTGTGTATGTTCTTCTGTATTGTTAAGAATGAAGAGGCCGTTTAGTTGTGTGGCTATGTTGATGCCTCTGGTGTTGCTTGATTTCTTGATTAAATAGTTGCCAACTTGAGCATATATTGAAAGCTCTGTGCACGAGTGTTTTAATTATTGATAGTTTATATTAAATTATAATTAAAACACTCGTGCACAGAGCTTTCAATATATGCTCAAGTTGGCAACTATTTAATCAAGGAATTGAGAGAATAAAGCAATATCTAATAAACAGTGATTTTCCGCTATTTGTAATCGATAATATCATAAACCGAACTCTAACAAATTTATATAACAAAAATAAGGAGGATGAAACTAAAAATACAGATATAAAATTTTACTTCGAAACAAGAAACCCAACAAGACTAAAACATGAAGAAAAATGTCTAAACAATATATTAAAGAGACACATAAAACCAATGGATAAAGAAAAAACTATCAATGTTAACATATACTACAAAAACAAAAAGTTATCAAGCCATTTTTCGACACGTAACAAAAACCCTGATAAGCAACATCATGTGGTGTACAAATTTACGTGTCCTGTAGTTGACTGTACGTCGACTTACATTGGTTACACCACAAACCGTTAAAGAGAGAGCATACCAACATAAATATCGTCCAAGTAAAATTAACGAACATTACAGAGTAGATCATAAAATATTAAATTTAAAAAATATCTCACAAAACTTTCAATCTTATACTCATCACATAACGTACAAAAACTAAAAATTGCCGAAGCCTTTTACATTAAAATGAAAAAACCGAAAATTAATATAAAATTTAATGTACTTTCGAATATTCTTAAATTAATTTGAAATTGTATCACATTTACAATAAAATATATATATATATATATATATATATATATATATATATATATATATATATATATATATATATATATATAACCCATTTTACTTTAAAATTATGTATAAAGCTCTGAAGATGTTCAAAGTATATGAACGAAAAGCGTCAGTAGAAGAAAAAATGAAGACAGTATTCTTAGCATACTGCAAATTCTTATCTAGAATTATTATTAACAAGCTCAGTACTGAAAATAAAAACTATTCAGAATATTGGAAATTAAATGTAAATCCTTTATAATAATAATAATAATAATAATATAATAATAATAATATATATAATAATAATAATAATAATAATATATTAAATAATAATGATAATAATAATAATAGTAATAATATATTATTAATAATATAATAATAATAATAGTAATAATATATTATTAATAATAATAATAATAATAATAGTAATAATATATTATTAATAATAATAATAAAATAGTAATAAATATTAATAATAATAATAATA
>JAJOZX010000097.1:0-62500 GCA_023014485.1 Bathynomus jamesi | reverse complement strand
TTCACTACATCTGGCAGATCGTTGATGAATATCACAAATAACAGGGGCCCAACAACTGATCCTTGAGAAACACCACTAGCCACCTCTTTCCAATCAGAGGCTTCACCCGTTGCTTTCTATTACTGAGGAACGACACGATCCATGTTATGAAACTACCAGTGATATTGTAACTTTTTAGTTTTCCAGCAACCTTCTATGTGGTACCCTATCAAATGCTTTCATGAAGTCGCAATAAGCAATGTCGACTTCGGCTCCCTCATCCAAGAATTGGGTCCATTTGTCTAAGACTTTGATAAGCTGTAGAACTGTTGACCTTCCCGAAATAAATCCAAATTGCTTACTTCTGAATAAATTATTCTCTTTCATGTGCTGCATGATCTTTTCTCTTATAATTGATTCCATGATTTTGCATATTACACTTGTCAGGCTAATAGGTCTGTAGTTACCCGGCTCACATCTGTCTCCTTTTTGAAAATTGAGTATTATTATTCAGGATATCTTCAGCTCATATTTATCCTTTTTGTTTAACAATCGATACTCGTCTCTAAAGTCTGTTAAAAACTCACACAGGCCGGCCATCAGCCACAACCTCACTACAAACCTCGTCATGATATATATATATATATTATATATATATATATATATATATATATATATATATATATATATATATATATATATGAAGCATTTCATAATTCTTTATTGCTGGCTAGAATCCAATCTTCTACGTTTTAAAATGTTTTTGTAACAATACGCTGTATTAGAATTCGAATCTTCAAGGCCGTGTTTAATTCGTGAATTGCACTGAAGACAATTTAATTTAATGTCTCAAAAGCTGGTTTAAAATTACAATAAATATAATGCAGTAAATCATGTTAAATCCAATTATTGAATTGTAGAAAGTGCAATTATATTAGTTATGCTATAATTTCCATTTTTATATAAATACGTTTAGAAAACGATATTTATTGGGGTAAGCCAGCTAAAACTTAAAATCTTGTTATATTAATGTTTTTTCGCATCAAGGTTTAAGATACTTCGAAGAATCTATACCTTTTAAAATAATTTTGCAGCATTATTTCAGGATATCTTCAACAGTAAGATTTAATATGATCGTGAATGCTGGTTTTAATTATATTAAAAAATAATGCAGCAGTGTCGCGGCAAGGCTGCAAGTGAATGAGGAAAAATGAATAAGTTACCCCGAGACAGAATCTACTTTGTTTTTAAAATCATATTAATATTTTTTGTAATAAGGCTTAAAGATATATTGGTCTTAATGATAAATTTATATTGAAACAAAATAATTGGCCAAAACAAGAACAATGAATACGTTACCCCGAGACAGAATTTATTTTGTTTTAAAAGTCATATTAATATTTTTTGTAATAAGGTTTAAAGATATATTGGTGTCTTAAAGATAAATTTATATTGAAATAAAATAATTGGCCAAAAGAGGAAAAATGAATAAGTTACCCCCGAAATAGAATCTATTTTGTTTTAAAAATCATATTACTATTTTTTAATAAGGTTTAAAGATATATTGGTGTCTTAAAGATAAATTTATATTGAAACACAATAATTGGATAAAAGAGGAAAAATTAATAAGTTACCCCTAATTTCATTTCTATTTTGTTTTAAAAATCATATTAATGCTTTTTATGCTATAGTTTAAGGAAATTGTGTCTTAAAGATAAATTTATAATGAAACACAATAATTGGTTAAAAGAGGAAAAATTAATAAGTTACCCCTAATTAAATTTCTATTTTGTTTTTAAAAATCATATTAATGCTTTATATGTTATAGTTTAAGGATAAAATTGTGTCTTAAAGATAAATTTATATTGAAACACAATAATTGACTAAAAGAGTAGAAATTAATAAGTTAGCCATAATTTAATTTCTATTTTGTTTTAAAAATCATATTAATGATTTTCATGTTATAGTTTAAGCATAAAATTGCGTATTAAGATGAAAATTTTGTTTTGTATCAAACTTAGTTTATCTTATTCGATTTTTTGTTTAAAAGATCGCCCACCAAATGTCAAATTGGCCTCATTTCACCACGAGAAGCTCAATAGAAAAACTATTAGCTTTGTTTTTTTACTTGGCCTCATAAAAGTTTTTGTTTATGTTTAATAGCTTGTCTATTGGGACGTATTTAGAGACCTTGTCGGTCTACCAGGAATTGGTGAGTAAAGCGTTGTTGGTGGCGCTGTGGAGGTGGTTGGTGGGTTGTTGATGGTGGTTGTGTAATACTGTTTCACCACCAATCGTCTAAGTTTGGACGCTTGGTTGTAGCCCTCATATCAGTTACGTGGTGTTGTTGTTGTTGTTTAGCCGATCAGCCCACCCTGATCGAGCAAGCCGGCGGCACGCAGGTAACCGATCGCCCTCTTCGGAGTGGACCAGAGGTTCAGCGCACTAGTGATGTTGTGTTCTGTTCGTTGTTGTGCTAGAGCGGTACAGTCTGTCATAATGTGTTCAATTGTTTGTGGTGTGTCGTGGCACAGGTGGCAGGTGTCGTCTATGGAGTTGTCTAGTCTGTGTTTATATGTTAGTAAGTTGGGGTGATGTCCACATCGGAATCGTGCTAAGTTAACTCGATCCAATCTGCTCAGGCTGATCTCTGACCTGTTAATGGGTGGCGGCTTCGCACCTAGGACCGCATTCGGACCGAGTCGTGTCAGTGCTTTGTGGGTTAGGTGTGTGTGTATGTGTTTTCTGTACTGTGTGATGTCTGTGGGGCGTGGTATGGAATGGGGTATTTGGTTATAATGTCTCTCTGGTGTTACCTTAATGGTGCGAGGTGTCGGTGCGTGATTGTACATGTAGTGGCAAGGGTGTTGTGGGTTAGTTGTCGCTGCTGCCACGAATTGTGTTCCCCTCATGTCTAAATGTTCCCTAACTTTCAGTATTTTTGCTTCTGTGTGCAGGTGTTCTATTGGTGTTGTTTGAGTGCATCCTGTAATGATACGAAGTGCGTTGTTTTGTATTGTCTGTAAAGTGTTTATGTGTGGTTTGAGATAATGGGTGCCCAGCATGGGCTAGCATAGTCCATAACTGAGCGAATATATTGTTTGTATATGAGTGATGTTGTTTCCTGCTGGTGTCCAAAGTTTGTGTTAGTACCCTAAGCGTGTTAAGTTTTGACGTACATTTGTTTTTAATATCCTGAATGTGGTTTGCAAAAGATAATGATGTGTTGTATGTGACCCCAAGTATTTTGGTCCTGTGAGTGTGTGGAATGTTGATGTTGTTTAGTGTAAGCTGTGGAATTACCTGGTGTTCTTTTGTATTGCTTGTAAGCAAGGTGATGGTTGATTTTGTGGGCGCTACTTTGAGTCTATTGTGTGTGAGCCAGTCTTGTATACTGTTTATATGTTTGTAGGTTATTTGTAGCGGTGTCGATGTTGTTGTGGGTGGATGTTAGAGTGATGTCATCTGCATATGATGATAATGTAAGCTTGTTATCTATGGGTGTTGGAATGTCATGCATGTATTAGTTGAAGAGTGTTGGTGAGAGAACAGAGCCTTGAGGACCTCGTTCGGAAAAAGCTTGTTTTTGGATGACTGGCCATTAAATATGACATGTGAGTATCTTCCTGAAAGATAGTTGCTCAGCCACCTTTTGGTGTTATTGTGCAGGTTTGTGTTGAGTATTTTGTTTATGAGAGGGAAGCGTGGGATAGAATCAAATGCTTTACTAATGTCTATTGTTGCTAATAGTGTACGTTGAGCTGGTCGTCTGGAGTTGATGCCATCCATGATGTGCTGCGTGAGGTTAGTGAGTAATGCGTGGTTGAGTGGTGAGGTCTGAATCCATGTTGAGTAGGCGATAGTGGAATGTGTGGGTTGGTGATTTGTAAGATTAGTCTTTCTGTTACTTTGGAAGGTGTGCATAGTAAAGTAATGGGTTATAGGAAGCTGGTTCTGTTGGATTTTTGTTTGGTTTGAGTAGTGTAATAATTGTACCTTGTTTCCATATGTCAGGAATAATACAGTGTTGGTATGAATATGTGCTGATATTTGTGAGAGCTAGTATTCCTTGTGGGCCCAAGTGTTTAAGGTGTATGTTAGATATGTTGTCTGGTCCAGTAGCCTTCGAATTCTTAATGTTTTTGATGATCTTGGTGGTCTGGTCTGTATTGAAGGGTGTAATGGTTGTGTCGAGTCTGTAGATTTTCTTGTGTCTGGCTGTTTGTCTGTCTGCATGTTTCTGGTTGTTTTCTCTGTTTAAGTGACTTATCTTTGCGTAGTGATTAACTAGAATGTTAGCTTGTTGTGTGTGTGTTGGGATATTATTTTGGGTGCGACAGATAGCCGCGTGTGAGGTGTGAATGCCGCTGTTAGAGTGGGTAATGCCGTTTATAGTCTTGTATAGCCTGGATGTATCTGTGGAGTGGTTTAATGTTGTTATGAATTCCCTGAATGTTTCTGTTTGTTTTTCTTTGAGTTTGTTGTTTATTTCTGTGTTGAGCTTTTGTATCTGCTGTTTTATGGCTTCTGTGTGTGGGGTTTGTGTGTTATATTTGAGGTTGTTACGTTGCCTTATAAGGTGGGCTATTTCTCTAGTGTAATTTGGGTTGTATTTCCTAATGTTGCCCTTCGGTATGTATTTGTTTGCATTATTTATGATCTGATTAAATGTCTTGAGTGTTGTATTGATGTTTATGATGGGTGTGCTGTTTAATGTGGTGAATTGTTCCTCAGTCTGTATTTTGAACTGTTCCCAATCAGCTTTCTTGTAATTTCTGTAAGTGTGCCTAAGGCTGTTGGGGCAGAGTGTAGAATGTGTTGTAATGATGATGGGCAGGTGGTCTGATGACAGTTGTTTTTCTGTTCTCCATTGTGTATGTGTTGCTAGTGAGGGGGAACAGAACGTTATGTCTGGGGATGAGTTTGAGTATCCTGCTTGATGTGTTATGTGTGTATGTTCTTCTGTATTGTTAAGAATGAAGAGGCTGTTTAGTTGTGTGGCTATGTTGGCGCCTCTGGTGTTGCTTTGGTTGTGCAGGTACCAACTAGTGTCTTTGGCGTTGAAGTCTCCTCCTAAGATGACATTAGTGAGAGAGGCCAGATTGTGTAACTGTGGATTGTAATTGGCTGGCACCTGAGGTGAACTATCTGGTGGGATGTAAATGTTGATTAGTGTGGTGTTGTGTTTTGCGCGTGTTTTAATGTTAACTGCCTGTATTTCTATCGTGTTATCTGCTTGGATTGTGTTTGTAATGTTTTGGGTAGCATCAGTGTAGCTAATGCTTTTACGTATGTAAGTGATGAGTCCACCTCCGTTACCCCCAGTACGATCTTGACGGATCGCCGTGAAGTCAGGGATGGTGGGTGTTTTGTGTGTGCGTTTTAGTTTTGTTTCTTGTATAAGTGCTATGTGAATGTTTTGTTTGTGTACGAATTCCCTTAGCTGCATGATTTTGCTTGTGAGGCCATCTACGTTGTACTGTAATATGTTAATATTATACTTCTGTACAGGGGCGGACTTACTTGCTTGTGGGCCCTAGGCCAAACCTTATCAGTGCCCCCCCCCCAAAAAAAAAATTATATATAATATATATATATATATCGTAATATTGTAATGTAAAAAAAAAAAAGAATTACAACATAATGTAACACATCAATAATTTTATTCAAATTAGTTTTATATCATGTACAACTTATTCTTACACAAAGGAATAATGGAAAAAAATAGTCAAATTGAAGCATAATAAATTTTGAAATAAGAATTACAACATAATGTAATACATTATACATTAATAATTTTTAATCAAATTAGTTCCATATCAAGTACATCAAAGTAAATCAAGTTCCATATCATGTACATCTTACACATAGGAATAATGGAAAAATACAATGAAACTGAAGCATAATAAATTTTGCAAGCACAACTATGTGAAGTTCAAAATGACTTTTTCCTGCTTTTTTCTATGGCAAATTTGTCAATGATACTGTTTGTGTCAAGGGATTGTAGGAGGTCCCCAGTGGGCCCCCAGTTACTTGTGGGCCCTAGGCCAATGGCCTATGTTGCCTATTGGAAAATCCGGCCCTGCTTCTGTATGTGTCTCTAGCCCTGTTCAAAAATCAACTTTTTCTTATTTTCATAGGTTTCTGTACTTTTTCCCATGCTTTTTGACCTGAGAAGGCCGAAAATCACAACCATTTTGACCTAGGTGTTGGGAAGCTTTGCCGCATGGAGCTTTAGTTTTCTGCCTTGAAATCGGCCAAAAGCACCAGTTCCGGGGTCCCTTGAATCATGTTTTGCACTATAACTTTTTATCTAAACAAGATAGAGCAACAAAATAGGCACCAAATTAAAGTGTTTTTAATCCTCTTTCTAACTTATACAATTATGATAGTCTTGGAACAAGAAATGGCACATTGGTACATACAAAGATTTCAGAAATATCACAAAATTCGTTTTCTCACACTCAAGGCAGACAAGGCGCCTTATTCATGACACAAATTTGAGATTAACTTTTGTCACAAGTCTAATCGATCAAGAAGTGAAAGCATTACATGATGATTAATTTCATAATGACATTTACACAGTCAGTTGTTGAGAGTTTGTTTCTTGAAGCTGTCAAAGCGGCGTCTGTTGAACTCCACAGCTTGAAGGAGATAGTCCCTTTGCTTGGCATCTGTTGTTATGACATTTGCAAAGTCGCTCATCAACTTGACACCACGTTCAGCAATGTCATTCACCGTTTTCAGATTCTTAACATAGTCCAACGCTTTTCTGTAGTCCTCATTCTGTGGCCAAGACGTGACAGGTTCCAGAAGCCACTCGGATCCAATGTTCAGTGTGTCCAGCAGGAAATGTGATTCTGGGCCAATGAGATCAACCAGGGTGGTCTTAGCTGTGACTCTCTGGAATAGAGGCTTTCCTGTTCTGAAGCTGTCTGGCTTCTCAGTGGCATGTAACTGGGCAGCAATGTCGTGCTTCAATGTGTCACTCAATCTACTGCTGAACAGGGCAAATGGCACGACTTCCTGCGTCAGGTGCCATTTGTGGTTTTCCATCTTATTAAGTACTGCATCAGCAAGCTCTGGGTCAGTTTTCTTGTACTTCAACATGTCCTGGATTAGACTTAGATCATTCACGGGAGCATCTGCAGCAGACATTGACATCATCCATACAGGAGTGTAGAACAGCGCAAGGAAGGTGTTGAGTCTTTCCAGCTTTGATACAGTGTCTTCGTCGTACTCAAGTTGATCTGCAAACATCAGCATTTTCATGGAGTACAGGTTTCTGGCCATCCATCTGGCCTGATGAATGGCGCCTGGTCGACTCCAGTGAATACCTCGAGGAGGCGTTCCTCCAAGAACAATGACTGTCAGTTCAGCCATTTCCCTGTAGTCGGCTCTTGGAAGCCTTTCTGCTGTTAGAATGTCTTGGAGTATTTCTTCGCTGTTCTTCTTCTTTTCCTTCAGCCATTTGCTGTTGATAGCCAGCATCTTTGGGTTTTCCTTGGACAAGTCCGTCCAAACATCCTTCAGATGCTCAAACCAGGGATTATCTGGCCCCTTCACCTTCCCAAACAGCTTCTCCCAAACTGCTCCTACTAGGATTTCCAGGATGTGATGTCGACAGGCCAGATAAAACACCTTTTTGTTCAGCATTTTCTCTAGCAGTTTGGCAGCTCCTCTGTGAACTCCACTGTTACTGGATGTAGTGTCAAAAACAAGGGCAGTAACATTATCCGTAAGTTCCCATGTCTCCAGTAAATCCATTGAAGCCTCAGCCTGAGCTGTGCCAGAAGAATTGTCGATGACAGGTACTCCCAATAACTTTCCTTCAGTGTATGAAGGTGGACCAGACACTAGCACAGCTAAAGTCTCTGAGGTACTTCCAGGTTCACTGCCCAAGACATCTTTGAGCAACTTTCCATCCCAGTGTAAGGCAGCGTACTGTGGGGGGTTTTCACAAAACTTGGACATGTGACTCTGGCTGATATTATACCTGGACAGCATTCTGTTGCGACGTGTTGTTGAGGTTGAGATGACGAAGTTATCCAGATCAGCCCCTCCAGCTTTCAAGGTGGCAGAAACCATGGCAGTAACTTGATTGTCTGATAAACCAAGACGATCAGCTGTATTGCAGATGACATCACATTCCATGACCTTCCTTGGAAACGTCAAAGTCACACTAGTCACAGTGTCTTGATGGTGAGAACATCCAGGACGAGGCTGATGGTAATCCATGTCCTCTGTGTTAGCGTCGTTGTCAGTTGAGTCACCCCAGGTAATGTCATCCACATGAACAACTGCCTCTTGTTCTGCTGCAGCTGTAAAATAGTACAACATGTTAAACAGTAATTGTTAAGTACATGCTAAATATCGCAATGGAGTAAAACTTAAAAATTTTGTGACGTTCAAAGTAATTAGTTTTACCTTGTTCTTGTCTATGCTGCAGTCTTTCATTCCTCGCTGCTTGCTGCAGGATCTTGTCTCAAAAATCTTGTCATGACCAGACATATGACCTTTCCTCTCAGTCTTTTGGTCTTCGTAGAACCTGATATCCTCATCTTTCTTCTCTCTGGATAACAGTCTGTTGTTCTGTATTTCCTGGATTGCATCTGGAGCTCCTATATCGAACAGGCTGTCTAATTCCAGCACAAATGCTCCTCTTTTTCCTCCAGGGTTACTTGCTCTTCCTTTGCTTTTCACCAGAGCACGATGTTTCTCATGTAGTTTCATGAAGAGCTTCATTGCGTTGTACTTGGTCATTGTCTTGATCCTAGCCATCTGCCAGAATGGGATGATAGATTCAACTGTTTCATATGCAAGGTCTTGAACCATGAGCCTCCCTGCATTTTCCGGTAAATTCTGAAGATTAAGGAAATACTGGAACGCCTGTCTGTTGGTGGGAAGCTGGGAACCACTGATAAAAGCTGAAGGGTATCCAACCAGGAAAGTTTCAGTGAGAGATCTGGTAGATGGCCCAGTTGACACCTGCCTGTGGACAGTACGTGGAGGTTCTGAGATATCAACTGTGCGCCCACGGAGCTCCCTCAGCTCCTTGCTTAATGCCATTGTGAAGTTGTAACTTGTAGATGGTTTTCTAGATTCTGATTGAGTTTCTGTTGTTTCCTGAAAAATGATAGATAATTATTATTATTATTATTATTATTATTAATTATTATTTATTATTATTATTATTATATTATTATTTATTATTATTATATTATTTATTAATTTTGTGCTCTTTCATTTGATACCTAATTTGTTGCTCTATCTTGTTTAGATCAAAAGTTAAAGTGCAAAACATAATTCAAGGGACCCGGAATTGGCGCTTTGGCCGATTTCAAGGCAGAAAATTTAAAGCTCCATGCGGCAATGCTTCCCAACATCCTAGGTCAAAATAGTTGTGATTTTCGGCTTTTTCAGGTCAAAAAGCATGGGAAAATGTACAGAAACCTATGAAAATAAGAAAAAGTTGATTTTTGAACAGGCCTAATGTGTCTCATGGTGCTATTGTGTCTATGTCTTTGTGTATGGTGACATGTGTAAGTTGTAGTGGGGCCTGGCTTAGTCTTAATGTCGCCAGAGAGTAAGAGTAGTTCAGGGAGCACGCAATTGCTCCCTGTAATTGAAAAAATAGCACGCTGAGAATAGGTCCGGCCCCTGGAGCCGATCGGCACTCTGAACGTGCCACGCAACAGGCCGTCGACTGCCAGTCTGGCCAACCGTAGACAGCCCGCTGCACGGAGATTTGAGGAAGTTTGGCCACCAGCGCGTTGATGTTTTGGTTTGACGTCGCCTCTTCTTCGCGTTGACGTGTCCCGCGCTGGAGGATGCAGCCACTGTTAGAAGCTTCCTCGTCAGCTGCTAACACTTTTTTCAGGTTGTTCTAGCTACCTGTTCAGAGGTTTTTTATAAACAAATCTCAGTTTTCTGCTCAAAACGGCTATTTCTAATTTTAAAATTGATTAGTCAAGGAAGGAAGATGTTGATGGGATGAGCTCCTAAAAGTCGTAGCCCTCATCTCACCATGTGCTGTTGATGGGATGAACTCCTAAAAGTCTATACTTAGACGATTGATGGTGATGTGGTGCTTTTTTTTGTGTGGTGGTTGTGCTTGTATATATTTTTCTATTGGGGCTTTGCATGCATCAATCATTTTAAATATATATATATATATATATATATATATATATATATATATGTGTGTGTGTGTGTGTGTGTGATAGTAGGAGCTTTATGGGCGTATAGTCGGTGAGTGTCTGTGCGTTTGTGTGCGCTTTAAATTCGTTCGAAGGTTATTAATATATCCAGGCCATTTATGCCTTCTAAGAAGCCTTCTAAGCCAACTGGCGGATTAAACCAACTGTCAAGAATATTTGCTTTAATTAAATAAATAGCGCAATCTGGCAACTCAGCCAGTTAAGCCAACTGGCTGATTAGGAACATATTAAGACAATGGCCGCTCGGCTGAAGTCTTAATATGCGCTTGGCTCCTGACAAGCGAACACCTCTCTTCCTCTCTCTCATTCTCCTCTCTTTCTCTTGTGGGATAACTCCGCCTCCAATTTGCATAACCCTTGTTGCTCTTGCAACATCCCCCTCCCCTTTGTTGCATAACATCTTGCAACACCCCCTCCCCCTTTGTTACATACCTTATGCGCCATTGAGCAACATTTGCAATTGCATTGCACTCTCTCCTTTGGCGCCCATACTACTCATAACAAATATCTAAAAAATTTAAAACTCTGTCACTTGTATTCTTTTTTAATCAGAATGGGAAATGGGAAATCAGAAAAGTACTACCTAAGGGCCTCCCAATCAGTGGCACTAAAGTGCCAAAGGCATAGCCTCCTGAGGGGATTCAAAGGCCGGACTGGAGCGATAGGACAGGGAAACAGATATAGATTGTGGTCGGAGGAGCCAAAAGGAGAAAAAAGTTTCACAGAATAAGAAGAAGGATGAGTGGTGAGAAATAAATCCAGAATGTTGGACCTATTTCGGGGGTACGAATATGGTGTTGCACAATCTCTTCTTGGTCATTCAGGATAGAGAAATTGTAAGCTAGTTCACCAAGGATGTCAGTGAAATGGGAAGAAAGCCAAAGGTGGTGGTGAACATTGAATTTACCTAAAATGGAGATTTCATCAGAGTGGGATAGAATGTATTCCACTTTGGAAGTGAAGTAAAGAGTTTTGGAGAGTCAGTAGAATTAGAAGAGAGGTAGACAGCGCAGATGTATATAGTTTGAGAGAGAGAGAGAGAGAATTTCATGAAAGAATTTGTCAGTTCTTTTAAAAGGGGAAAGGAGCAAATTGAGATCCCATTTAATATATATATATATATATATATATATATATATATATATATAGAGTATATGTATATATATACTTACACACACACACACACACACACACCTTCCCAGTCATGTGAAGAGAAAGTACATGTCATACTGTTTTTAGTTTATTTCAAAAGCAAGAATCATTGGTTTATGACTAGGACATGGCAGACACAAAAACCTTCGCTAGTTAAATACTAATTATGTATGTAAACGTTTTAACACGTATGTCAAAAAGCGAAACAGACCTTCGGTTATTTTAACCTCGTTTATAAAATGGAATCGGTTATATCAGTCACGTTAGTGGCAATTTAATGATCTATTAACACTGCAGGCATAGATTAATAACCTCTAAACACGCATGTTGAGTTGTTGTTTGTCTTCTTCTGCTGTATTCTTCTGAAGAAATAAATTTGGCACTGTTTAGATGACAAATAATAATAAACATTGTTTTTAGTTAATGTTCGATGATTCTTTAACTTTACTAATTTATTTTTTAATGCCAAATTTACTTCTTTTAACTACTAGTAATCAGTTTCCAGTATCAGTCCAACCTTGAACGGAATTTTTTTTCAATACTTACGTATTTGTCGCTATATCCCTTACATTACACTACTGGAATCGACCCATGTTCTCGGATGTCACAGAAAACAAGTGATTTGGGAAAACATTCAACCTCTGAGAAAACTTATGGCACAGTGTAACACTGCTATTGGAACCGTTGGTAGAACAGGGGTTTCTGCCAAAGTCTTTACTTCATCTCAGAACTTTCATGACACAATTGCAAATTATTTTATAAAAAATAATAATTATGGTCTTACACTAACTTAGTACAGTAAGTTATAGTGAAGTACATTAAATTATATATTTTTCTTACATTTCTGTCTTATTGTTTAGTATTTCTGGGTAAATAATTAATCTTGGTAAATTATTTTGGATCACCTGAAGATCAGGGCCCCCAGCTTTCTCTAGTTAGCCTTATAAGGCTAACTAACGAAAATACCACGACCTAACCTAACCAATCGTTAGGTCAACTGTACGCCCTTGACGATTGGTTAGGTTAGGTGGTGATATTTTCGTTAGTTACCTTATAAAGCTAACTAAAGAAGGCTGGGGGCCCTGATCTTCAGGTGATCCATTATGTTTTTGCACAATTAAACACACGATTTATTTATTTATATCTTTTAAGCTTTGACAGAATGTTTTACATGTTTCTAATTACAATTACTATTTTCAACATTTTATACGCGCCTTGGTGGTGTAGTGGTTAGCATCGCTGACTATGAATCCACCGGCCCCGAGTTCGGTACCCGATGACGGCAGTCGGCGCGCAGCAAACCCACTTGTTCATCCTTTCATAAAATAAAATTGGTTGGTAGATAAATGGGTACCCTGGGTAACCTAGTGGTTAAGACGCTGGGCTTCTGATAGGGAGGTCATGAGATCGAGCCCGCGCGAGGACTTTGTAATTTCTGACCACCCGTGGTGGGTAGTAGTCCGGATTCCACGTGAAGATGTTGGTCTAAGGTGGAGCAACGAGCTTGACCTTCGTCAGAATAAACAATTCGGGCGGAAGCCAAACCAAGGTTAACCAAGATATATACCAAAGAATCAAACCGCCTGTTGTATTGGAATTCTGAGGGCCTTAATTTGGAATTTTCCTTGGTGGTAACACCTGAGATTCCATTGAAAGGTGCGTGTAGACTTCCTTCCTCATATGATCCATAAATTACTGATCCTATAGAAAATATCTTTTAATTTAAGAATATCTTTTTCCCCGTGGTTAAAAGGCAAAATAAATGTAAGAACATTTTTATTTTTAAAAATTTAGAAACTTGCTTTTGAAGATTAAAAACAGAAAAGATTAAAATATTTTGCAAGAAATTAAGTTAAATTTATAACTTCAAAATATCTTTTCTCATGTGATAAAAAAGAAATTCTTAACCCCACGTAAGCAAATTCCATTTTTTTCATGATTATTATTATTTTTTTTTTTTTTACTCTGAAAAGCCCATTTTTATCAGTGTACTTTTCCATCCATCAGCTTAACCAATAAACGTCATTCAAAGTGGAAACTAATTGACGACTACCTACTGTGCCATCAAATTTCCTGCAACAGAAACCAAGGGCAAGAACCATTTTTTTTAAATGCCATAAATTTAAAAAGGTGTCCCATCGAAAACTGTCCCATTAAGGTTATAAAAGGGGACATTGGTCACGCTAATTTGCATCCGCGGTCGTATTAAGTGGAAAATACAATACGTATGTAAAACGTTATAAAATAATGAAAAAAAATCATAAATCTTTATTGTCTAATATATATATATATATATTTTAGGGGTGGACCGGATGTCAGTTTTTCAACATCTGCGGATGCGGATTTTTAATTTCGATATCCGCGGATGCGGATATTTAGTTAATCTATCAATATAATATAGAATTATGAATATATGACATAATTTTTCAAATTTCGTGATTTTACTATTATGGCAGGCAATGGATAAGAAAGAATTAAAATTAATATTAATGTTTTCATTATGATAAAAATAACTTTCTCAAGATTTTCAGCCACAGAAAATTCAATGAAACAAGTTTCATTCATTTTTCTGTGTTACCAGGTATTTATATTTTGCGGTTTATATATTTGCTTGTTCATTAATAATTAATACTTTCCATGAAATGTGCATGACTGGGCTTTATAAGCTACTTCATAAGCTAATTTAATTGTAAATTGCATAATTTATTAGAGGTAATATCCGCATAACATCCGCAGTCAGAAGTGCGGATGCGGATGTTAAAAATGATGCGGATATCCGGTCCACCACTAATATATATATATATATATATATATATATATACACACACACGAGGTGGGCTGAAAATTAATGCCTCCACTTGAATAATTCTGGATTGTGTAGAGGTAACCAAATAAAACCGGTTTTGTGTTATAGCCAATATAGCCTACACTCATTCCACACGTTGGTTCAATATCAATTACAATGGAAAGGAGTAAAGACGTTCGCTTCAAGCAACGTGTCGTAATTGAATTTTTGACCGCGGAAAGTGTTGCTCCCATAGACATTCATCGGCGAATGCAAGCTGTGTACGGCAAACAGTGTGTTGATGTGAGTACCGTTCGACAGTGGGCGAAGCAGTGTAAAGAAGGGGAAGCAGAGCATGAAGATTTGTGAGATAAACCGCGAAGTGCAAGGTCTGTAACAGCAACCGACGAGTCTCATCCATCAGAAGTATCTTAACGAACTGATTCGGGGAAATCGTCGCATTAAACAAAATGAAATTGCTGCAATGCTCGATATCTCCAAAGAGCGAATGGGACACATTATCAGTATTCTCGGTTACCGAAAGGTCTGCGCTAGATGGGTGTCTCGCACGCTCACTGCCGAGATGAAAACTGAGAGACTACGCATTTACCAAGAAAAAATGCAGCGCTTCGAAAATGAAGATGAATTTTTGCACAGTATTGTGACAGGAGACGAGACGTGGGTCCACCATTATGACCCTGAAAATAAACGGCAATCCATGGAATATCGCGCAAAATTTCACCGCAACCAAAAATATTCAAAGTTAAAAAATCGGCTGGAAAAGTGATGATGACTGTTTTTTGGGATATCAATGGTGTTCTCGAAGACTTTACGGAAAGAAGGACAGCAATCAACTCCGCACGTTATATTGAAACTGAAGAAGTTGAAAAAATGGATCAGGAAGGTTCGCACCCACAAAAACGCAGTCATTGTTTCACCATGACAACGCACGGCCTCACACCAGTATTCAAACGCGAGAAGCAATTGAGGATCCGCAATTCACCGTCTTGCCGCATCCACCATATAGCCCCGATTTTGCACCACGCGATTTTCACCTCTTTCCTAAACTTAAAGAACATCTCCGTGGAAATCGCTACGAGTCTGACGAAGAAGTTAAGACCGCTGTGAAATTTTGGTTTCGTAGTCAAAGCTCCGAGTTTTACCGGAATGGATTTCAAAAACTCATTTATCGTTGGCGTAAATGCGTCGAGGTAGAGGGTGATTTTATAGAAAAGTAAATGTATCATTTTGAAGAATAAACTCTAAGGTACATATTTGCTTTTGTTTCGATAAAATTCTTCAACCCGTTTAAAATTTATTTGAGTGGAGGCATTACTTTTCATCCCACCCTCGTACATATAAAATAATGAAAAACCCCTCATAAATCTTTATTGTCTAATATATATATATATATATATATATATATATAATATATATATATATATATATAATATATATATATATATATATATAGGGTGTCCGGGCTTAAATGGCAATAAAATACATATATAATGTTTTATTTTATTGCCATTTAAGCCCAGACACCCTGTGTGTGTATATATATATATATATATATATATATATATATATATATATATATATATATATAAGAAAAACTTTAAATATTATTTTGTTTGTCTTGATTTTAGAGATTTGTTGACGATTTCTTTTTTAGCAGTTAATCTTAATGGGGAATTCTTTTAAACAGATCAATACTTGGATAAGTTTTATCTGCATAGGCTTTTTCTTTATATTAGTTATTTATGGCTCATAAAATAGAACCATAATTTGAAAGGCCAGATTAGCAGCCAGTTTTTCCTTATGAAAAAATAAAGAAGAAAAAGATACGTTAAGAAGTCGAGGAAAACAAAAGAAAATTATATAAATTATATATATATATATATATATATATATATATAGAGAGAGAGAGAGAGAGAGAGAGAGAGAGAGAGAGAGAGAGAGGGTCAAATTTATGAGAACACCTACTCAAACTTACAAATTCTGCAAGTTCGAATAGCGATAACATGATATGTGTAGAATTATGATTTAGTGACATGCTATATCATCGGGATTACGACAGCTGATCGATTTGACGTTCTGTCGACACGTATATTGTGGGTTAGATTAAGTTAGGCTAAGTTAAGTTAGTTTTTTAGAGCGTCGATGTTATGGTGTTATCGATCTGATGGGTATAGGTCCTAGAAATTCATTCACTCAATTATGTTTTGACATTTGCAGATGTTCATGTTTGTGAAACCAGTGATACAAATTGAAATTGAACTCCTTTGCTCTACCAATCAGTTCACCGCTGGTATAAATGACTATGAATTGACGGTATTTGCATTAGTAGAAACGTTTGTGATCGATTTCAGGTTACTTCATATTTTGTATCATGAATTTGGATATTTTAGATATGTTTAACGTTACTTGAGGTAATATCTACCCAGAGGTAATTAGGTAGTTTCAAAGAAGGAAATAAGCTACATACGCGTGTGGCCGCCATTACTCTTCACAAAGACGGTCACTCGCTCCGGGAAATATAAAAAAAAAGTGTCTCATGCAATGGAGTGGAAACGATCATAACTCGGTAGTACCATGAATAAACTGGGAAGAGGGAGGAATCGAAAGACAACAGAGAAAGAAAAGAATGAAAACAGGATCACCGCTAGGAAGTCGAAGGCTAATGGTTTTCACACATTTACAGAAATGTTTGAACTCTTCGGCACAAAATGAAGACTTTCTCAGAAGAAGGTAGGAGATAGATGGTCAGAAAAATGCCTTGTACCCACTGTGAAGCATAGGGGCGGTAATGTGAAGGACTGGGCTTGTTTTGTCAGCGAGAAAATAGATCTTGCGAAAACCGAAGGATCATTGGTGAGAAGAAAGTACAAGTATATTCTTTAGCATCGTGCCTCCCATCAGGAAGTCGAATTATGAGCGATGGGTTCGTTTCCAGAAGACTAACAACCCAAAACACACAACTAGGGCTGTAAAGAATTACTGTACCTACAACAGGAGAAGGAACAGCAGATTTTCAAGCTGATGACGATCTCAGTCCCATCGAGTTAATCTGGGATGAACAAGACAAGTGAAAACTAAGAGTGCAACCAATAAAAGAATACTGTGGGAGATATTACAAAGTGAAAGGGACAAATTAGACAACACTACTTCCACGAGAAGTCTTCAGGGTCCTTGAAATGTATTTGGTGATGGCGGTAATCTCAAATTTGGAGCTACTGTAATTTTGAAATGAAAATCTGAATATTTAAAATTATGTGATATTCGCTTAATGATTTTTTTTTCTCGTTTTAATCAGTTCATGTTGAATGGTTGCATATGGATATGAACAGCGGTTAATCAAGCACTGAAGAGTCTTGCTTACAGTTCAGATTTCAATACTGTAGTTTTAGTACAATCATATGAGCAGCTATTTGTAATGTATATTCGAGGGGCCTCTTAATTCTGCTAAATGCCTACTCATTCTTAAGAATCATCTCGATCCTATTGTTTGAACAGGCTCATCTGCAGTTAAATGTGTATATATATATGCTGCAAGAGGGTCAGGCCCGGCTCAAAGGGTTGTGGCGCCCTGAGCCAATTTTGCTTTGGCGCCCACCCCCATTCTATTTTTTATATGAAGGTTTTTTAGTTAAAAAATAACAAATTTTTTCATATAATTTTATTGTTTATTTCATTCAGTACATTTTATTAAAATCTTAAAATAAAAATATTTATTAATTTGAATTCAATAACCAAGTAGCATTATTAACATACATACTCGTTAAAATTTCGGGTTCAAAGATTAACTTTTCGGGCCTTAGCAGCTGCAAACCTT
Source organism: Bathynomus jamesi (assembly GCA_023014485.1). Lineage (NCBI taxonomy): Eukaryota > Metazoa > Arthropoda > Malacostraca > Isopoda > Cirolanidae > Bathynomus > Bathynomus jamesi. Next base: position 44,529 of record JAJOZX010000097.1, on the reverse strand, counting down.
TGGATTATTTCATCCAGATATAAATCCTTGGCGATGGCATGTTCAATCGGTCATCACTAAATTCTTAAGCAAACGTCACATATTTGTTTCCATAATTTTGTAGTTATATTTAAGTTTTGAACCACACATATTCATATCATTCAAACACCTTCTAGAACACAAGGTGTCGAAATTACTTCATATGTTGATATCCTCTATAGCTACCACTAATCAAAATTCTACATTTCAACAAAAGAACAGACTGAAAATAAGAGCTAAGCATATTTTCGCTGGTAGGAAAACATTCATCAGCAAAATTTGGCGTAAGGGAATGAACACTAAAACACGAACACGCCCTTATTATATATTCTCTGATGTAGCAGTGCTGATAACTTACCTACAATATGGTTAAAAAATTAAGAAGAATTGCAGCGGTTTGGTGAGAGTCGGTGCCGCGTGAGAAACAGCTGGCCATTGTTTACATTGCGCTCCTCCCATGGCCACACCTCTCTCCTACCTCACCTCCCGCGACCCAATTTTCTATGTAGAATTCCTTTTTTTAAACTGTTCACTTGTTTCTTGTTGATTGATAGTGATATTTGTTTTTTTTCTGTTGCTCTTTCGATTTTTGGCGCCCTCAAAACTTCGGCGCCTTGAGCCAGTGCCACGTTGGCTCGCCCCTTAAGCCGGCCCTGAAGAGGGTTGGACCTTAATCGCAATCACACCTCCAAAATCCCAACTCAATGAAATGACAGAAAGGGATAAAGATTCCTCTCTGGCTGCCCAAAAAGCCCGACGTGAATCTTATTGAACGTAGTTAGGAGCATCTTGATATTCGAGTGCGAAAACGAAGACCTTCCACAGCTGTGGTAGTTCTAAAGAAATTTTCACTGAATTTCAGAAAAATTTTGACCATGGATTGATACAAAACGTCTCTATGCCAAAAAAATGTGTTAGCCTTTCATGAGGTCCACGGAACCGCTAAATAGAAGATATAAATTGGCTGTTGTTCTATTCCCAGATTTGTTTTTATTCTTTGCGCTATTGTTTTAATTATCATTGTATTAAATTTTCTAAGTTTAGTCATCGATTTTTTTGAGTATCAGTAAATATTTTAAATGATGTGTTTACGGTAAGGTACTTAAAATGTTTCCTGAATGAAAACACTAACCCAATATATGTGAAATTTTAAAAGCAAAATTGTCCTTATCTAATGCGTTTTAAATACAAAGGAATTCAAAGGACACCAAACAGCAACAGACCGGCTGGTCCCTACGAGGCTGTCTGTTTAAGAAGGAAGGTTAAAAGAAGTAAGAAAATTTAAGGACGAGTAAAAGTTTTAAAGCAAAGCAGAGAAAAGAGGTTGAAAGGAAGGAAAGAAATTTAAAGATTTAAAGATAAAGTGACAGTTTTAAAGTAAAGAGGAGGGAATCCGAGTGAAAATTCTACAGGGTGTTCGAAAAGTTCCGTCACCCCCTACAAAATGTACATATTGTAGGGGGTTTGAAGCAAGATAAGCATCAAGTGCAATAACCGCACTTAAATAAGGTGGAAAGAACGGTTATATCACTTAAAATATATTTATATGCCTTATAAAGGCGAGGGAATTCAGTGGAGCATGGTCAAACAGCGTAAATATTGGCTTCGTTTAAACGAACATTTATGGGGAGGTTCTGGATAGTGGTGCTCGGTAGAAGCGTTGACTTCGAAATCATGTGGCGCGGGTTACAGCCCCATTAATTACACCCTTTACTACCTTTTCCTTTTCCATTGTTCTAATTGCTCTAGAGAGTATACCTGTAATTACATTTTAATAAGCGAAATGAAAAAATTTGTACAGAATACATTTATTATGTAAAAAGTCAATACTAGAGATCAGCGATAGCAACTCAACTCGCCGCCAGCCAAATGATTTTTTGAAGCCTTTGCGCTGAGCTTCATGTTTTTTTTTATGAATAAATTTAACTAATTACCAAAATTTTTAACAAATGTCTTTATGATAGTTAGATAGCGTTTCTTGTGTAAAGCCAAATATTGAAAAATTATTAAAAGAGAAACAGTGGCAAGTTTCTCATTGATTTCCATGAAAATCCATAAACTTTCTAAATCTAAATTAAAATAAAAACTGTAAATTTTGTTTTGATTATTTTAAATTGTTAACTTCTAATTGCACATGTGGAATGGGTTTTTTATAAGTTAAGTTATTATTAATTAAGGTCAAAAAATGCATTTGGTCCTCTGGCAGTTTATGATTTGGCCCTTCGTCAAAAAAGGATGCTCATCGCTGAGATAGAGCAGTTTGACAACGTCATTTTATTAATAGATTGAAAAAATTTGGCGAATGAATTTACTAAAGTGATGGCCCATATAATATATATATATATATATATATATATATGAGAGAGAGAGAGAGAGAGAGAGAGAGAGAGAGAGGTTTGTTGACAGTAGGCCCGCTATAATGAAGTTAGTTAAAAATATTTAATGGGTTACCAATTTGGTCTTTTGACCAAATAAATAATGTATTTAATAAAAGAGGTAGAAGGCTTCGCAGTTTTTTAGTTTGATTAGCAAAATAAACGAATAATTATTTACAGTGAATAACAGTTAGTTTGTATTGAAATGTGCAATATTACGATTAATGATTGTTGATAATAAAGGAGTGATTTTATGTAGGACACCAGTTCAATAATGCAATAGAGTTAAGACCAATAATAATTAGGAAGACAGAATAGAGTACTTAATAAACGGCAGTAAGCATACTTGTGGTATCATATTAACATAAAATATGCGAGTCCACTTGAAGGTATTGAAAAAACACTTCAGATAGCCTATGGGGTTAGGTTGAGAGTTTGTCTGAATTTATAGGCTATGTAACAAAGTAGCCTAGCGCGACGCTGTAAACACTGTAAGCCAAGTGAGTTGGGCCTATGCCAAAAGGGTTACAGACACTGAGTGTATGTGAAAGGTATAAACTGTAAGACGCAAGAGCCTATAAGTCAGATGTTTATACGATGATGCTTGATGACGGAATTGTGGATTTGAAGGTGATTATGGCGGTAGATGAAGTGGTTGCAGGCTCGCAACAGTGATGAAATTCTTGGTGAACGAGAAATAAGATTCGAAGACTGAATGGACGGATGTTGAGTGAGGCGAAAGTCGGGCGAAGGAGGTTGAGCGAGGTTGAGGGATCGCCGTCGAGTGTGGCAGAGCGGAGCGGAGTTTCAGCGACGAAGGTCGAAGAGCGATCTGAACTAAGTGAGGTCAGGGAGCAGAGGAAGCATGAATGGAAGTGAGCTCACGCTTTTATAGCCGCACTCTGATGACATGGAGATTTCGCGCGGTTTCAGGAATAATCTAGAAGTCTGCATTTCCATGCGGGTTTCCGCCCACGTGTTTGGATTTCACCACAATATTTATTTTTTCTAACCGTGTAAAGGAAGCGAGGAAAGGAATTTCCGGAATCACAACACACACACACACACACATATATATATATATATATATATACATATATATATATATAATATATATTATTCTAAGGGAAGGCAAGAAAGCTTTGGATTAAATTGTACAATTGCCATACTAAACTTATTCTCGGATTGAATGATTTTATTGCTCCTCTGAAAAAGAGAATCAAAAGATGCTTATGATATATGGTGTCTCTTTGGTCGACTAAGAATTGGTCCAGTTTACGTGAATATGAGTAGAAGTAGGGTTCAGTATAAATTGAATAATCTATCTGGTAACCACGAAGGTACCATTAGATGAAAACTAATGGTACCTCGTGTTTGCCAGATATATTTGAATTAAATATTGCTCATTGGCTCGAGTGTGGGGGTCTCTGCGGACCCAAGTTTGGGAACTATTGAAGTAATCGATGTATTGAGTATTTTTTCACGCCATAATAGGTAGTTTCCAAAGAATGGAAAAGGGAGAAGAGAAGTAAACGAAAAAGTAGGAGAAGTGGGGCAAGGGAGAGAAAATGAGGAAAGGAAACGGAAACGGAGAAGGCGAAAAGATACTCGGGCTTAATCAGACACGTTCGGTTCTTGTTGTAGATTTGGGGATCCGAAACCCCGGACTCCAGTAAGTTCACAAGGAGACAAGCAGGTTCGCCAAAAAAGAGGTAATGGATGCCAACGACGAAATGGCGATACCTTTTCATAGGACGGAAGGGAGAAAATTTCTACTTGTACGAGGCCACACGTTAAAAAGCGGAAGGATGGGAAAACAGATGGTGAAAACGCCAACCGCTTATCTCTAACTATTCTCGCCGATTTGATCGATTGCTCTTTTATAAGGGAAGGGTAAAGCAAAGGCAAAGAAGAGAGGAGTCGGGGACAGAAGAGAGAAAATGAAGAAAAGAAAGCCGGGTTTAATCAGGCGTGCTCGGACCGATTACTCTAAATGAGATCAAGCTTTTCTTGAAGGTTTGGGGATCTGAACCCAGGGCCTGCTAACTCCAGAAAGAAGCCAGGAGGGCTCCAGGAAACGGAGGAGACTAGGGAGGGAGAACAAAAGGCCAAACACCGATTACTTTCCTCTAACCCCCCCTCCTAACCTCTCTGATTCTTCCATTCGAATTGTCCTCCAGTAACAACTACCTATAATCTACCTATACATTTAATTCTTACTGCGGGTAATTGAAAAAATAATTCAATCACTTTTGAAAAATAATTTCAAGTTAATTACCTTCCAAATTACTCTTAAATAATTTGTAAAGTAATTTAATTACTCTTTACAACAATAAATTATTGTAATTTAATTTTTAAATGTTAGTTTTACAGTGCTATTTGCAGAGCAATAAAGATGCCATTACTGAACTTACACTGGAAAAGCTCTTTTACAGCCATTTTTACAGTCAATAGTCAGTAGAAGATTATTTCATTTCTAAAAAAAAACAATATTAACCACTAAAGAAATTTTATGTTCTTTTTTACGAAACAACACTGTATTGCTATTATTATTATATTAGAAGAAAACGATCATACGAAACAAAGACAAGAAGTTCACAGTTGCAAACATTTCACAGTTTAGTGATATATTGTATAAACATAACTGATAGTTTTGTGAAAATGATTTCTGGTAACATACTACTAGCTGCAGAAAAAAATTCTCGGATTTTCAGATTTTTGTCAGCGGTGCGAGTGTCCTGTTACGCGTTATTATCTTGTTAGAAACTTGGCTTACGCTCGAGACACGTCTCCTTTAACAGTGACGGCTATTCTTCATGCGATGTTTATAGAAATAACAATGGTGGAGGAATGAAAGTGTTTTTGGTAGATAACCTGAATGAATTTTGCGTTGTCAGTGATTTGAGAGCTTATGTATAAGCCTTATATTAGAAAGGCTAAAATACGTTTTTTATGTTATTTATAGACGACCTATGACTCCTATTGACGTTTTTAATGTATCTTTCTTTAACTTCCTACATATTAATAGTTAGATTTGGTCAGGTAATCGTCAATGGTAATAAATATTAATATATTCAATCCATAAAACGTTCGTCCAATCGATGATTTTAAAAAACAAATCTTTTTTGCTGTACAGAGTACATTTCATATTCCATTCCTTTCTTTTTATTTTTTACAGAACCATATTATTACAAAGTTTTTTCCTTTTGAACCAAATATTATGTAATTTTTACGAAGTTTAATTTTCAACTGTAATTCATCACGAGATCGCCGTATGCCATTTACTCTAACGGTTAACTGTCGCATCAATCGTACTGTAAATAACTCTTTCTCTAGGAAAGTATAAGAATGTTAACGAGGGCTAACATTGAAAAGTTTAAAGTTAAAATAGCAGAACGTTGTCATCAGTGTTTTTAGGGTGGTAATATTAATGGTTTGGTTTCCAACTTCGTTAATGTCTTTATGCGAAGTTATAATTGGTATATGCTATTGAAAATCATTAACCGTGCAAAAAATTTGCCTTGGATAAATTACGTCCTATAATTTTTTTTTTTAAAAAGGATTTTATTCAGTAACTATAAAAGAGAAATTGTATCTGGGCAGTATTACAGAAAATATTGTAATCTATATACTAAGTTAGGTTACACAAAAAGCTAAAAGGAATAAATAATTAAATAATTCTAGTTTGAACTATAATAGATTCTGTAAAAAATACAGCAAAAAAAGAGAAAGGCCCGAGAATTGCTTCCATAAATGTTGATATACAAGGCCAGGAATGACCCTAGGCTAGAACAGGAAGGCCCTACGCCATAGTCCCAGTCAGTGCCATGTCAGTAAGGATGAAATACAGGAAAGAAGAAAAAGTGTATCTTCTTTCGTGGGCTATTTCTTATAATAGTTGTGAAGAAAGTTTGCATTTATTTCAAGAAAAATATGATAAACCATCCAAATGCAACCACTCTTCGATACTGGAAGCTCAAACTTTTGGACACAGGGAGCCTGGTAAAAGGATCGTCCATGAAGCGGAAGGCCAGTAACGGTAATAGGAGACAACAACAAAGAAAATGTCCTGGCCAGTTTTCATGTCAATCCAACAACTTCAACGAGAAAAGTCGCAGAGGAATTGGGTATTTCCAAATTTTCAGTAGCAAAAATATCGGAATCACAGGGGTTCCACGATTACAAACCCATTTACTCTCAGCTCATATACGACCATAAGTGGCGGCTCGTGACTAAAAATTCTAGGGGTGCTGTCTCTAAGAATGGGTTGAAATAATTACTGAAATAAAAGGATGAGCATTGAGCAATGAATAAAGTTTCAAAAGTTATTGAAAAAGTTATTCATGAGCTCATCTTTATATTGTTCTTGATTATTTCAATTGTAAATAAAAAATTTAGGGGTACTGCAGTTCCGGAGTGCCTACCGACGAGCCGCCACTGACGACCATGATATTGATAGACGGCTGAAGTTTGCTGAAACAATGAGACAAACGTTCAACAGTGATCCAGATTTCTTTCGAAAGATCAAATTTTCAGATGAATATGTCAGCGGCGTCATTTCAAATTGGCTTGGGGAGAGGGGGGCGAAGAAGGCAGTGAGAGGCCCCTCACATGTCAAAATTTATTAAGTACTACTTACAATGTACTTTATAATCAAATTAATATAAACAAGAATGATTAAATGGTATCAGCTAGACTGGTTATTTACAGTTAACTATCAAATTCTTTGTTTTTTGTTTATTGTTACGTCAATTTTTTTTATGTCATAATTCATTGTCATTATTTTATTCAAATTATTCTAAAAAGTTAAACTGTAAGCACTAAGCAGTTCATTATATTGGTAATCCACAAAATATTAGGCGCCTTTTTTTAAGAAACTATCATTTGAAGGGCCTTGGAGACCCCCTGGTGAGCTTGGGTGAGGGCGACTGCCCCTCACGGCCCCTCCCAAATGAAGCCTCTGGAATGTTCTGCGGTTTAACGCGTAAGGAAACAAACACAACGTTCACTACTGGGCGAAAAAAAATCCCAACATACGATTGGGTAAACCCATTAAAACAGCTACACTAACAGTTTGGGCGTGCATTGGTTATTCAGGACTCGTTTCCTTTGACATATCGAGAGATACGATGGATGGAAAACGCTATTGCCAGGTATTGAGAGACAAAGTTTTGCCACAGTTTACTAATAGCGTTGGCAGGAATTGGCTTTATGAACATGATGGAGCGCCGCCACATTATCTGCAGCTGCCCGTGAGATACTGGATACGAACCTTGAAGGAAGATCGCTTGGGTGCCCAGGTCCCATCGAATGGGCAGCCAGATCACCTATTTAACCCCACGTGATTTCTGGCTTTGGGCTAATTTGTGTGACAAGCTTTACACTCCTGGTTTCATTTACCCAAATGTGAATGCCCTTGGCCGCAGAATAGATGAACAACTGAAAAGGATCCCACTCAATATGTTCAGAAGAATAATGAAGAGTTTCACACAGAGAATCCACAAATTTATCATAGCGGATGGAGAACTCTTTCAAGATTAAATTACAATTTAACAAAATATTTATGAATAAAATTCTTATAGTCTTTTTGTTTGATTTGTTTCATCACTTGAACACTTATCTGTATAGTGTTGTTAACTAAATAGTTGTATGTGTAAAATCCTTAAAGACTTTTCTCCCACCCTGTATATATAGGGTGGCGCAAAAGTTGCGCACCATAGGGATTTTCAATGTTAACTATAGACGAGATGGTGATTTTGGTTTTAATGTATAGAATACCAGGTACTACAAATCTACCAATCGCTGCAAAATTTAAATGCTGTACCGATTCATCGATTTGTAGTACCTGGTATGCCATATATTAAAACCAAGATCACCTTCTCGTCTATTGTTAATTTCGCAGCTATCCCCTACCTAATATATTTTGTCAACACTGAAAATGTCTATGGTGCGCGACTTTTGCGCCACCCTATATATATATATATATATATATATATATATCTTTAGTATTATTCTGAAAAAAAGATAAATGTACTGTACATCGTTTCTGTTTGGAAATATGATTTGAAATTACTCGTATTAGGTGCAAAATTCAGATGTAAATCTGCAGTACCAATTCGGATTTAAAATTCTTAAATCTTGTTTTACATACAAATTAAATTTAAGCAGGAAGTATCTAGTTTCCATAATAGACTAGATTTTAGGGCAGTTACAGTCGCTGATATCTCCAAAGTACTTTAATTGATATAATGATAACAAATAAAAAAGAAGCTCTTCATTACCGTGCCACTTAACCGGTCTTAACTTAATATCACCCCGCATCGACATTGAAAAACCTAAAGTAAAACCAAGTAGGTCTATACCGAAGACAACTTCTGTCGGTCCCTCTCAAAAAGATTAAATAATTTAACAGAATACTGAGGACAGACACGTCAGCAATGAAGTTGAAATATTTACGTCGATTTTTTCTGATGCTTTGAATGAGTGGGCTCCTTACGTAACCAAAGAACGGAAAAGACTTCCTGCCCTGTCATTTACAAAACACATAAGGAAGAAAATGAAAGACAAAGACAAAAACAAAAAGAACGGGTGAAAAAGGTTCCACTCAAGGGAGAGGTTGGTTGATTGATGGAGGAGTTGTTTAACCTCCTTCGCTCCATCTAAGGTCAAATGGCGAAGAGGACCTACAGCTTTGCGTGGGATTTGAACCACGCGTCGCTGTATAATCTGAACGCAGTGGACGGTTTCCCATCCAACTACTACCCAGAGAGAGAGAGAGAGAGAGAGAGAGAGAACAAGTGAACAGAATAGTTGGTTAAACTTCATTTCAATATTACACAGCTAAACTAACTAATTGTAAAGAAAACATAAAAGGCGCATGGAAAATTTTGAGTTTTAATTGTTGGGTAGCTGGCTGGGCGTACGAATTTCCTGGTGGGTGGACGGATGCAGGGCTATATGACTACACTCTAAACCAGGGGTTCCCAAAGTGGTCAATGTCGACCCCCTGGGGTCGATGGGACTGTGCGGGGTAAGGTAGGTTGATTTTCCGCATGTTTTTAGATATCGACTTTGGACTAGTGGAAATAGTCAGGGCTTAATATGATAATAACTGACAAAAAATTTCAGATCCCTAGCTTTAACCGTTTTTTGAGGAAACCATTTCAAAAATCGTCAAAAAATCGTACCGAAAAATACCGCATTTTCGCAATTTTCGGCCGAAAAAAACGCTATTTTCATAAAAAAAAATCCTGAAAAAAGTTACAATTTTATTGAAAAAAGTAAAAAAAACGTACCGAGTCAAATAGACACATTTAGATCCAAGATCATCATAATTTTCACTGTGTAGAAGCCCTTAGAAGCAAAGGAAGGCCTCATCTGGCGGCTTAGGGCTTTGGCTAGAATGTGTTTGTGCCTTGATTCGAGTCCATAAACAGTATGGGAAGCTTCAGATGTCAGCTTCACGGACCTTTCAACACTCTGAGAATGTGAAGGCAGATCAGGCAGCTCCAGCTGGTGCCATTCAGCAATGCTTCTTGAAGCTCCTGGTCAGAAAAGTCTTCTGTGAGAGCAGGTTCACAGATGCCACTTTGAGAAAGGTTGATTAGTTCTGACCAGTGGGTAGCTTCAATGTTGATGGCTGTGATCTTCTTCAGCCTCTTCTTGGCTGGCTTCCCACTTTTGAAAGAATAATAATTAATTTATTTTTTAATCCAGTTTAAGATTTAATCCCTATTAGTCTCAGAATTGCTGATTTAAATTAAACTTAAATTAAAAAAAAAAACCCGAGTTCTATAAATCCCCATATCGAATTTTTTTTCAGAAAGAAGGTAAGATTATTTCCATTATCAGAAGGGAAGGGGGAACTGGGATAAGAAAATGTGAAAAAAATTCGATTATGGGGATTTATAGAACTCGGGCCTTTTTTTATTAAATAAATCCCCATAATCAAATTTTCTTTTCACATTTTTTTAAAATTAATAAATGCTTACCTGATGGACAGAATTTTCTTGAGAGCAGCTTCTCTCACTTCCAAGTCATCAGACTTCATCATGGAGTACAGCACATTCTCGGACAGCAAGGCAAAAGCATTGTACTTCAGGTTCTTGAAAGCAACACCCTGGATTTCTTCAGACTGCTGCTTGATCCTCTGGATCATGTTGAAGATGTACAGCTGCTGATTGTGGAACTTGCTGTCCCTTTTGATCTCAAACCAACTGACTGCATACACTTCCACAATGAACTTGATGGCCTGGTAAAGCTTATCCTGTAGTTCTGGAGGGTAAGCACCTCTGGTCCACAGACACATCAATCTAATTGCCAGTCAACCATCCTGCATGGTTTAATGGTCCAATTTTCCAGGCAGCAAATCTTGGGTTGACTTTGCCCCTGGAAATTCCAAGCACATACTCCAAAAGAAGCCTCTGGTCGCTACTGAGATCGTTCAGTGTCTCCTCAGCAAATTCCATGTCATCCAGGGGGCCACTGAGTTTGGTGAATTCCACTTGTGGCAGATCTTGGTAGTCAATTTCATAGTTTTCCCAGCGGACCAGTGAAAGCAGTGGGACTTTTGGTACTGCCATCAAGATGCTTGAAAACAGCTCTGAAAGGAAGCTCATTCTGATAGAGTGAACAGCCAATGGTGTGCAATTCCGCTCAATTTTATTTTCCAGAGCTGTTACAAGGCCTCCCTCCCAGCCAGTGTTTGTATTTGTGTTGTCAAGGAGGACAGCTTTCAGGGTTATGAACACTGTTAAACCCTCCAAGACACTAGCAACTTCTTCACCAAGAAGAACTCCAGTCGCACCTTTAATTGGGATGACTCTGTGAGTAAGATATGTCCCACTTTCAGTTCCGGCTCCTTTGTGAAAGTCAAATGGTGCTCTTGTCCCTTTCCTTTCTTCAGCTTAGTCTCCCCATTTTCATCCTTAACTTCTCTATACAGCAAAGTGTCCTTGTCAACTTTCCCATCAACCCCAATACAGACTAACTTTTCCAGACCCTCATTGTGCTTTTCATCACTTTTCACTTTCATTCTAGCTTTTTCCCTGTCTATTTTCGATTTATCAACTATTATCTGTTTCACATCAAGGCCAGGCTTAAGCAGGTCCATAGATTGTAAGTCCAGGAGGAAGGCATTAGCAACACTTGCCCCAAGATTGGAAGAAACATCACCCCTGATCAGTTCCATGGCACATCTGGGGGTTTTCAAAAAGCTGTAACCTACACTTGGGTGCCTCCTTGGCTTGAACTCTTCAGCTTCACCAGATGGCTGAAATGAAAATAAAAAATAAATTACCTTCTTACTGGGAGGACAAGTGCAGATTATGTGCTGTGTTTGACAATTTTCTTTTTTGCACTTCACAGCATTGTCATCACAGGGACGAACAGGTAGCTTACAGGTGCAAGCAGAAATGTCAAAAAGTTTATCCAGCTTTTCCTCCAGATTCTGCTCCTGGACTGTAGAAAGAGATTTCCTGTTTATCTCTTTTGCTTTCTTGAAGCACACTTTATCCACCAATTTCACTACATAATATTCCTCATACAGGGGCAGCCGCGGGTTCACTGCCTGCCAGATCTCAATCACATCCTTTGCTATCATTTTAGCAATATCATAGTCTTTCAAGTCCGGGTGGCTGTTTTGGAGGAAATAACTGTACTGAATAACTTGGGGAGGGTAGGAGGCTCTGTTTTATCCAAAGGGGAAGGCTGGCCACTGAATTTTTGGCATTATCACTTCGAGTTAACACTGCAGACTTCCGTTTTTTACCCATTTTTATGAAATATCTGAAAATAAACACAATTAAATGAACGCATCATAAAATAACTTAATTTAATACACATTTTATAGGTAAATATCATTAAAAAATACAAAATAATACACTAATAAACATCTATAATGTATTTACAATAAGTTTCAAGCATCGTTTTGTTAAAAAAGCCGAATTTTAATTGATTATTTTGATGAAATAAGGTCCGATATTTTGTTTGTTTACATTGCGCGAATGCCGCGCGCGCGATTTACGCGTAAAATTCGGCAATTTTACAACTTAAAAATAATTAACAATCCTCAAAAAATACAATCATTTTCACAAATATGAGTTGGTGCAACGTTTTTTATACATTAATAACATTAATACCAGTGGTGGCATTCAGCCGGTTCGCACCGGTTCGTAAGAACCGGTTCTTAAAATTTCATGAGTTCGCCGAACCGGTTCTTACAGTCTCTTTGCAATTTCAAAAATTGGTCGCCATTGGGAAAAGGTTAGTTAGATATTTTCTTATTGTTTTCCTTTGCAAAAAAACTTAGGTGGGGATGTAAAGCGAGATAGAACCGGTTGCTAAAATTTTTTGAATGCCACCACTGATTAATACCTTTCTATCTAGACTAGTCCAAGATCACAGTTCCAAAATCAACCTACCCTAGACTGCGGGGGGTCGATAAAGATCTGTGGGTCGATAGGGAGTCGATAAATTCTAGGGATCTAGGCTTAAGTTCTAGGCTTAACATCGATGAGCGCAGTGACTTAAGCTCAAACTCTCAAACCTACAGCCTAATGTTCATGCCCTTGTTAATGCCCATCAGGCCCATCCATCTCATTAGAGAAGATTTATTTGTAAAGTTATTTAGCAGTTATTAATTTTCACTTAATTACTAATAATGGTAATTGTATAACTATAATGATTAATAAATATTGATTATATTTTGATGTTTCTTGATCTCATTTCATTTAAAATTATTTTAAATATTGAGAATTTGGGTTAGGGGTCGATGATAACTTTATAAGCTCACCAAGGGGTCGACAAGCTCAGAAGTTTGGGAACCCCTGCTCTAAACAGAAGTGGAAGTTTCGTTAGACGTTTCACTGTCCCAATTTTGGGAATGTTTCATTCGTTAGATATTTAACATTAGTGAAACATTTCGTTAGATATTTTAGTAGTAAATTGAACCCTTTCTAATTCATAAGTGCCTTTTCTCAAGTATAGGCTGTCTAAATTAGAGACTGAACCTAGGGGTACAGGCTAATTCGTAATGTTGAAAGACTTTATTAGCCAAAGCCTAGCCAAATAAATAAAATTAATAAATGCATGAAAGACACTCAGAAGATGTAAACCTATATCGAACACAGTAAATGAATAAATGGACAATTATAATAGTTGTTTTTTCCTCTCTTCGAGATAGCTTATAAATACAAACACTAAGTAAACTGGGTCGCAATTTCAAACTATTTTTAACTACAATGCGCATGCGTCTCGGCGCAAGGAATAGAAAACTAACTTATACAAATTAAATTTTTAATTTCTTCCCTTTTATATGTTTGAAACATTTAAATACCGTTTTCAGATATTTGAAATATGTAGTGAACATTTCAAAACGGCTATTCATTTTAGAAAGCTAATTTCACTTTGAGATGTCGAGTAGACGTTTCGTATATATAACCAAACGTACAGTACTATTTAGAGCAGCGGTTCCCAACCTGGGGGGTGTTTGAGATTCCTAGGGGGGGCGTGAGGTGGTCAACGGTCAACAAATGTCATTCAAATATATATTCCCAAAAATATATATGGGTAATTTACTTCGTTAGGGAAAACTTGACATCCGTCATCTCATAAACACATGAGCTTTAATGTTTTTTATATTATTAATCCTATAATTATCTGGATTCTAGACGGCCATATGAAACTGATGAAAACTTTCGCCCTTTGGGTATGGGGGGCGCTATGGATACAAGGTTGACCAAAGGGGGGCGCAGTGCCAAAAAGGTTAGGAACCCTGATTTAGAGTGTCGTCGTGACAGTCGTGGCAGAACGCGGAGTCGCTCCGATCCAAGACTACAATACCTCCATCACCAAAAGCGAAGAGCAAAAGCAGTACCTTCTCCTAGTCGTGGAGGACCGGCGGCAGAGGTTCCTAGATATTAGGAAGGGAACGCTAGTTGAGGATCTTGAAAATCCAGGTGACAATGAGTGGTTTGCGGGCATGACAACCCTTCCGTTGAGAGGCTAATACTAACCCAAGTTGGTAGGGTGTGGACCTAGAAAATGGAAAATAATGCACCTAATATCAATTCCCTCAGCGTCCATAAAGGTAAAACTTAAACCATTCTGCGCAACCCAAAAATAATTTTGGAATTTCTCCAAATCCTCACAGTGCAGTTTTTATAAGAAAAAAACCAGGATTCTGAGTGATGAAATTTAGAAGCTGGATTTTAAGGACCACTCTAATAAGTATATATATTAGTGGTGGACCGGATGTCAGTTTTTCAACATCTGCGGGTGCGGATCTTTAATTTCAATATCCGCGGATGCGGATCTTTAATTTCAATATCCGCGGATGCGGATATTTAGTTAATCTAGCAATATAATATAGAATTATGAATATATGACAATTTTTCTAATTTCGTGATATTACTATTATGGCAGGCAAGGCATAAAAATTAAAATTAATATTAATGTTTTCATTATGATAAAAATAATAACTTTCTCAAGAGTTTCAGCCACAGAAAATTCAATGAAACAAGTTTCATTCAATTTTCTGTGTTACCAGGTATTTATATTTTGAGGTTTATATATTTTTGTTCATTAATAACACTGGTCAACAAAGATTTTTCATCAGAGTAAAATGTGTGGTGGCTGGATAGCATTTTTCACGCTGATTCCAAAACTGCATTCAGATTTTTCTAGCACGTATAGTTTTCAAGATGAAGGCATATATATAACTACACAGATTTAACCATTTTAAATAGGCAAAATACTAATATTTCAACATTTGATTGTGTTTATTTTATTGTGTTTTTTTAGTTTATTCATCTTATTTATTTCAATTATCTTAATTATACATCTTATGTATTTCAGGTGTGAGCTTTTACGTCTAGCAGCATTGTGATTCAGGCAACAACGCCGTGCTTTGTGTGTCAAAAGATCAGTCCAGTCCAAGAACTTGTTGTGTCAAGTTGGTGTACATTTTTTTTGAATTTATAGTTTGCTCAGGTCAGTCAACATGCCTCGACAATGTAAGAATGACCCCGACAAGTTCTGTTTCGTATGCGGCCAGTTGACAACTAAAACACAGCGACGAAGTATTACAACCGACATTAAGAAAAATACAAGCTATACTTTGGTTGCCATCTAGGTGACCAAGATAAACCATGGGCGCCACATCAAATCTGTTCTGGCTGTTCAAATGGATTACGTGATTGGCTTAACAAAAAGAAAGCTTCAATGCCATTTGCCATACCATGATATGGAGGGAGCCGAGAGATCATCATGAAGACTGTTATTTTTGTAGTGTGAACTTAATGGGTTTTCTGCCAAGAACAAACACCAGATTGTATATCCAAACTTGGATTCAGCACGTAGACCCGTAAAACATGATGAAACATTGCCCATTCCATTCCCCCAAGTGATAGGCTAGATTCTATCATAGATGAAATGGAAAGTGATGAAGGTGCAACTGGCGTTTCCGGACCATCTACAGAACCAGAGTACACTTTTGAAGGTAGACATTTAGAGCCTAAAAAGTTAACCCAAGGACAGTTGAATGATCTTGTTAGAGACTTATCGCTGTCTAAAGAGAAATCAGAGCTTCTCGCCTCAAGACTAAAGGAGAACAATTTACTTGAGAACAATGTTCGTATTAGTTACTACCGAAAGCGGAATTTTGAATTAACAGCATTCTTTTCAGTAGACGGTCCTCTCTGTTATTGCCATGACATCAATGGACTATTTACAGCCATATCTCAGACGTATGTGGCATCTGAGTGGCGCCTCTTTATTGATTCGTCGCAGAGAAGCCTGAAAGCAGTTCTTTTGCATAATGGTAATATAATGCCATCCATCCCCAATGCCCATTCCGTCCATCTAAAAGAGACATATGACAATATGGATATACTACTTAAGGCAATCAAATACGACAGTCATCAATGGAATGTTTGTGGAGATCTAAAAGTTATAGGAATGCTTATGGGTATGCAGTCAGGATTCACAAAATTTTGTTGTTTCCTTTGCCTGTGGGACAGTCGCGCCACTATAGAACATTACACCAAAAGTGACTGGCCACTTAGGTATACATATGTCTTAGGGATAAGCAATGTCCAGTCTGTCCCTTTAGTGGATCCCCAAAAGATCTATCTGCCACCTCTTCACATTAAACCTGGTTTAATGAAGAATTTTGTTAAAGCAATGGGTAAAGTCAATTCTGAAGGGTTCCAATACCTTTCAAGGAAATTCCGAAGGTTACTGCAGCAAAATTGAAGGAAGGAATTTTTGTTGGGCCAC
Organism: Bathynomus jamesi; assembly: GCA_023014485.1. Lineage (NCBI taxonomy): Eukaryota > Metazoa > Arthropoda > Malacostraca > Isopoda > Cirolanidae > Bathynomus > Bathynomus jamesi. The sequence continues at coordinate 27,859 of JAJOZX010000097.1, read as the reverse complement.
AAATAAGGGAGGTTTTGAATGACACTGAATTTGAAAAAGTCCTAAGTCCGCTGGAATTGAAGGCTTGGCTGGCGTTCAAATGGATATGTGAAAACTTTCTTGGAAGCAACAAGTCACCTGCGTATAAGGATGGAGTCAAGAACCTCCTTGATGCCTTCAAAGAAATGGAGTGTCGAATGTTGTTAAAAATTCACTTCCTGCATTCCCACTTAGATTTCTTTCCTGAAAACCTTGGTGCAGTGAGTGACGAGCAAGGAGAGCGCTTCCATTAAGATATTCAGATGATGGAGAAGCGCTACCAAGGATATTGGAATGAAAGCATGATGGCGGACCATTGTTGGATGCTGTATCGTGACAATCCAGGCCAAATTTACAAAAGGAAATCACACTCACAGCGCTTTTAATAAAATAATGTATATATTCTTTATTTATAAGTACATTGAATAAGGTATATGATGTATTTGTTGTTTAGCATTCCTAAGTGTGATCTATACATCTATAAATTTTCTTATAGCAATATCAAAAACTTAAAAATATCAAAACCAGTGTATCTATATAACTATACGTGCTAGAAAACAAATAAAACCAGATTCGGAATCAGCGCGAAAAGTGGATTAAGAAAAGTGTGATCATGTTTGTGATGAGGAAAAAAGTTTCATTTTGTTGGCCAGTGTAATTAATACTTTACGTGAAATGTGCATGACTGGGCCTTATAAGCTACTTTTTAAACTAATTTAATTGTAAATTGCATAATTTATTAGAGGTAATATCCGCAGAACATCCGCAGTCAGAAGTGCGGATGCGGATGTTAAAAATGATGCGGATATCCGGTCCACCACTAATATATATATATGCCTGTCAATGGCGTGCATATAGCAATATTGTCGAAGTTTTTATTGAAATGTTTAATTACTTGAAAGGATAACAAAACCTGGTGCTTTCCTGTTAACGGGAATACCCAACCGCCCGCCACCAAACTGTTTGTTATGTATTTTTGCTTTCGTCATTTTCGTTTAAACTAACGAAAATATCACAACTTAACCTAACCAATCATCAAAGGCGTACAATTGACCTAACCGGGCATTGAATTAACCTAACAGGTTAATATAACGGAAAATGCCCAGTTAGGTCAACTGTACGCCTTTGATAATTGGTTAGGTTAAGTTGTGATAATTTCGTTAGTTTAAACAAAAATGACGAGAGTAAAAATACATCATAAACAGTTTGATAGTCCCGATAATACGTAAGTACCGAATTATTAATCATTTAATGAAATTAGTTAATATGTAAGGGATAATCAGTTAGTAGGGGGCCAAAATGTCTATGTCATCTAAAATCGCAGAAAAAACGTCGCTGCTTTCGGTACGTTGTCGCCACATGAATTCCGCAAGATTCGAGTCCAGATGATGGCGGGCGGTTGGGTATTCCCGTTAACAGGAAAGCACCAAAAAGCCTTGCATTTAAGTCCACTTTACATGTTTTTCCACACTTTCGGCATTTAAAATTTAAAATTAATTTATGCGCAATACAAAAAATTCCAATAAACTCTTAAAATTATCATAAAATTGTAAAGTAAGTTGAATTATACGAAAATTACAACCTTGGCATGAATTAATGTTGTCAAACTCCATATTTTAGCCTTTTTAAAACACAAAGACACGCACCTTTCTCTTACAGTGTCAAAAATGTGACTAATTTTAGCACGATGAATGAAATTTTACATTACTGATAAGTTGGAAACGGAAACCTAAAAGTTTAGATTTGCTCCTGATACGGACGATGGGTGTAAAAAATATATCATAAAATATATTCTTTTATTTATAAAATACACAAAATTATAAAATTTCCACCCCACACTGTTCATAAATAAACTATTGTCTATCCAATGATACAGTATAATATTTATACATATGCGTTGCGTATTAAGAGGACGCCTCCAAACTTGGAATTAACCAAAAATACCAGTTCAGGTTATACTTAGGTTATGTAAAATCACTTATGTTTTTTCTGTTTCCAGCAAGTTTTATTCCGGTAGCCGTCTGATCAGAAATTATCATATAGATTTGAATGTGCCAATATGGCTCCCTCATAAAACACTGCATACAGTAAAAAATGTTTGGTACGCATCCGTGACACCGGCCAAGACAAAATTTTGTAGCCCATATATTTGGATATGGCTTAGATCAGTAGTATGGGCACAAAATGCCAGAGTGCAGAGCAATTGCAAAATGTTGCAAGAGTGCCACCCCCACCCCCTTTGTTGCAAGGCCCCCACTCCCCCTTGGAGCCACCCCCTTTGTTGTAAGGCACCCCCACGCCCCTTGGAGCCAACCCCTACCACTTGGTGCCAACCCCCACCCCCCGTTGTTGCAAAAACTCTTTGGGGGAGAAGGTGGGACGGCCTCACCCACCCCAAAGGGGCATACCTAACCTGGGGAAACCGCTTTGGGGAGAAGTGGGACGGCCTCATTTCCAAAAGGGGCATACCTAACCTAAGAGAGAGAGAGAGAGAGGAGGAGAGGACCCAGAGGAAGGGTCTTCGCTTGGCCAGAGCCAAGCGCATACGAGTCCTTCAGCCACCCCGTCGCTCCCTTATAGGACCCCTGGCCAGATAGCGATAATTATCTATTTAAACCATATATTAATCAGCCAGTTGGCTTAGAAGGTTGAGTTGCTAGACTCGTTATTTATTTATTTAAACCATATATTCATCAGTCACTTGGCTTAGAAAGTTGAGTTGCCATATTGCGCCATGTATTTAATTAATCCTTATATTCTTCTGTCATCTGGCTTAGAAAGTTGAGTTGTCAGATTGCGCTATTTATTTATTTAAAGCATATATTCCTCCGTCAATTGGCTTAGAAGACCGATTTGACAAATAGCAATTAATTAATTATTCTGAAATCAGCTTTAGAAACCAAACAAATGATATAATCGTGTTCAAACAAAAAGGAATAAATAATAAATGAAACACCAATACATCGTTCTGTTTATTTTAGCTGAATTAATGGATATACAACGGGAAATATATATGGTCAAATAATAGCAGCATAAATGGAAAATATATAATCATACAAAACAGGGCATTATCAAAATATTAGTACCGGAAAAATATATATATATAGTTATATTAAATATATATAATCATACAAAACATACTATTAACAAAATATTAGTACAGGAAAATATATAGTTATATTATCAAAAGTTATATTATCAAATATTGGTACAGGAAAAATATATATATACAGTTATATTAAATATATATAATCATACAAAGTATATTATCAAAATATTAGTAAAGGGAAATATATAGTTATATTAATTATATTGAAAATATACGAAACGTATAATCATATTAGTACAGGAAAAATATACAAAACGTAATATCATATTACTACAGGAGAAATATATATTGTCTTTACGTTCTACGTTGAAAAACGCTAAACTCGCATTTGATAGTCTATATCCACATCGCCATTACTTTGTACGATGTGGTAAAACCGTCCAAGCATCACTTCACCGTTTAACTGATACGGCGGTCTATACTCGATATAAATGGCTTTCATATCGTTCAATACTATTTTTGTCCTCACTTTACACTCGGTGGGCAAGTTATCTTTAAGCACGGCTAGAACACAATCAAAAGCACGTACAAAAATGTCATCGTTAATCACAACATTAAATACAAGTTTATAATCATGCCTTTCCAATCGGGGATTTTTCCTAAACGCCCAGAACTTTTCAATCGTGAACTCTTCTTCACTCGGCATAGCGCGATTGGAAATAATCTTCCAAATCGTAACGACACCTATCCACTATATAGAGTCGCACGTTAAAGGGCTGCTGGGCGGCCTAGGCATCACCCAGTCCGGTTGCTGGGCGCCATAGGCATCACCCAGTCCGGTTGCTGGGCGCCATAGGCATCACCCGTCCGGTTGGTGGGGGCCTTAGGCATTACCCCGTTTGATTGGGCGCCCTAGGCATCAGTCCGTCCGATTGCTGGTTGCCCTAGACATCAGCCAGGTGTCACAGTGTACGTTTATGTGCGCTAAAAGGATCCGGGTTCACACCCCGGGCGGGTCTCTTTACTCAGGGTACCCTAATGTTTCCCCTTAGGTCTAAGGCGGGTGGAAAACATCTCGTACGAAATAAATTAACAATTCGTACGGGAAAATTTTCAATTCAAAAAGAAAGAAAAAAGTGTCCCGTAGGTCTAAGGCGAGTGTAAAACATCTCGTACGAAATAAATGAACAACTTGTACAGGAAAAATTTTAATTCAAAAAGAAAGAAAATAAATCCTACCGTAGGTCTAAGGTGAGGATAAAACATCTCGTACGGGAAAAGAAAGAAAAATAAATACACGCAAAACACACACACAATATTATATATATATATATATATATATATATATATATATATATATATATATATATACACTGTATATAAAAAACGCAATAAAAAGATAGCTAACTTTGTACTAAAATACTATGGTACTTACGTATAAATGCTTGAGTGCATTGCAATTGCATAATGCCAAACAACGCTGGACAATAGGAAAGGCAGAATATGCAGCGACCCCAAACTAAGGACTAACAAGGACTCTCTTCAACACTGAAGGAAATTAACTTCGATATCATGGGGCCAAGACTTTTAAGCAACTACCTAAGGGCCTCAGAAACGTTACAGGGATCAAGGCAACAAAACCTGTGTTTCTGTGGCACCTAGTAGCAGCGGGGCCCCTAAGCGACCGCTTAGTCTTCTTATGTCAGGAAGAGGAAACGGTCCTGCATCTGCATAATGAGCTAGTAATAAACTTGTTCATTTTTCATACAAAACATTTAAATAAATAAGCAAGTATGCCTTAAACCTCGGACAAACAATATTCAGTTAAAGAAAACGACTAGTGGATCTTTTCGAGGGTAACTGTTATTTATGTGTTTCTCTCCGAAACATCACCCCATCTGTAAAACACTTAATCAAGGAATTAACAATTTCAATGAAACCACATTTTGCCTCGTCGGAAAAGACTAATTTATTTAACTTCGTATTAGGTATGCAACAATCAACTGTTACCTCGAAGCAAAGAAACGTACAAGTTTTATATCCAGTCGATCACAGTGTCTGTATTTCTGTTGGCAGCTTCTGCACAAACGGCAATAAAAAGACTTCTTTACAATCACAATATATGCACATAATAAAGGCATGTATATATATATATATATATATATATATATATATATATATATATATATATATATACAGGGTGGGCGGAAAGTAGCTCCCTATTTTGGATTGGTAAAAAAATACGTATATTATCCATTTATTTCAGAAGAAATAATATGAAAAGGTAGGCATACATGGTAGATTTTCTCTAAAATTCAATGTGGGCTCCAACTCTTTCCACCAGCTTCTGGAGCCGCCCAGGAATGGCGTCCACTGACTTTAGCAGGAAACTCCGGCGGGATGGAGGACATGACTTCCCGAATTCGGTCCTCCAGTTCTTCCAATGTCCTCGGTTTGGTGCGGTAGACTTCTTCCTTTACCCACCCCCAAAGAAAGAAGTCGCACGGTTACCGCTGAAAAACGGCAGAATCGGTTCAGTGTAACGGTGTGGTGTGGTATGACCTCAGATCAGGTTGTGGGCCCGTTCCTTCTGCGCAACACCATGAATGCTGAGCGGTACCTTGCTATGTTGCGAAACGAGGTCTGGCCGGTTGTCAGCACATGAGAGAACATCGACGATCTGATATTTATGCAAGATGGCGCCCTCCGCACTTCGCTCTTGTTGTCCGTGAGTGGCTGGATGCCCACTTCCCTGAGCGTTGGATGGGTCGTCGTGGTCCACATCAATGGCCAGCCAGGAGCCCCGACTTGACACCGTGCGACTTCTTTCTTTGGGGGTGGGTAAAGGAAGAAGTCTACCGCACCAAACCGAGGACATTGGAAGAACTGGAGGACCGAATTCGGGAAGTCATGTCCTCCATCCCGCCGGAGTTCCTGCTAAAGTCAGTGGACGCCATTCCTGGGCGGCTCCAGAAGCTGTTGGAAAGAGTTGGAGCCCACATTGAATTTTAGAGAAAACCTACCATGTATGCCTACCTTTTCATATTATTTCTTCTGAAATAAATGGATAATATACATATTTTTTACCAATCCAAAATAGGGAGCTACTTTCCGCCCACCCTGTATATATATATATATGCTTTAAAAGAGAACACATTACCTAAATTTTATATTTTAGAAGTATAAACATCAAATTTTATTTTCTATCTTCGCCATGACTCCTTTCCACAGTAGTAAATATGAAATTATTAACCTTAAGCTCTGTAACCCCGTATTTGCAATTGTCTTTTTATTTTATTCCTCTTTTATCTATAACTAAAAATTTACTCAGTTATCATTTCATAAGAGAATCAACAGCTATGAGCTGAAAGAATTATGCTATTTTCTTGGCTTATTTCAAATCAGATAAGTTTACCGACAGTATATAATACACACACACACACACACACACACACACACACACACAATTAAAATTGAGTTGACCATGTAAATAAACAAATTTATCATACAAAACAACATTCTTTGAATAACGCACACCTTATATGAGCAAATACTTATATTGCTCTCTCTCTCTCTCTTTCTCTCTCTATATATATATATATATATATATATTGGAATAAATATATATATATATATATTGGAATAAATAAAACCGCCAACATAGTACCCTTTAGCTTCATGATAAGAATTTCTGACAGGGCGCTCAAATCTTAAACCAATATGTGCTATTGGGACGGTCTCACCCCCAAAAGGGGCATACCTAACCTAAGAGAGAAAGAAAGGAACTGTGTTCATTCAAAAGTTACATAAAATAAACTGGTTTTGGTTCGGTCCCCAGTTGTTGCTTTACCCAATATATATATATATATATATATATATATATATATATATATATATATATATTGTATATATATGTGTGTGTATATATATATATATATATATATATATATATATATATATATATATATTATATGCAATTATATAAGCTTCGTTCTGAACCTAGCCTAGCTTAATTTTTCAAGATTCAAATTGAAGGTCAAACGGTGATATTATAGTCTACCCGCCTAAAAAATATTTACTTTTATTAATAGTAGAATAAATACGTAGGTTTTGCAATAAATTAACAATAAGATTGCATTTTTCAGATAATGCGTTCGAAGAGATATACGAATGATGGCTTTAAAATTTTTTTTTAAACGTGGAATTGGATGTAAAAATGTGGTTTTTAGTCGTTCAAAACTGTCCCTTTGTTTTTATGGATAGTTTAGGAAAGATTGAACGCGTGATAAAACGCAATTTGAGTCTGAACTCGCTTTCAATTGTCTTCTTGAAGTAATATGAGGTAATATATGAGTCAGATGTTTTGTTTATTGGGTTAAATTAAGGTTCATTTTATCTATCGTTTCATAGATTCAGGACAGTAGCAAATTGGATTGAAGAATGCTGAAAGACCAGTTCTGGGGCATTCGCTTTCGCAGATGGGTATACTTTGGTATTTTAATAGATATCTGTGTCAAGAGGCGTACGGAAGACATCTTAATATTGGTTTTTAAATGACAATGACGGAATGAAAAAAATAATTACGGTAAAAATCATATCAAACGGGGTTGATTCACTTCTCTTAACATTTTTATAATTTTTTTATGAATTTATATACATATAAATATTCGCTGTATTCTTATGAGAGTATTACACAAGTAAACAGCGAAATGAAACATATGAAAGTCGAATGTTCCGTTATAATCCGTTGAGAAATTACAGTGATTTTATAATAATTATAGCGAAACGATTGCCTTTTCTTTGGTTTCATTTCCTTGCATGTAAACAATTTCATACGTGGCTTTTGTTTTAGAAGTTAATGCAGCTCCATTTGTCCCCAAGATACATAAATTGCACACAAACATCCGCGTTAGATGCGCGTTTAACCGTGTATGTTATGACAGAAACTTGCCAGCGTCGTGCCTCAAGGGTAACACCGCTTCTCTCGAAGCGAAGTGAATATTGAGGTAGGGGTTTGATTCCCGATGATACTGGTAATAATAATAATAATAATAATAATAAAGGAGGTAGAGTTACGGGCTAGGGGTTAGAGTGCTGTGCCAGTTTCTGATCCTCCTAAATGACTACTATGAAGGAAAATGACTTTTGATGCGAATTAAACTGCTTTTTATAACCCACATGAATTGTTATAATTTATCATTGCCTGCGATAATTTCTTTATAATTATCTTTTATTTTTTATAAACTCGATTATTAGTAAATAAATGACAGAGTTTGACTACAATAAAGTACAGTATAAAAAACGTGATTAAGGCGCGCATGAATCAGCACTCAGTATGATTATATATTATTACATCGTATAAGACATTGCCATAAAAATATATCATGAAACTGATTCCTCAGCTGCTACTTATCATATTGTACCTTTACTCGTAATATAATTGCATGTTCCTCAACCTATTTCTGAAGCATAAATTTGTCATCAACTGTACAGTGTAATGTATCTAATTATAATAGTTTCTTATATTTTTTTCGAATGAGGTAAGGTGTACTTCATTTTGTGTAGTGTTTCATAATTATCCGGAAATTAGATTTTGATATTCTGGAAACATCCGGAAAAAAGGATCATTTTTGTAATTTTGTTTTTATTAGTCATAAGCACCAGAATTCTTTATAGATGATCTACAGATCTACAGAAGCTAAGGCTAACAAAGACCCTAAGATCCACTCTAAGGTTAGCCCGAGAGAAAGGAAGAGTAGGGGGTTAAGAGAAGAGAATAAGGGGTTCAGTAAGTAGCAAACCTATCACTCGTGAGTTAACATTCTTTCAGAAAAAGAAAAAAGACTCACCATCATCATCCGCCGGCCACTGCCGAAGTCGGAAAAATAGTCGAAGAGAATAGGAAGGGGTGAAAGATGAAAAGAAGTAAAATAAGAACGCTTACAAACAATGCAAACACAGTCTTAACTCACTGTCATACTATGCAAACTACAGACATGAAAGTAAAGAGAGTTACAGATATGCAAGTAAGGAGAGGATAAGAAAAAGAAAAAGAAAAAAGTAGGTAAAGTTGAACAAAAAGTGGGTAGTAGTTTATGCTACGAGCTACATCTACGTTCGTGTTAGTCTAATTTTTTTTATTAATATTTTGCTGGCATATCACACGCTGGCATGTCACAAGCTGGCATTATCGTCAAACGACTCATCCTCGACCACCACCACCAGAGCTCCTGTTGCTAATTTTTATTTTTATTTTAAACAACGTTAATATTTTTAAAATGCCTATCTAGAAGGTTCTTAAACATATTAATGCTGGTAGAGTTCACGACGGGCGCGGGAAGATTATTCCATTTATCAATTACTTTAAACGTAAAGATGTTTTTAGCGATATTAGTAATGAAACGTCTGCCACGCAACTTAAATCCGTTATTACGAGTATTGCTATTATCGAAAGTGAACAGTTTGTCAAAATTTACGTTATCGATGTTATTAACGGTTTTGAAAACTTCAATAAGCTCCCACCTTAATCTCCTAGTTTCGAGTGAATGCAAATCTAACTCTTTAATCCTATTTTCATAAGGCTTGTTGCGCAATGACGGAATTAGTTTCGTGGCACGACGCTGACCCTTTCTAACTTATCAATATCCTCACGCAAATATGGGCACCAAAACTGAACGGCATATTCTAAATGAGGCCTGACTAGGGACTTGTAAAGGGGCAATATAATATCCTTCGATTTAAATTCGAAATTACGCGCTATGAAGCCTAACATCCTATTAGCTTTTGCGCAAGACACCAGGCCCTGGTTCCTAACTTTTAAATCCTTAGATACGCGTAAGCCTAAATCTACTTCCTCGTCAACGCTCGCTAACTCTCTATCATCCATCGTGTATGTGTAATTATTGTTACAAGAACCTACATGCAAAACTTTACATTTGTCTACGTTAAATTGCATCTGCCACTTATCCGTCCACTCCATAATCCTATTTACATCGTCTTGGAGCCCATTACTATCGTCCTCGTTAACAACCTTACCGCCTATTTTAGTATCGTCCGCGAATTTTGACACGTTACTAGTCAATCCAACATCTATGTCATTAATGTAAATTACGAATAGCAATGGGCCTAACACTGAACCCTGTTGGACACCGCTACCTACATCCAACCACCCCGATTCACTACCATAAACAACGACCCTCTGTCTCCTAGCACGAAGCCATTCCTCTAACCAGTTAGCTACCTGACCGCGTATACCGTGCGCTTTAACCTTCGCAATTAAACTTGTATGCGGAACTGTATCGAACGCCTTTTTAAAATCTAAATAAATAACGTCAGCCGCTCGATGCCTATCGTATTCGCCCACTATTTCGTTATAAAATTCTAACAAATTAGTTAAACAAGATCTTTGGCGTCGAAACTCATGCTGACTAGTAGTCAGCATGCACGTGCACAGGGGGGGGGCTTGGGGTGCTTGAGCCCCTGCCCTTTTTCTTCTTCATATCAAAAGTGCCCTTTTAGTAAAAATTCATAAATATATTGATTCGACATAAATTTGAATTAATTAGTTATATTTTTATTTAGTTACTGCTACTTCAACAGATTTTCAAAACTGGAATTACTTTGATCTATGATTTTTTTATTAGAATAATAAACTTAACGTACCGTTACTATTATTTTGTCAATCAGGGAGGGCGTCCCTAGTGGTAACACTGACTGCAGCTGTTCACTGTTGATTGCGTCTCTCGGGTATGTGGGTGTATTGTTTATTGTTTGTTTATTTTACGTTAACCTAAGCTAACTAGTGATTTCTCACTGATAATTATGGTAAGTTGGAATCCAAAGCAGTGTGACATTACTCCAAAAAATATTGTATGACATTACTCGTAAATTTAGTAAAAACGTCCACGTCCCCTACTTAGTCTTAGGCCTACTAGGCTAGGCCCATCAGTACACCAGTGTGTCAAACGATGGATTTTGGGTTTTAGTACTGGCATGAATTTCATTAAATTAATAAATGATTTATTAAACAACATATCATAACCTTTTCATTTTTAATATGAAATTCATTTTTAAAAACAATACAATTTTCATTAAAAGTGAATAAAAATACCTAGATTATTTATTATAAAACGAGACAGGAGACAACAGGAGACTGCTATTATGATTTATTAAACATGTTGGCTTCCTTATTCTTCAGTATGCATTTCATTGTAGATGATTAAGAATATAATTTTTGCTTTTGTATTTTCCTGATAAGAATCAATATTTTTCTATTGCTACTTAAGAGCTGTGGCCATCATATTAAATAGCCCACAGTATATTTCTATAAATCTTTAATTTATAGTTTCATATTATTCCATATTTAAATGTATATACAGCAGAATACTGTAATTTATATGATGAGCAAGCTAAAAGTCAATATAAGTAAAATTGAATAATAATTGTAAATACACTCCAATATTTCAATATCTTCATATCTTTTGAAAATCTTGCAATAAAAACATGCCTTTTTACAACAAATTTTCATTTATTTTCTTTAATCAGCTTTATATACAAAAATAATGCATTGAATTTAATGGAATTTAAGAATATTTACCACATACAATTTTAAAATTTTTCTTTGTGTGTATACATACTGTATATATAGCCTATATTAGCCTATATGGCATTGCGGATTTCATTTTTAAAAATGTTAGGGGAGTACCCTTTTTCAACTGAGCCCCTGCCCTTCTGAAAGTCTGTGCACGTCACTGCTGACTACTATTAATCAAATCTCTACTTTCTAAGTGATCGATGTTACGATCCCTAACTACAGATTCCAAAAGTTTACCTACAATTGACGTTAAGCTAATGGGCCAAAAATTACGAGGTACCGTGCGGTCGCCTTTTTTAAAAATGGGCGTGACGTTAGCTAATTTGAAGTCTTCAGGAATAATCCCCGTTTCGAGTGACTGACTAAAAATCTTCGTTAAGGGGCCTACGATAACGTCTTTTAAATCTTTCAAATGTCTGGGATAAAAAGCGTCAGGGACTGGAGCCTTGCTAACCTTTAGCCTATCGATATAATGAGCAATCTCACCCTCGTAAACAGTTATTTCATCCAAAATTGTCTCGCTACTAATTGGAATGATATCGTCCAAGTCGGGGACATTATTTACGTCTTCTACGGTAAAAGCTGTCGCAAAAAAGTTATTGAAAATACCCGCCATCGCCTGAACGTCAGAAGCCAAAGCGCCGTTAACATCCACTAGAGGGCCTATGTTCTTTTATCGGCTTACCATTATTGACGTATTCAAAAAAACTTTTTGGGATTATGTTTACTATCCGCAGCTATAAGTATCTCTAAATTACGCTTAGCATTCCTAACTGATCTTTCAACCTGACGTCTAAGCTCGATATATCTATTAAAGTTAGCTGCCGTGCCATTGCGCTTATTAAGTCTATATGCTCTGTTACGCTCGTTTATGAACTCGCCTATTTCCCTAGTCCACCACTTGGGCCTACGAGGAATAAACTCCCTTTCAATATTCATAAAACTTTCTTTAAACGCCTCCCAATGCAAATTTGTGTCATTACCCATAAATAAATTATCCCAGTCCACTACTCCCATCCTATCCGAAAAACTATCAAAGTTAGCCCTACGAAAATCAGGGACTTCTATTACGTTGCTATCCTTAGTGTTTTCTATCGATAACTTAAACCTAAGAATTTGATGATCACTACATCCTAAACTCTCGCCTACTTCTAAACTATCGACTATATTTTCGCCGTTCGTCATCACCAAATCTAAAATATTGTCACCGCGCGTTGGTTCGATAACTATTTGTCGTAAAAAATTATCCTCCATGAACTCAATCAATCTCAAACCCTCCTCATTACCAGTAAAAGTCTCGTAATTAACATTAGGGCAGTTAAAGTCTCCGACAATTATACTATTCCGATTGTCAATAAAGTTACCAAGAAGTGAGTAAACTCTAGTATCGGTGTGGAAGGGTTGAACGGGAGGTCTATAAACAACAACAAAATTAAAACTAATACTACGCGCCCTAACTTCAACGCATTAATTACTGCCGGAAAATCTATCTTAACTTCGATAGCCCAAAGGGAATTACAAGTGTACAACAAAACGCCGCCACCAAACCTATGTAATCTATCGTTAGTAAAGAGTTTAAAAACCGGTATATCAAGTTCCCCCAACAAGTCCCGAGTCACGGTATTTAACCACGTTTCAGTGATAGCAACTATATCGTAGTTGTCGGAATAAATTATCGCCTTAAATTCGTTTAATTTATTTCTTACAATACGCGCGTTACAATAAAAGACATTTAAGTTATTTTTTACCGCGGGCGGGCGTTTTAAACTATTTTTCACGTCGGGCCGCGTTCCCGGACCCACTATTTTTCACGTCGGGCCCGCGTTCCCCGGACCCAAGGAAGTCGTGGTTACTAGTGCTGGGTAGATTGCGTCATTGAAACCATATCCTTTTTCAGTAACTGAATGATTTTTCTTCGGAGACACTAGCACCGGATGATGATGATTGTTAAACTTAAGGAGTTACAGAGTTACAGACTAAGAAATACCCTAAGATCCACTCTAGGCTTGCGAGCCCAATATTATATAATATCATACAATAATATTAAAAATTATTAATCATTAGAATACGAGATGTTATTCAGGTGAAAGCTAGAGGAGTTAAACCCCCGCGCCCACAACTCCTGATATCCGCGTCTGCTAACCTAGCCAGATTAATCTAATCTAACAGTAGCCTATCCGGGCATAAAAGAGTAATTGGATCTAATTCCAGTAAGAACGTATTTCACTTCTTTCCAATCCGTTCGATTTACTTCGAAATTATTCCAATGAGCGTAATTTCACTCTCTCAAGTTCAGACGGGTACCCATACAAGAACTGAACAAACTGAACGTCGCTTAATCTCGCTGATCTAACTAACTAACTAACTATATATATATAAACACTGTATCCTAGTTGTTAAAACGCTGGGGTGTTGATGGGGCATGGGTCGGTTTCCACGTTATACTGTAGGTCTAAGGTGGAGTGAAAAGCTTGACCTTCGTCAGAATTAACAATTCGGGGGGATGCTAACCAAAGGTTAACCGAACGACAGCAGAGGCGCCCCTATATCTGCATCGGAAAAAAGTTCATCTAAAAAATCCAGAGCGCCCTAATGATCAAAGAAAAAAAATGGGTTCGCACCCGACGCGACCAAGAAATTTCGTTGCAGTACACTCCTTTATAACGATTTCATTAACATTAAGTTTATCAGTTTATTGGTAGGCAGCCAGTATAATTAAACATCCATCGAAGGACTTTCAATTTTGGATCGGTTTTATTGGAAACGTTAAAATATTTTTCAGCAGTTGCGACTAGAAGATAGTGTGTGTGTGTATATATATATATATTTGCTTGATGACAAACTGTCGTACGCATAATAATTTAACCTCAAATAAATAGAATAGAATAGAAAAACATTTAATAATAATAAAATAAATATTTTACATACAAACGTCAAAAAATACTCACCCACCAGAATTGAGAGCGCTTTTAAACAGGTCATACTAGCGAGTTCGGCTAGTGGCTCTTACCGGACAGTTTCTTTACACAAGCAAACCGTCAGACTTCGGGGCAAGAATTTTATAGGTTTCCAATTATAACCTCAGGGCGCTATTGTAGGCCTAACAGGTAACATTTCAGTGAGCCGTACATATGTAGTACTCAAAGGAGTAAGTTCTACAAAATTATAAGAGTTAAGTATTAGGCATTTCCTTAAGATAATATTGGTATGTCTACGAGAACGTAGGACACTCATTACGCCTGGCATAGGTAAAGTGTCGCTATCTTGGGGAGGAGACACAAACACGCAGTGTAGCATGCTCCTGAAGATTCATGCACCAGGACTGAAAAACAACTCGTTTAATTTAAAAACATTTGTTTAGTAATCTTCATTTAACAATTTCACCACCAAAAGAGTTAGATCACCTTATTACTAATTTCACTCATGAATATTTCAAATGCAATGAAAACATTTAAGAATCCTAAGCGTCATATAATTACCCATTTCAACTCCTTGTTTAAGACTTCCATCAAATTATGTGAACTAATTTGTATCCATTTCCGTGAAATTCCGAACCACCACCCACCACAGGCGGTCAGAAATTACAAAGTCCTTCCCCGAACTCGATCTCACGGCACCCGATCAATACCCCATCGTCTTAACCACTAGGCTACCCAGGGTACCCATTTGTCTGCCAACCTAATTTTAACTACGTTTTCATATATATATATATATAATACCTGTTGATCATGCCCGTAACCCTAACTCCTTTATTATTATTATTATTATTATTACCACCATCATCGGGAATCGAACCCCCTACCTCAATATTCACTTCGCTTCGAGAAAAACGGTGTTACCCCTGAGGCACGGACGCTGATAAGTTTCTGTCATAACATACACGGTTAAACGCGCATCTAACGCGGATGTTTGTGTGCAATTTATGTATCTTGGAGACAAATGGAGCTGCATTAACTTCAAAAACAAAAGCCACGTATGAAATTGTTTACATGCAAGGAAATGAAACCAAAGAAAAGGCAATCGTTTCGCTATAATTATTATAAAATCACTGTAATTTCTCAACGGATTATAACGGAACATTCGACTTTCATATGTTTCATTTCGCTGTTTACTTGTGTAATACTCTCATAAGAATACAGCGAATATTTATATGTATATAAATTCATAAAAAAATTATAAAAATGTTAAGAGAAGTGAATCAACCCCGTTTGATATGATTTTTACCGTAATTATTTTTTCATTCCGTCATTGTCAATTTAAAACCAATATTAAGATGTCTTCCGTACGCCTCTTGACACAGATATCTATTAAAATACCAAAGTATACCCATCTGCGAAAGCGAATGCCCCAGAACTGGTCTTTAAGTATTCTTCAATCCAATTTGCTACTGTCCAGAATCTATGAAACGATGTCTCGTTGCGAGATATTCAATAAATAAGATCTAAACATACGAGGGAAATCACTATAAAATTAAGAGTGTGTACGCATGTAATGTAACTAAACTTCATATTTCACCAGTGGCATGAAATGTAAAACAATAAATAATAAATATTTTTAATCTATTTTAGTCCTTCATTGTATGATATATATATATATATATATATATATATATATATATATATATATATATATATATATTGGGTAAAACAACAACTGAGAACGGAACTAAAACCAGTTTATTTTATATAGCTTTTGAATGAACACAGCTCCTTTCTTTCTCTCTTAGGTTAGGTATGCCCCTTTGGGGGTGAGACCGTCCCAATAGCACATATTGGTTTAAGATTTGAACGCCCTGTCAGAAATTCTTATCATGAAGCTAAAGAGTGCAATTCACTCTTTCTACGTGAAAGTCACAATATGATAATAAAAACCCACTCTAATAGACAGAGTTTATTTCCACAACAGTTTCGATGCCCACTAGCATCCTCTTCGGGTGGATACAGAAAAACGAATGAACCAAAAGCAAGAGGGAAAACAGTCCAGAGCCTTTAAGAAATTCGCACATAGACTAGGTCCCGTTATCCCGACAGTGGAAGGGCATTTTTATTAAAGGGACCCGCTTATAGGTACATTCGCATGAATTTAAACTATATACTTGTTCTATACGTTTATTATACATTTATTATTCAATTTATTACATTTAATATTGCATTGTTATTTATTACAGAAATTATAAATTTATTATTACATTGATTACACTGGTCAACACTCATTTTATTGCCAATCATATTAGAGTGATTTTGGGGTAACTTTGTGGTGCTGATTCCGAATATGACATCGGTTTTGCTAGATTGGCTCTAATTTATGAGATAATTGGTACCCCATTGAAACGTAAAAATGCAAAAAATTTAATGTTCAGGCGGAGCCTACTTACAAATCGCATTGAAATTGTCTCAACTCATACAAAAGTAAACACATGAAATAAATAATGGCATTTTATTCGGTCTCACCATCTAGAATGTTCCGGTAGTTTCCCCATATGCACGCGTTATGGTTACGTTTCCTATTAATTGAGGGTATTCATTATCTCAAGAACTAGAGCCAAATCGGAAAAACTACTTTCATTTTGGAATTCAGCAACCCCAAAATACCCTAAATTCGTACGAATTTCCTTGGCAACGAAAAAAAAAGTTTTTTTGTTGACCTGTGTTATTTATTGATTATTATTGTTATTTATTATACAGAAATTGTAAACCGAAACCGGAAGGGCATTTTATTACAGGGTCCCGTTTATAAGTACATCCGCTCAAATTAAAACTATATTTTTGTTTATACATACAGATTCTACTATTTTGACATAATTACTGCATTGATTATTGCACTTACATTTTTTTAACATTTATTATTACCTTTACACTAATTACACTTATGTTAGAACCCGTTCACCGGACTCCGTAAGCGATTTTTTGACCAAGAATCTCATTAAAGGGTCTAACTTATAGGTACCCTCGTACAAATTAAAATTATCTGCTTGTTCTATACACACAGATTCTATTATTTTTCTTTTGACATAATTATTACATTTACTGTATAAAGTACTTTACTTGATTCCCAATCTATAGCATGATTATTATGGCTAGCGTGATGAAAAATAGCATTATTGGTGTTACAACTTCTGAAGGCATATTTGTGTTCCTTAATACGGGTTGCAATATTTCTTCCAGTTTCAGTTTCTCCTACGTATACTAAGTCACAACTTTTACAGTGAATGCTGTAGACGTTATTCCTAACCAATTTACTTTTCACGGTAGATGAATATTTGAAAGCCAAAGCAAACTTAAAATCTTTCGTCAACGGATTAACTCTTTCTAAGCCGGCAATGTAAGGCAAACTCACATATTGTTTTTGGTTAACTGACGGCTCCCGAGGGGCATAAAAAGTTTTTCTGGCTTTAAAATACGCCTTTTTGATAAACCACTCAGGATATTTTAAATCCTTAAAAATGTTCCAAATCTTAGAATTTTCGGGGTCTAGCAAATGTGGGCTAGCCAAAATAATCACGCTAGCTAAAATAATCATGCTATAGATTGGGAATCAAGTAAAGTACTTTATAAATGTAATAATTATGTCAAAAGAAAAATAATAGAATCTGTGTTTATATTTAATAATAAATGTAATACTTATGAAAAATAACAGAATCTATATGTATACAACAAGAAGATAGTTTTAAATTTATGCGAATGTGTTTAAAAAGCGGGTCCCTTTAATAAAATTCCCTTCCACTGTCGGGATAACGGGACCTAATCTATGTGCGAATTTCTTAAAGGCTCTGGACTATTTTCCCTCTGTTTTTGGTTCATTCGTTTTTCTGTATCCACCCGAAGAGGATGCTAGTGGGCATCGAAAACTGTTGTGGAAATAAACTCTGTCTATTAGAATGGGTTTTTATTATCATATTGTGACTTTCACGTAGAAAGAGTGAATTTTTTTTTGCATGTAAGGTGTGCTTTATTCAAAGAATCTTGTTTTGTATGATAAATTTATTTATTTACATGGTCAACTCAATTTTAATTGTGTGTGTGGTGTGTGTGTGTGTGTGTTATATACTGTCGGTAAACTTATCTGATTTGAAATAAACCAAGAAAATAGCATAATTCATTCAGCTCATAGCTGTTGATTCTCTTATGAAATGATAACTGAGTAAATTTTTAATTATAGATAAAAGAGGAATAAAATAAAAAGACAATTGCAAATACGAGGTTACAGAAACTTAAGGTTAATAATTTGATATTTACTACTGTGGAAAGGAGTCATGGCGAAGATAGAAAATAAAATTTGATGTTTATACTTCTAAAATATAAAATTTATGTAATGTGTTCTCTTTTAAAGCATAATATATATATATGACATGCCTTTATTATGTGCGTATATTGTGATTGTAAAGAAGTCTTTTATTGCCGTTTGTGCAGAAGTTGCCAACAGAAATACAGACACTGTGATCGACTGGATATATAACTTGTATGTTTCTTTGCTTCGTGGTAGCAGTTGATTGTTGCATACCTAATACGAAGTTAAATAAATTAGTCTTTTCCGACGATGCAAAATATGGTTGCATTAAAGTTGTTAGTTCCTTGATTAGGTGTTTTACAGATGGGGTGATGATTCGGAGAGAAACACATAAATAACAGTTACCTTAAAAAAAATCCACTAGCCGTTTTCTTTAACTGAATATTGTTTGTCCGAGATTTAAGGCATACTTGCTTATTTATTTAAATGTTTTGTATGAAAAATGAACAAGTTTATTACTAGCTCATTATGCAGACACAGGACCGTTTCCTGACATAAGTAGACGAAGCGGTCGCTTAGGGGCTCCCGCTGCTACTAGGTGCCACAGAAACAGGTTTTTTTGCCTTTGATCCCTGTAACGTTTCTGAGGCCCTTAGGTAGTTGCTTAAAAGTCTTGGCCCCATGATATCGAAGTTAATTTCCTTCAGTGTTGAAGAGAGCCCTTGGAAGTCCTTAGTTTGGGGTCGCTGCATATTCTGCCTTTCCTATTGTCCAGCGTTTTTGGCATTATGCAGTTGCAACGCACTCAATCATTTATACGTAATTACCATACTATTTTAGTACAAAGTTAGCTATCTTTTTATTGCGTTTTATATATACAGTGTATTATATATATATATATATATATATATATATATATATATATATATATGTGTGTGTATTTATTTTTTATTTTTTTCCCCGTACGAGGTGTTTTATCCTCACCTTAGACCTACGGTAGGATTTATTTTCTTTTTTAATTTAAATTTTTCCCGTACGAATTGTTAATTTATTTCGTACGAGATGTTTTCCACCCGCCTTAGACCTACGGGGAAACATTAGGGTACCCTGAGTAACGAGACCCGCCCGGGGTGCGAACCCGGATCCTTTTAGCGCCCATAAACGTACACTGTGACACCTGGCTGATGCCTAGGGCGCCCAGCAACCGGACGAACTGATGCCTAGGGCCCCCAGCAACCGGACGAACTGATGCCTAGGGCCCCCAGCAACCGGACGGGTGATGCCTATGGCGCTCAGCAACCTGACGGGGTGATGCCTAGGGCGCTCATTAACCTGACGGGTGATGCCTAGGGCGCCCAGCAACCGGACGGGTGATGCCTAGGGCGCCAAGCAACCGGACGGACTGATGCCTAGGGCCCCCAGCAACCGGACGGGTGATGCCTAAGGCGCCCAGCAGCCGTTTAACGTGCGACTCTATATAGTGGATAGGTGTCGTTACGATTTGGAAGATTATTTCCAATTCCGCTATGCCGAGTGAAGAAGAGTTCACGATTGAAAAGTTCGGGGCGTTAAGAAAAAATCCCCGATTGGAAAGGCATGATTATAAACTTGTATTTAATATTGTGATTAACGATGACATTTTTGTACGTGCTTTTGATTGTGTTCTAGCCGTGCTTAAAGATAACTTTCCCGCCGAGTGTAAAGTGGGGACAAAAATAGTATTGAACGATATGAAAGCCATTTATATCGAGTATAGACCGCCGTATCAGTTAAAGGGTGAAGTGATGCTTGGACGGTTTAGCACATCGTACAAAGTAATGGCGATGTGGATATAGACTCTATCAAATGCGAGTTTAGCGTTTTGCAACGTAGAACGTAAAGACAATATATATTTTTCCTGTAATAATATGATATTACGTTTTGTATATTTTCCTGTACTAATATGATTATATGTTTCGTATATTTTTTGTTAATACTATGCTTTGTATGATTATATATATTTAATATAATTGTATATATATTTTTCCTGTACCAATATTTGATAATATAACTTTTGATAATATAACTATATATTTTCCTGTACTAATATTTTGAATACTATGTTTTGTATGATTATATATATTTAATATAACTATATATATTTTTCCGGTACTAATATTTTGATAATGCCCCGTTTAGTATGATTATATATTTTCCATTTATGCTGCTATTATTTGACCATATATATGTCCCGTTGTATATCCATTAATTCAGCTAAAATAAACAGAACGATGTATTGGTGTTTTATTTATTATTTATTCCTTTTTGTTTGAACACGATTATATAATTTGTTTGGTTTCTAAAGCGGATTTCAGAATAATTAATTAATTGCTATTTGTCAAATCGGTCTTCTAAGCCAATTGACGGAGGAATATATGCTTTAAATAAATAAATAGCGCAATCTGACAACTTAACTTTCTAAGCCAGATGACAGAAGAATATAAGGATTAATTAAATACATGGCGCAATATGGCAACTCTACTTTCTAAGCCAAGTGACTGATGAATATATGGTTTAAATAAATAAATAACGAGTCTAGCAACTCAACCTTCTAAGCCAACTGGCTGATTAATATATGGAATAAATAAATAATTAATGTTATCTGGCAACTCAACCTTCTAAGCCAACTGGCTGATTAATATATGGTTTAAATAAATAATTATCGCTATCTGGCAACTCAGCCAACTGGTTAATTAGGGGTCCTATAAGAGAGCGGCGAGGTGGCTGAAGGATTCATATGCGCTTGGCTCTGGCAAAGCGAAGACCCTTCCTCTGGGTCCCCTCCTCCTCTCTCTCTCTCTCTCTTAGGTTACGTATGCCCCTTTGGGGGGTGAGGCCGTCCCAGCTTCTCCCCCAAAGAGGTTTCCCCAGGTTAGGTATGCTCCTTTCGGGGGTTAGGCCGTCCCAGCTTCTCCCCAAAGAGGTTTTGCAACAAAGGGGGGTTGGGGGTTGGCACCAAGGGGGTGGGGGTCCCCTGCAACAAAGGGGGGTGGGGTTGGCACCAAGGGAGGTGGGGGTTGGCACTCTTGCAACATTATGCAATTGCTCTGCACTCTGGCATTTTGCGCCCATTCTACTTAGATCAATAAATTCTCTACTCCCTGTACTGGTAAACTATGGAAGATTTAAGGAGCTTTGTATTTAAATAAATGGTAAACTAATTTGGACAGGGTGAAAATGACTTTGATACACAGTTGAGGGTAAAATTCTTTGAGCAATTTTAAAAGTTTTTTCCTAATATTAAAACTCAAGGTTCCCATTTAAAGTAAATTGAAGTGTAAGATGTCTTTAACTGTAACTATATCTCTGGTTGTAGGATTTAGTAATATATATGGGTTCTGCCTATTGTAATCTGAACGAATCTAGGGGGGAAATTATTCTATGTAGGAGTTGTTTAATAAAATCTAAATCTTCATGTAACAAAGTAATCTGAGCAAATATTAAAACGTCTATTAGTCAAAGTCGAAATTAAATTCCGTTTGAAACTTAAAAGGATAAAAGAAGAAAAACTCGTTGTAAGGCTAATGAATGTAGGCTTTCGGTAAATAGAAATTTCAAATGAGGAATTAGTATCCAAAAAGGACAGAGTTATTGGATTCAGTTTCCGAAGTAAATTCATTATTAGGGTGTTTATAATTAAGATAATTAAGAAAGAAATGGTGTGGTGATTTGATTAAGAGAAATGTGTCAGCAATATATCTTCGATAAAAAAACGATTTGAAATTAGAAGGACAATCGTTTACCCATTTAATTCTGTCATGGCAAAGAAACGCGGTGGCTAAGGTGGGACCAAGGGGCAGAGCCATCTGAACGCATTCAGCCTGTTTAAAATACCCATTACATGAATATAAAGTATACACACACACACACACACGTGTATATATATATAATATATATAATATATCAGTGGCGTGCAGTCAGGCTAAGCGGGACATGCGCCGCCTACCCAGCTAAAGGTCAAATTACAAAAAGTCAGTATATTACTACAGTAATCGAAAACTAATACAAAGTTATGATGCTTGTATATAATAATATATATATATATATTATATTATATATATATATATATATATATATATATATATATATATATATAATATATACAGACCGTGCATGGAACAAGGAACTCTTCTAGGAAAACTAAATCCACTATAGTCCGAATAAGTAATGGTAAATGACAAATACTATAGTTTTTCTTTTTCATGATGCTAGCCCGACGTGGGCAACGGGTCACTCGCTAAGAGGTCCCAAAAATATAGCTTCCCTCACCAGCTATCTGCAAAGCAGATAGGATCCAGCTTTGGGACAGGATCTCTAGGGTTTAAGGCAGCCTAGCACAGCTACATTTAGAACCTCAATATAAGCAAAATACTTGCTGCCTTCACGTCAGATTGAATACATAAAGAAAAAGGGTAACTATTTTATTTTTAGCCAAAAAACAAAACTTAAACCTCAACTGGCAGAATTGAGCGTCCACTTTTCAAGGCACATAACATGTCCGTTTCATGATGGGAATGAACTCAGAATGAAACAAGGAACTCTTCTAGGAAAATTAAACTCACTATAGTCCGAATAAGTAATGGTAAATGACAAATACTATAGTTTTTTCTTTTTCATGATGCTAGCCCGACGTGGGCAACGGGTCACTCAGTTGAGGTTTAAGTTTTGGTTTTTGGCTAAAAATATAATAGTTACCCCTTTTTCTTTGATGTATTCAATCTGACGTGAAGGCAGCGAGTCTTTTGCTTATATTGAGGTTCCAAATGTAGCTGGGCTAGGCTGCTTTAAACCCTAGATCCTGTCCCAAAGCTGGATCCTATCTGCTTTGCAGATAGCTGGTGAGGGAAGCTATATTTTTGGGACCTCTTTGCGAGTGACCCGTTGCCCACGTCGGGCTAGCATCATGAAAAAGAAAAAACTATAGTATTTGTCATTTACCATTACGTATTCGGACTATAGTGGATTAATTTATTTTCCTAGAAGAGTTCCTTGTTCCATGCACGGTCTGTGTGTATCATAAAAAACCTCAGGGAACCATTCTGAGTTCATTCCCATTATATATAATATATATATATATATATATATATATATATATAATATATATATATATATATATATATATATATATATATTTGCAGTTTAGAGAGGAGGGGCGACAAGTTTGACCTTCGTGAAATTAGGAATCATCGCACGGAATTTTTGAAAGGTTGAAAGGAAAGGTACCGCTTACCCTGTGGACACACTCGCCGCACGCCACTGAATATAATTTGCAGAATTTTGGCAAACAATATATATATATATATATATATATATATATATAATATATTGTTTGCTAATGCTAAAAGTCTGCTAATTATATTCACATGAACTAAAGTTATGTAATTCCATCTTAAAGCTCTAATCAGCCAGCTGACATTAGTTTCAAAATGAGAAGTGAAGCATAGAGAAAGTATGAGAATTTAAGTACTGTATTTTGGTCAAACTATCACCAACTCCTTGAGTGATGACTCGGATATAAGAAAACAATATCGAAGCCTTTGTGCTAAAGCGAATATGACTATATGGAACTTCCGGTTCTGTACAAGTGAAGTTAAAGACACTCTCTTTTGTGCTTTCTGCAGTAATATATACGGACAGCAACTCTGGGTGAATAGAAAAATGATTCTGGCAGAACCCTAAATTTGCTATACAAGACCTTTTAGACTCTTACATAAATTACCCTTGTGTTATCATTTCGTGTTTTCTTTTCCTTCACTTTCTCCTCACCTTTCCCACATGCCACCCGTACCCCTCTTCTCCCCCCGACTCTGACGTTCTGCCAATATACTACTTGCGCTGTAAGGTATGTGGAGGCCCGAATAAAGGTACAGAAATGGAAATGAGTTACAGTTGCAAATCTAAGATTTTGGAAGAAAGATGGAAAGGAGGGCGGATGTGTCTTTAGATCCTGTTTGGTCTTCGAGTTTCAAAATGAGCTTCCACTTTTCCTTGTGAGTTTTCTATGAAGCTCTTTTATAACCATTTATAAATGGAATGTAATAAACTTCATCAAAATTTAGTATTTTGAGGGCTGGGGCTTTCCTGGATATCCCCGATGAAGCCCAACCTGGAACGAAAAATATATAGTATTACTCAAAATGGTACATTACCAATTTTTCAATCTACTCCGAATCCTTGATAATGATAATTATTGGCCAATGCTGATTTTCAGACAGTTATCATTTAAGACGAAAATAGAAAAGGTTCGGTAAATTTCTTCAAATACCAAGAGTCCACAAACTGAAAAATTTGGCGAACGAGAAAAAGGATAACTTAATACTATTTATATGACTGGAACATTGTGCGCTAAACATTGAGAAGAACATACATTGGTTAACTTTAGTTTTTGCTTCCGCCCGAATTGTTCATTCTGACGAAGGTCAAGCTTATTGCTCCACCTTGGACGTACAGCTTAACGTGGAATCCGAACCACAATCCACCACGCGTGAATCAGAAATTACAAGTCCTTGCTTGGACTCGATCTCACGACCGCCTGATCAGCAGCCCAGCGTCTTAACCACTAGGTCACCCATATATATGGGAGAGTGGGGTAAAACAGGGTACTTATACTAAATTGCTTGTAACTTGTAACTCCTATATGTTCCTGCCTCAAACGGTCTGATTTTTGCTCACACAATCTTTATCGTGTCCACTCTAAATTATTACGGTTGATTGGTTTTCATTATTAACTGTCATGTGTGTCTCTTTCCTCAAAGGAGGAAGACATACCACTTTCCCGCAGGGGTAAAACGGTGTAAAACGGTGTACATGTGTAAAATTGGAGTTAAAACAGGTGTTTGCAGAAAAAAGAAATGTTTGTATGTTTTATTTCAAACTAAAAAACAGTGCAGTGTCAAAAAACCTTAATAAGCTACACAAAAGTAGCAAGTCCTATAATTAATTATGTTAGAAAGCTACTCGAAAATTTCACAACGACCTATATCACAACACTCCCCCCCCCAAATGATATATTTTCTCCTACGCACAGAAAAGCGTCTCTATTATACTGGTTCCACCTCCATACCGACGACACGTGGTTCAGCAATTAGTAACTGCACTCACAACTCGATACAAGTACCACCCAAGCAGAAAGGCGGGTACCCTGTTTTACCCGAACACCCCGTTTTACCCCACTCCCTATGTACAATAGGGTGGAGCGAAATACACTTTTTTTCAAAAATCGAACTTGGATAGTCGGAAAAAGGTGCCATTTGGTGTAAAAATAATCACTGTAAAACATCATTGCAATCGGAGTTCATTTTCAGGTGCCCGCGAGACGGTAAAGTATGCTAAAATATGTCATTTATTATATATATTCAAGAATTTGTACAGGTCAATATATTTCAGTAGTTACTTAGCGGTAGGATAGATACATCAGATATAGATAGATACATCAACATCACCACTCTCTCTCTCACGGACTCACTCTCTCACTGACTCACAGCCTGACAGCAGGGTTGCCAGGTGTGGCTAAAATTAGCCATTTGGGCTAATTTCAGATGTGGCTGGCTAAAAAAAATTATAAGGACTAGCCACTCGTTTTTGGGCTATTTTTGGCTAATTTCAGTTTATTTACCATATAAATTTTTAGCTTATAAAAAATTAACTTTTTCTACAAAATTTTGAGTCTATTTGTCTACGCTTTTCAGAAAATAATGTATTCAATGTTTGCTATCAGTGTTTGTCTTTTTAGTCTTTTCAAACCAGATTTGGTTTAAAAAATTCAGGTCCTCGGCCGCCTCTAGTCATCTCTAGTGGCAACTGGCAACTTAAAAGTTACCAAACAGTGGTGCCAGATTGGGCTACAAGTAGCAGATTACGTTATTTTTAGGGCTGCACGCTACTAGTTTTAAGATTTGGGCTACCCGCTACTTTTTTGGGCTACTTGAATAATTTTGGGGGCTACAATACGCAACTTTTTTATTCGGAATTTTTCTGTTCAAAATTCAGAATGCGTGCCAGGTCGGTTGCACACCCAATATTTTCCATTAGAACACTATATTTATATACACTATGATGCAATATACCTTTGAGTTTGAGAACGTAACTGAACGTTTTTCGACAAGCGCAATCTGTGTATGATGGTCAGTAGATTCTGCGCATGTTACGTAACTGAACTGTCTGAACATGTTTAAGACATGTAGATTCTGCCGCCTGCCCATACCAAATGCCATTTAGTTTATCATAGAAACTGGTTGAGTGTGCACGTCTCTACCAATTTTTAATAAAGTATTTAGCATTATAAGGATGTCATCAATATTATTAGAAGGTAAGTCTTCAATTATTTACTCATTTTATATTTCTATTTTAATTTTATCATTTAAAAGTAAGTATACATTATGCAATCGATTAAAGAAAAAAATTCACATTTGCATATATATAATATATATAGTTTATAGATTGATATAGAGACTGGCTAATTTTGGCTAATTTGGTTCTCTCATGGTGCTAAAAATGCTTTCGAACACCTGGCAACCCTGCCTGACAGGCCAGTTGTTACCTGGTAGTGACAGAAGACGGTGCTATTCGTTCTTCTTTCAAGATGCCGGACTCGAGTAGACCATCTACCTTCGCGCCACGAAACTTGTGCCCCATTTTCGGCAGTGGTAACGACTAAATGAGAGTCAACTTCCAACTTATAAAGACGTGATGAAGTGTTTTCTCTGGGAAAGGTATCGACTAAAGCAAATGTCAAATAAAGATCCTTCTGTAGATGTCATTGCGAAGAATCTTACAAAGAAAATAATCGATATTACTCCAAAGCATCTATCCCAGTGCTATCAGAGAAATGATTTTGGATATGTTAAAGTCACCACAGAAGTACCGAACGATATTAAAAGGATTCAAGGGGCGGCAGGAAAATGAAAGTTATAAAGAGAAAATAAATAAATAAA